>PVHX01000060.1:0-483121 GCA_004024805.1 Geosciurus inauris
GGCCTTGTGCATGCGAGGCAAGCACTCTACTAACTGAGCTACACCCCCAGCCCCCTGGTGTTAAGTTTTTGAGTTCTTTGTATATCCTGGAGATTGATGCTCTGTCTGAGGTGCAGGTGGCAAAGATGTTCTCCCATTCCGTAGGCTCTCTTCACATTCTCGATTGTTTCCTTTGCTGTGAAGACACCATCCCATTTATTGATTCTTGATTTTACTTCTTGTGCTTAGGAGTCTTGTTAAGGAAGTCAGTTCCTAAGCTGATATGATATAGATTTGGGCCTACATATTCTTCTAGTAGGCACAGGGTCTCTGCTATAATGCCTAGGTTCTTGATCTACTTTGAATGTAGTTTTGTGCAGGGTGAGAGATAAAGGAGTTTAATTCCATTTTGCTACATATGGATTTCCAGTTTTTTTAGCACCATTTGTTGAAGAGGCTATCTTTTCTCTAATGTATGTTTTTGGTGCCTTTATCTAGTATGAGGTAATGGTATTTATGTGGGTTTGTCTCTGTGTCTTCTATTCTGTACTATTGGTCTTCATGTCTGTTTTGGTGCCAACACCATGTTGTTTTTGTTACTATAACTCTGTAGTATAACTTAAGGTCTGGTATTGTGATGCCTCCTGCTTCATTTTTGTTGCTAAGGATTGTGTTAGCTATTCCAGGTCTCTTATTTTTCCAAATGAATTTCATGACTACTTTTCTTCTTCTATGAAGAATGTCATTAGGATTTTGATAGAAATTGCATTAAATCTGTATAGTGCTGTTTGTAGTATGGACATTTTGACAATATTAATCCTACCCATCCAAGAGCATGGGAGATCTTTCCTTCTTAAAAGGTCTTCAATTTCTTTCTTTAGTGTTCTGTAGTTTTCACTGTAGAAATTTTATGCCTCTTTTGTTAGATTGATTCCAAATATTTTTTGAGGTTATTGTGAATGGGGTAGTTTTCCTAATTTCTCTTTCTGTAGATTCATCACTGATGAATGCAGTTGATTTATCGGTGTTAACTTTATATCCTGTTACTTTGCTGAATTAATTTATGAGTTCCAGAAGTTTTCTGGTGGAATTTTTGGGGTTTTCTAAATAGAGAATCATGTGCTCAGAGCAAATAGGGATAGTTTTGAGTTCTTCTCTTCATATTTGTATGTCTTTAATTTCTTTGTATTGTCTAGTTGCTCTGGCTAGAGTTTTGAGACAGGGTCATGCTATGTTGCTTATGCATCTTGAATTCCTTCTGGACTCAAGTGATTCTCCTGCCTCAGCCTCCCAAATGCTGGGTGCTGGGACAATTGTCATTCAACACACTGCTTGACTCTTCAACATTTTTTTAAAATATTTTTTTAGTTATAGATGGACACAATATCTTTATTTTACTGCTTTGTATGTGGTGCTGAGGATCGAACGCAGGGCCTCACGCATGCGAGGCAAGCGCTCTACCACTGAGCTACAATCCCAGCCCCCTCTTCAACATTTTTAAAAATATTTTCTTCTATTGTTTTTCCATGTAGACTATTCATAGAAGCCAATTCTTTAGCCTAGACTTCAAATTCAGTATTGATTTCTCAAATAACAACTATTAACACATGCTTTGTTTTAAATGTGTGTGTGTGTGTGTGTGTGTGTTTTGCTGAAGATTGTACCTTGGGGCACTCTACAAATGTGCTACATCCTGGTCTTTTATTTTTTACTTTGAGACAAATGCTGCTGAAATTCTCATTAAGTTGCTGTGGCTGGCCTGGCACTTGTGATCCTCCTGCCTCAGCTTCCCGAATTGTTGGATTACAAGGGTGCACCAAGCCTAAATAGACTGTTGACATGGCTCCCAGTGTCCTCAACTCTTCAGGTCACTCTTCTCAATGCATGGCTAATATTCATAAATAAATTCTTCTGGATAGATTTATTTAGCTGCTGTAATCAAATATCATTTCATTAACTCACCATTTATAAGGCTTGCTTTCTCAGGTGGCACGTGATCCACGTGATGATCTACTTTGGTAGCGGATTCTTTGTAATTTTCAATTTTTGTGAAGAAGTTCTGCCACATGTGGTCTGTCATGTTGACCTATTTTGGACCATCTTCACATAGCTACTATGTCATTGTACATAAGCACAATGTTTTTCCATATAATTTGATAATAAAACAACCCACACTCATTATAAGTTTAATGTGACATTCAGAGTCCACTTCTGTCCTTTCCTGCTTTGACACTCAAAATCCCTTTAAAAAGTTAGAATATGACAACATTGGTGGCACTAAAAAATGCTATTTAGTCGTGACTGTAACTGCAGCATTCTTGGGTCAAGCAGCCGTTTAAAGCAATCAGCACACCCAATACAGACCCTGTCATCTCTGCCTATGCTACTGTAGCACCAAAGCATCCCCAGGAAACACATAAACAAGTGACTATGTCTGTGTTCCAGGGAGAATTTATTCATAGACAGTGAAACTTGAATTTCATACCATTCTCAAGTGCTGCAAAATATGCTTTTATTTTTCAACCTTTTAAAAATGTAAAAACTACTCTTAGCTCAGTGCTATGCAGAAACAGGTGGCAGGCCAGATTCGGTTTGCAAGCCATAGTTAGCCAACCCCAGCTGTAAATCAATGAGTGCATTTTTAATTTTAAGCTGAAATCAATTAATTTAGTTTTGTAGGTAATATCTGCACCTGGCCTAGCATTTAATAACCAGAGGGGGATATATAGTATAAAACCTCCCTCCCACTTGACCGCTTGCTGCCCAGCTCTCTTCTCTAGAGGAAACTCATGCTGCCAGTGCTATTACATGCTATTACATGCTATTACATGCTATTACATGGCTATTACATGCACACAGAAGCACTTACGTATGGATACTTCCTTCTTTCCTCTTCGTGTCTCCATAGAAGCCAACATACTCTAGTCCATGCTCAGTAATATGGCCGTGGCAGAGACAGTGGAGAAGTTGGAATCTTCACAGGTTGCTGGAGGGAGTGTGGCATGGTGCAGCCACTTGCCGCACGATCCAGAATTTCAGCACCAGGTGTCTACCCAGAGAAAGTAAGAAACAAACACGTGCGTAAATGTTCATGTTCACAACACCTAAAACCTGGAAGCAACCCAAACGTCCATCAACTGATGAATGCATAAACAAAATGCGTCATCTGAATGCACAGAATACAATTACACCATCACAATGAAGGAAAAACTGACCTGTGCTACACCGCGGTGGAAACTTGAGAGCATCATGCTAGGTGAAGGAAGCCAGACGCAAGAGGAAACATATTGTGTGATGTCATTTGTATGAAATGTCCAGAACAGGCAGAACCACAGGGAGAGAAAACAGATTAATGGGGGAGGGAGGGATGGGAAGTGGCCGCTAATGGGATCAGGATTTCTTTTTTGAGTGATGCAAATGTTCTGACTAGATAACAGTGGTGGTTATACAACCTTGTGAATGTACCAACACCACTGTGCTGTGTGCTTTAAAAAAACACTGTATGCTGTGCAAACTACATCTCAAAAAAACAGTAGGGTAGTGGAGACAAGCCTCGCCTTTCCCCTCACCTTTATCCTAAGGCTCGTTAAAAGGGAATGAAAATACAGAAGCATTTAAGTAGTGTTTCCTTCTGTCCACACCAGCTTACTTCACACCAGGATATTAGTGGCCCAATTTCAAAGTACTTGCCTCAAAGAAGGGAATGATGTTCCAAAGCATTCCTGCAACTAATTAAACAACTGTTACTGATAATAAGCAGGTCTAAAGTCACAGGAAACCAAACTCATACAGCTTATGGTTAATTTGGTTGCTTTTAACCAAAGACGAGAGCCATGGCCAAGCTAGCAAGTGAGCCTGACAAGATGCAATTGGCATGAAAACATCCAGACATGTGCTGGGAGCCCCCAGCTGCCACCAGCCGGGAACAGTGCTTGTAGGGCTTCTCCCGCCTCAGGGACAGCCCCTCCTCCACAAGAAAGGAGAAAAACACACGGGGGTGCCCTTCTACCCCACCTGCGCTTGGCTGGTAACCGAATCCAAACACCAGGAGGCCTGAGAGTGACAGCCATTGTCAGGGTGGGGAAACGAAGGAAGGGCAGGAGTCCACCAGCGTGGACAGTCGCAGAGCTCGGGGGAAGCTGTGCGGCTGGCCCGGTGGGTCTCTGCGGGATGAACTTACTGACTTGGTGTGCTCTTCTGGGAGGTGTTAGCAGTTGGCCGTTTGGGCCGACGTTCTGAGTGCGGCTCTGTGCAAAACAACATGACAAAGCCAGAAACACTTTGGCACAAGTTAAAGGAAAGAATTCAAAGCCTTCAGGAATTGGGAATGTTGAATTTCAATTGTCCTGTGTCTCCCACTTGCTCAACTCCCTTACGCCACGATGATACGCCTCACCTTGAGCTGGGAGCGACAGAGCTGGCTGAATGGACTGATCCTCTGAAACCAGAGCCCAGGAGAAACTGTCCCTCTTCTAAGTTGTTCTCATCAGGTATTTTGGTCACAGTGACAAAAAGCTGACTAACACAAACACCAAGGCAAGTTGCAGATTTTTCCCTCACATTCCTCAAAGAAGAATGTGCCCTGGAAGAAAGAACATGTCTGGACCTTCAGGCTTTCCAGTGTGGACCCAAAAGTTCAGGCTAGTTATCAGGATCCTAGGAACCTTGAACGTTTCCATGGTATATCATTAAGACTGAAGTCTACGATCTGTGCAGATCCAGAGATGAATGGAGTCACATGATCAAGTCCACCCATGATAAGCCCCTCTACTTTTTTTTTATCCCCTTGGTGTGAAGATTCAGCACAGGGGTGTTTATCACTGAACCACATCCCCAGTCCTCTGCTTTTATTTTTGAAACAGGGTCTCACTGAGTTGGTTAGGGTCTTGCTAAGTTTCTGTGGTGGCCTTGAACTTGCAATCCACCTGACTGAGCCTCCCAAGTCTCTGGGATTACAGCTGTGCACCACCACGCAATGACAAGCCCATCTTGAGGCTATTTTCAGTTCAGTTATGAAAAGTTTTATTCGGTGTTAGCATAACTCTGTCACCAGCCTGCTAAGGTATGGAGTGAGTGCCACCATGATAGTGGGAGCCAAGAGGAAGATGCTGACATTTTCTCTTCCTTCCAAAGTGGCAATCAAAAGCAATGTTACCTCATAGGAAAATACAGATTGTTATAAATATCAAATACTCAGAAGGGGGATAATTGGTGATTCCTACATCCTCCCCTCTGGATCCAGGGTTCAGCCACTGCCCAGGATGTCTGTGGATCGCCACCAACTTGCCCATGTGGTTTCTTCAAATCTGAATCTCAGCCCTGTACCCATATTCAGCTTACTGGAGGAAATCAATACAGTACCTGGAAGCTGGTAGGCACTTCTGATTGAGCAAAGGCATTTTCCCCCACCAACAAAGAGAAAATACCAGACAATTTTTTTAATTTTTATTTTTCTCTTTTACAGTCCTTTCTCAAAGTCTTCTTTCACCTTGGAGCAGAAATTAGTCCCAAAGGACACTAAACATAGCTAACTGATCTGCAATACTGAAATCATCATGTTCATAGACCAGGAAGACAAAAAGTAATAGCCACCCTGAGGGGATATTCTTATGGCTTTTCTGCACCAAGGTTATCTTTGGATGGGCAGATCCATAGCAGCCATAGCTGACTGAAGCAGGAGGGGTGCTATTTCAACAGGAGCAAAGGAAACGCATTTCTCACTCAGAAACTGGGCTTCAAGTAGCGTTTTGATGGAAGATGGCTTTGTACTGTTTTCACCTGAAAAATAAGGGAGACTTATGAGTTATTTAGGAAGTGCATACGGAGAAATGTTTAACCTTGTACACGTTGTGATTATGACTAGGCATCTGTGCAAGTGACGTGAGCTCGGACACCTCAAAGTCGGAAGGTGAACAGCATGGATGTCTCTGGGCTTTGCCTGGACAGCAGCTCCACTTTGCTGCAGCCTTTGGAGAGCAGCTATCCTCATCATCATCTGAAGGGGGTGCCATCCAGAGCACCTTGCCCTTCTGGACCCAGGATCGGGCCAATTACCCAGGATACCAAATTTCTTGTCGGCAGGAACATTTTACACGGAAAGCTCAACTAAAATGCCCTATGAATAAAGGAAACATAAGTGGTATTTATAAAATATTCTATACAACAAGAGCAGAATACACACTTTTTTTCAAGTGCATTTGAAATACACATCAAGTTAAATCGCATTTTAGAAACCAGAGCAGACTCCAATAAATTTAAAGAACTGCAAACCTATAGAGTATGTTCTCTCAATGCACAGGGAATTAAATTAGAAAGCAATGCAAATATATTCTGAACTATTTAGAAATGAGAACACCTTTAAATAACCTACAGGTCAAACAAAGTTCAAAAGAGCAATTAAAAATATTTTTGAGTTAAATTAAAATAAAATACAACTTATCAAAAGTTGTAGGATTCAGGGCTGGGGCTGTGGCTCAGTGGTAACACGCTTGCCTTGCATGCGTGAGTCACTGGGTTCGATCCTCAGCACCACATACAAATAAATAAATAAAATAAAGATATTGCATTCATCTACAATTAAAAAAAAAAGTTGTAGGATTCAATTAAAAGCAGTGCTTAAGGAAAACTGATTGCATTAAATATATATGTTAGAAAGTATCAAGTCAGTGACCTTTTTTGGGAGGGGGGATGTTACCAGGGATTGAAGTCAGGGGCACTCAACCACTGCGCCACATCCCCAGCCCTATTTTGTATTTTATATAGAGACAGGGTCTCACTGAGTTGCTTAGCACTTTGCTTTTTGCTGAAGCTGGCTTTGAACTTATGATCCTCCTGCCTCAGCTTCCCAAGCTGCTGAGATTGTAGGCGTGCACCACTGCACTTGGCTCTTCAAGCCAGTGATCTTAACTATCACCCTAAGGAATTACAGAGAGAAAAGTAAACCCAAAACAAAGCAGAAAAAGCAAATGGTGAAGGGCGGAAGCCAATGATATTGAAAATAATAAAATCAGTCAAACCTAAAATTGCTTCCTTGGAAAGATTGATAAGCTTTGTAAATACTGCTTGGGCATGGTGGACAACCTGATGATCCCAGCTACTCAGGAGGCTGAGGCAGGAGGATCACAAGTTGGAGGCAGCTTAGCAAGACCCTGTCTCAAAATAAAAGACTGGGAGTAAAGCACCCCTGGGTTCAGTCCCCAGAACTGAAAAGAAATGAACAAACACCTTCCAACAGGAAAAACCCTAGGCCTAGGGGCCTCAGTGGTGAATTCTACCAAACATTTAGAAAATAAATAATATATTTCTTACATATTCTTCCATGAAATTGAAGAGAACAAAATACTTCCCAACATATTTTATGAGCCATTACCCAAATACAAGAAAAACGTCCTTCAGATCATTATCCCTCGTGAACACAGATACAAAAGTCCTCAGCAAAATATTAGCAGACGCTTTACAGCAATACATACAGAGGATAAAACATCAGGACAAAGCGGAGGTCATCTGGGAATGCAAAATTGGTTCAACATTCAAGAATCAATTAATGCAATTCAATTGACCAAAGAATGGGGGAGAATGTGAACATTTCAATAGAAGCAAAAGAGATAATTTAACAAAATTTAACATCAGTTCATTAAAAATAAAAAAGCTCCACAAAATATGAATAGAAGGGAACATCCTCCACATGATAAAGGGTAATTATGGGAATCCTACAACTAACATACGTTGTGGTAAAAGGTTGAAATCTGCTAAAATCAAGGACAATGCAATGGAAATCAGTTGCATCTCAGAGGTAGAGTGTGGGCTTAGATGGAGCAGGCTCAGGACTCAGCCCCCAGCACCACCGAGAAAAGGAACGATGCAAAGATGTTCTCTCTTGCCACCTGCTTCCATTGTCACACTGGAGACCTAGCCAGGGGACTCAACTAAGAATTAAAAAATAATACATATTATAATTTTTAATGATAAGTAATATATTCACCGCATAGATTGGCGATAAACGAAGCTCTGTAATCACGGGTGACATGCTTTTATGCAGGGAGAACTAAAGAGCCTCTTTTTAAAAGCCTCTAGAACTCATCAGTGCACTTGGGCAAGGTCAGAATATGCAAGGGAGATTCAACTAATTGAATTTCTACACAATAGCAATGAAGAAATAGAAAAATGAAAAAAAAAGTACCTTTTACAATCCAAGGGAGACCAGTAGAATTGAGAAAAGGGACCAGAGAGAGAGGAGGAAAGGGAAAAGGGAGGTCCTAGGGAATGAGAGTGACATTTTTTATGCTGTGTGCAGGTATAAATATTTAACAGCAAATCCCGCTATTACATGGAATTAAAATGCAGCAGTAAAAATTATAAAAATAAATTAAATTTAAAAAATTAAGTACCACTTGTAAGAACACTAAAAATAATAAAATATATAGACAAAAATCTAAGTGTGTGCAAGATCAGAATGCTGAAAAATATCAAACACTTTAACTTTAAAACAGAACCAAGTGGGAGAACTCAAACTACCTAATTTCAAGAATTACTTTCAAAAACACAATGATCAAGCTGGAAATGGTGGTGCACAGCTGTATTCCCAGTGACTTGGGAGGCTTAGGCAGGAGGATCACAAGTTCAATGTCAGATGCTGCAATTTAGCAAGGCCCTAAGCAATTCAGTAAAACCCTGCCTCAAAATAAAAAAATAATAAGGGCTGGAGATGTGGCTCAGTGATTAATCTTTTTTTTTTTTTAAATATTTTGTTTTTTAGTTGTAGATGGACACAATGTCTTTATTTTATTGCTTTGTATGTGGTGCTGAGGATCGAACCCAGGGCCTCACGCATGCAAGGCAAGCGCTCTACCACTGAGCTACAATCCCAGCCCCTCAGTGATTAATCTTAATCATCAGTGCCAATAAAAGCCCCCCACAATCACACTAATCAATACAGTGTGCTGTTGATGAAAGGGTGAATACATAGAGAATACATAGATCAATGGACCAGAACAGAGTCCAAAGAAAGATCCACACATATGTGAACAACTTACTTTTGACTAAAATAAAAGGCAATTCAACTGAGAAACAACTGTCTTTTGAACACGATACTAGAATAATTGTACATCCCTCTGAAGAAACATGAAACTTGGCCACAGTTTACAACACAATCAAAAGTTAACTTAAACTGATCATAGATTTTTTAAAAATATTTTTTAGTTGTTGATGGACCTTTATTTTATTCATTTATTATTTATATGTGGTGCTGAGGATCGAACACAGTGCCTCATGCATGCTAGGGAAGCACTCTACCACTGAGCTACAGCCCCAGCCCTGATCATAGATTTAAACATCAGACCCCAAACTATAAAACTTCTAGGAGACAGAGGAGAAAAATATATTTGGATTACCACAAATTAGGAAAATATTTCTAAGATACAACACCAAAAATGCGATCCATAAAAGAAAAAGATGATAAACTGGACTTCATCAAAATTTCAAACTTCTCACAGCTGGGTGTTTATGTGGTGGCACATTCCTGTGACCCCAGCTGCTCAGCGGGCTGAAGCAGGAGGATTGCAAGTCCAAAGCAGTCTCAGCAACACAGTGGGGCCAAAGGTAACTTAGCAAGACCCTATCTCAAAAGAAAAAATAAACAGGGGTTGGGGATATGGCTCAGTAGGTAAGAGTCCCTGGGTTCCATCCTCATCCAAAAGAAAAAGAAAGAAAGAAATTCACACTTCTTTAATGGTTTGGTAAATTCAGTTGAGAATCCATCTGGTCCTGGACTTCTCTTTGTTGGAAGGTTTTTTAAAAAATCACTTGAATCTTGTTGCTTGATATTGGTCTGATTGGGTTTTCTATATCATTTTGGTCCAGTTGGGCAGGTCATATGTGTCTATAAATACATCAGTATCTTCTAGGTTTTTCAATTTCTTGGAATATAAATTTTCAAAACAGTTCCCAATAATCCTTTGGATTTTAGAAATGTCTGTGGTGACATTTCTCCTTTTTCATCTCTAATTTTGTTGACTTGAGTCTTCTCTGCTCCCTTTTGTTAGCTTGGCTAAGGGTTTATCAATCTTGGTATCTTTTCAAAGAACCAAGTCTTTGTTGCATTATTCCTTTGTATTTTTTAATTCTCAATTCATTAATTTCAGCTCTTGTCTGAATAATTTTCTGTCTTTTACTGGTTTTGGGAATTAGTTTGTTCTTTTTTCCTAGGGACTTGACATGTAACATGAAATTGTTAATTTGGGATTTTTCTGGCTTTTGGGGGGGTACTAGGGATTGAACGCAGGGGCACTCAACTTCTGAACCACATTCCCAGCCATTTTTTGTATTTTATTTAGAGACAGAGTCTCACTGAGTTGCTTAGTGCCTCACTGTTGCTGAGGCTGGCTTTGAACACGTGATCCTTCTGCCTCAGCCTCCTGAGTTCCTGGGATTACAGTCGTGCGCCACTGTGCCCGACTTCTGCTTTTGTTTTTGTTTTGTTTTGTTTTTTAATTTAGGCACTTAATACAATAACCTTTCTTCTTAGAACTGCCTTCATAGTGTACTAGAGATTCTGATACGCTGTATCTGTTCTTTGTTTCTGTGAATTGTTTGATTTCTTCCCTGATTTCCTGTATGACCCATTCCTTATTCACAAGCATATTATTTGATGTCCGTGTGTTAAAATGTTTTTGTATTTATCTTGCTATTGATTTTTAATTTCATTCCATTGTGATCTGATAAAATGCAAAGGATTATAATGATTTTTAAAATATTTTCTAAGACTTGCTTTGTGTCCTAAAATATGGTCTACTTTGGAGAAAGTTCCATGTGTAGCTGAGAAGAAAGTGAATTTAGTTGTTGATGGATGAAATATTTTATAGATATCTGTTAGGTCCATTTGATTAATAGAATTTTTTTAGGTCTGAAGAGTCTTTACTTGTCTGGATGACCTATCCATAAGAAAGTTGTGTTGAAATAATAACTCAGCATTATAGTATTGGAGTCAAACGGAGTTTATGTTGGGAAGTGTTTATTTTATATAAGTGGGTGCACTGACGTTTGGGACATAAATATCTACGATTATTATATCTTCTTGTTGGATGTAGTTCCCTTTACCAGTATAAAATGACCTTCTTTGTTTCTTCTAATTAATTTTGGCTCAATGATTGCTTTTTTGGATCCAAGAGTAGCTATTCCCATTTACATTCAGTCTCCATTTGCGTGGTATATCTTTTTCCATCCTTTCACCTTCAGCATGTAGATATCTTAGCCTATGAGGTGACATATAATTGGATCTTATTTTTAAATCCACTCTGTCAGTCTACATCTTCTAATTTTAGAGATGAGATCATTTATATTCAGTATTATTATAGAGATGACTATTCTTAAAATTTGAGTTATTTTTATATTTATTTATTTAGGTACTGGAGATTGAACTCGGGGGCACTCGACCACTGAGCCACATCCCCAGCCCTATTTTGTGTTTTATGTAGAGACAGGGTCTCACTGAGTTTCTTTGTGCCTCGCCGCTGCTGAGGCTGGCTTTGAACTCACGATTCTCTTGTCTCGGCTTCCCAAAATGCTGGGATTACAGGCTTGCACCACCATACCCAGCTGAGTTATTTTTAATGTTTAATTCAGACTCGAATATCCTTTGCTTAGCTACTTTTCTAGTGAGATTCATACATTTGCTGACTCTGAAGTTTGTTTTTCATTTTATCTGCATGTAATGTTTCTTTAAGTATTTTCTGTAGTGATGCCTTAGTAGTCATAAATGTTTTTTGTTTTGGAAGGTTTTCACTCCACATTCAATTCTGAAGAACAGTTTTGCTGTATATAGCAATCTCAATTGGCAATCATTGTGTTTTAGGACTTGGTATATATTACTCCAAGCCCTTCTGGCTTTTACAGTCTGGACTGAGGGACCAGTGGTAGTTTGTATTGGCTAATCACTAAATGTGATTTTCCATTTTTCTCTTGTGGGTTTTAAAATTCAATTCTTGTTCTATATTAGACATTTTAATTATGATGCACTTAAAGAGGATTATTTTTGAGATTGTCTATTTGGAGTTCTGAATATATCCTGTATTTGAATTTTCATCTCACTCCTAAGGTTTGGAAATTATTCTGCTATTATTTCACTGAAAATATTCTTCATTTCTTTAGTTTGTATCCCACTGCCTTCTTCTATGCCAATGGTCCTTAGATTGGTCTTTAATGTTGTCCCAGATTTCTTGAATATTCTGGTCATTGTCTTTTCTTTATTGCTGACTATGTTTTCAAGATTACATACATTGTCTTTGAGGCCTGAAAATCTGTCTTCTATGTGGTCTAATCTATTGAAGATGTTTTTCATGGAATTTTTAATTGGATTTTTTGAGTATTTCATTTCCAGAATTTCTGTTCAGTTCTTTTCCAGAATCTCTATCTCTATATTGAAATGTTCTTTCACTTCTATTTTCTTTCTCAGTTCATTCTTTAGATCTTCTTTTAGTTCATTGATCATTTTAACTATCAAATTTCTAAATTTTCTTTCTGGCATTTTCTCCACTCTGGTGTCAGTTGGGTCAGAAAGTCACCATTACAAGGAAAAGAGGAAGACTCACCTGGAGAAAATATATGCAAAGAATTTATGTAGTACTTTCAACTACAATGTAGTTTTTTAAAAATCTCTTAAAATTTCATAATAAGTAAACAAACACCCCAAAATAAAATGAACAAAATACTTGAACAGATGTTTGACTTTAAAAACAGATAGCAAATATGCACATGAGAAGATACTTAACACCTTTAATCATTAGGGAAAGGCAACTTAAAGCCACATTTTGATGGCACTCTTACAAAAACAAAACAATAAACAGATATAACTAAAACTACAACAGAAAAGTTGACAGGACTGACAAAAATGTAGGGAAGGAAGCTGAAACCTTCATACACTGCTAGTGAGAATGCAGAATGATACATTCACTTTAGCCAAGTTTAGCAATCCAAGCATTGTGGTGCACACCTGTAATTCAAACTATTCTGGAGGCTGAAGCAAGAGAACACAAGTCTGAGGCCATCTGAGCAACTTAGTGAGACTCTGTCTCAAAATAAAATATTTTAAAAAGCTGGGGATGTAGCTCAGTGGTACAGTACCCCTAGGTTTAATTCCCAGTTCCACCAAAAAAAAAGTTTGACAATTTTCATAAAGTTAAACATATACTTACTATAAGACTCAAGAAATCTAATCCTAGATATTTACCCAAGAGGAATAAAAGCTTATATTTTATAATCACACACAAAAAATTAATGTTTATGCTGATTTTATTCATAATCACAAAAAAGCTTAAACTGGTGAGCACAGAAACATGCTGTGATACATCTTTGTGGTGGCATCACCACAGAAATCACCAGAAACTGATTCCCAGTGCACTCAGTGACATGGCTCAATTGCAAGTGGACTGTTCTGAGCAAAATAAACCCAACTAAAAATTCTACATATTACATAGTTCCATTCCTATGACTGAATAAGGCAACATCACAGGGACAGACAGACCAATGTGCGCCAGGATGAGGATAGGGAAGTCAGGTGACAACAGACACATGTGATGGTGTGATGGAGAATTCTGTATCTTGATTGTGAGATGGTTACATGACCCGTATGTACTTGTTAAACTCACAGAACGCAAGCCTTAAAAGTTTACTGTATATAAATTATGGCTCATTTAAAAAAATAAAGGAACTTAGAGTAACTAAAAGGTTGATAAGGGTAAAGTGCTTTTTTGAATTATTTCAGCTAATAAATGAGGAAAAATCACACAATTAGAACCTCACCTTCTAGAATCCATGTTCTGGCTATCCACTGCTATCTGAAAAAAATATTCACCCCCCCCTCCAAGAAAAAGAAAAAACAACAACAACAACAAAAACCCACAAAAGAAACCTAGTGGCTCAAATCCAATAAACTTCTATTTTTCCCTTCAACCCCCTTATTGTGAGTTAGCATCCACATATCAGAGAAAACATTTGGCCTTTGGTTTTTTGAGGATTGGCTTATTTAATTTAGCACAATAGTCTCCATTCCATCCATTTACCAGCAAATGACATAATTTCATTCTTCTTTATGGCTGAGTAATATTCCATTGTGTATATGTACCAGTTTCTTTATCCATTCATCTGTTTAAGGGCACCTAGTTTGGTTCCAGAGCTTGGCTGTTGTGAATTGAGCTGCTATAAACACTGATGTGGCTGTGTCACTGTAGTATGCTTATTTTAAGCCCTCTGGGTGTATACTGAGGAGTGGGATAACTGGGTCAAATGATGGTTCCATTCCAAGTTTTCTGAGGAATCTCCACACTGCTTTCCAGATTGGTTGCACCAATTTGCAGTCCCCCCAGCAATGTATGAGTGTGCCTTTCCCCCCACATCCTCACCATAATTTATTGTTCCTTGTATTCGTGAGAATTGCCATTCTGACTGGAGTGAGATGAAATCTCAGGGTAGTTTTAATTTGCATTTCTCTCATCGCTAGAGATGTTGACCCTTTTTTTCATGTATTTGTTGGCCATTTGTATTTCTTCTTCTGTGGAGTGCCTGTTCAGATCCTTTGCTCATTTATTGGTTGGGTTTTTGGTTTTTTGGTGTTAAGTTTTTGAGTTCTTTGTATATCCTGGAGATTAGTGCTCTATCCGAGGGGCAGGTGGCAAAGATTTTCTCCCATTCTATAGGATCTCTGTTCATGTTCTTGAGTGTTTCCTTTGCTGTGAAGAAGCTTTTTTGGTTTGATACCATCCCATTTGTTGATTTTTGATTTGTTGATTTCTTTGATTCTTGATTCTAAGCACTTCTTGTGCTTAGGAGTCTTGTTAAGGAAGTCTGTTCCTAAGCTGATGTGATGTAGATTTGGGCCTACATTTTCTTCTAGTAGGTGCAGGGTCTCTGGTATAATGCCTAGGTCCTTGATCCACTTTGAGTGTAGTTTTGTGCAGGGTGAGAGAAAGGGGTTTAGTTTCATTTTGCTGCATATGGATTTCCAGTTTTCCCAGCACCATTTGTTGAAGAGGCTAGCTTTTCTCCAATGTCTTTGTCACTATCGCTCTATAGTATAATTTAAGGTCTGGCATTGTGCTGCTCCTGCTTCACTTTTCTTTTTCTTTTCTTTTCTTTTCATTTCATTTCTTTTTTTTTTCTTCCTTCCTTCCTTCTTTCCTTTCTTTCTTTCTTTTTTTTTTTTTTTTTTTTTTTTTTTTTTTTTTTTTTTTTTTTTTTTTTTTTGCGGTACTGGGGATTGAACCCAAGGCCTTGTGCATGCAAGGGAAGCACTCTTACATTTTCTTCTAGTACGTGCAGGGTCTTTGGTCTAATGCCTATGTCTTTGATCCCCTTTGAGTTGATGTTTTAGGCAGCTTTTTTTTTTGCTGCTGTGACTAAAAAATCTGTCCAGTCCATTTTTAAAGGAGGAAAAGTTTACTTGAGAGCTCAAGGTTTCAGAGATCTTAGTCCATAGAAGGCTGGCTCCATTCCTTGGGGCTCCAGGTGAGGCAAAACATCATGGCGGAAGAGTGTGACAGAGGGAAGCAGCTCACATGTAATCAGAAAGCAGAGAGAGACTACTCACCAGATGCAAACATACACCCAAAGCCATGCCCCAATTCCCACCTCTTCCCGCCATACCCTACCACTTCAGTTAGCACTCAGTTAATCCTTATCAGGGGATTAAATCACTGACTGTGTTAATTACAACCCAATAATTTCTCCTCTGAACCTCCTTGAATGGTCTCACATGTAAGCTTGTGGGAGATACCTCACATCCCAACTGTAACGGTGGAGTTTTGTGCAGTGTGAGAGATAGGGGCTTAATTTCATTTTGCTACATATGGATTTCCAGTTTTCCCCAGCACCATTTGTTGAAGAGATTTTCTCTAATGTATATTTTTGGTGTCTTTGTCTAGCATGAGGTAACTGTATCTTAGTAGGTTTGTCTCTGTGTCTTCTACACTACACATGAAATAGTTCACCTTAAAAAAATTAAATCTGAATCTGAAAAGTTTCTAGATCAACATATTAAAGGGAAAGGGACAGAAGACTATGTTAAAACCCTATGGACATATCACACACACACGAACATGTCTTTTTGTATGCATATGAGTACATAAGAGTATACATTTTATATATTCTTTCTCTATATAAGTATTTTATAATTACATAAGTCCAGATGCTGAAAGCGTTAGGTATCAATGAGCAAACCTAGTGACCTTATCTTAGTTTCTAAATACTATTCTCCACAAGAAAAGAAACTAGGAGGGCTCCTTGGAAAAATGATCCTTGGCGAGTGCTGGGAGCCTGGAACACTTTGTTGTACCAGAAGATAAGAATATACTCACAGAAGATGGAGACATGTATAGAAGACTTGGAAACCAGCTGGAAAGGATCCCCACTTGCCAAATATGTGGTGAGAATAATAATGATGTCAAACTGGTATAAGCAAAAGGGAAGGAAGATCCTCCTTAGAGTCAATTAATAAATATACAGTGTATGATGGAATTAGAAGATTACCATTTGGTAACCATAACAATGAATTGATGAAAAAGTATTAACATATGGTAAGATAAGAGGATGAGGTAATGCTAGAGGGGCAGGGCGGTCACTCAAACTTGACCCTATATAACAAGTATAAAAACTGAATAAAATGGAAAAAAAAAAACAACCTCACTACTTAAAGACACCAAAAATGTCCCAAATCAGACAGAAACTGGAAGAGGATAATTTAAAATCCAACCATTAGAAGCAAAAATCTGTGCTTTTATAGCTCTCTGACCTGAGTTACTCCTGCCCCACTACACAGCTACCAGGTGGGGAGATCTGTGGGGAAGCTGCAGCCTTACTGACTCAAGGCACCATCACCAAAGTCATTATCAAGCAGGGCAACATGGCTGGAAGTTCACAGAAGTCCTGTGAGTAAAAGATCCACTGAAGAAGAGCCTGAATTATGAATGCAAACTCCACCTGTTCCCTGGCTGAAAACCCCCACAAGTGCAAGAAACCTTAGGTGCTGGTGAGAAAGGAGGCAGAGACCAAAGAGAAATCTGCTCTTAACAGAGATACACAGGAGGTGAGATCTGTGAATTTGATTTTGTTTTCCTTTTCCTTCTAGGTGCATCCCCAACCTTATACACGACATGTGACAAACTCTAAAGCCTTACAAAACATCATAGGGCCGATCCTAAGCTCTGCAGAGCAATTGGGAATTCAGTGGGAACCTGCAGAAATAAGAAGCGGCAGAGAGGTGAGCTTCATCTTTGCTGATGATGAAATAAATTAAGAAGGATCAAGAAGATCCCACCAGGGGCTGGTTGAAAAAACAGCCTTAAGAGACTTTAAGAACCAAACAGAGATGTCAAGTGCTTCCTAGCGCGGGAGGAAAGTCTTGCAGATTGAATAAGAGTCATGAAGCACGCCTTGGATGGACTTCTCAATAAACTCTTGGGCATCCAGGACAGACTACAGGGAGGTGCGGGAGTAAAGACAAGCATGGTGGAACAGTCCCCAATTTTTTTCACATGCCACACGTGAACAATGACAGCTTTGTGTGACCCATGATCCATTTAGGGGTCAATGATCGTGAAGCGCTGTAGAAGTGGACCAGTGCACCTCAGCCCTGGTCCATTCTCCACTTTGTTCGGTGGCCCTGGAGATTTTGTCTTTCCCATAGAAGTTTCACAGAGCTCCCTCCCATCGCTGCTCCTGATGTGCATGGAAATCCTGGAGGGAAGGGTTAAGTGGTTGAGGATAGGGCTCAGCGTTAGAATATCCCTGAGTTCAGTCCCTAAGAGGGAAAACACACACACACACACCTTACCATATTGACCATTCTGGAGTGTTCAGTAGAGTTTGGTATATTCAAATGCCATGACAGATCTGTAAAACTTTTTGTTTTGCAAAATGGAACTCAACACCCATTGAACATGTATACCCCTTTCTTCACCTTTCCCCCACCCCTCAGTAGCCATCATTCTACTTTCTCTATGGTTTCAATTATTGTAGGTACTTCACTGAGGTAGGATCATACAGTGCTTCTTTGTGTGACTGGCTTTTTTTTTTTTTACCTAACATAATGTCCTCAAAGTTCATCATGTGGTCACAGGTTTCAGAATTTCCTTCCTTTTAAAGACTGAATCACACTCCAGTGCAAGTACATACCCAGCTTTGTTTATCAACCACTCCATCCATGGACATTCAAGTTGTTTCCACCTTTCGGTAATCGTGAATGTTGCTGCTATGAACATGAGTGTGAAAATATCTTCAAACCTTGCTTTCTTTTCAGTACATTCCTAGAAATGAGAAATGGGAGGCCTGGTTTATATGGTAGGTCTGTGTTTAATTTTTTGAGAAACTGTCATATTGTTTTGCATACTGATTCACCATTTTATAGTCCCACCATTTCTGCTTGTTTTTTCCAGTTGCTGATCAATTATTGGGAGTGAGGTATTGACATATGCAACTATTATTGTTGAATTGTTCGTTTTCCTTTTAATTCAATTTTTGCTTCACTGAGTTAATCAACAGAGGTTAATAGATGCACATAAATTCATTGTCATATCTAACTCATATCATGTGATTCACCTATGATGATTTGTCTTTAAAGTCTTGAGCGCCATTTTGTCTATATTGGTACAGAAACTGCAGGGCTTTTATGATTGCTATTTCCATGTGTTACGGTTTGGTTCTAAAAATGTTCTTCGGAGAGTTCATGTGTCAGGCAATGTAGCAATGTTCAGAGATGAAAAGACTGAATTATGAGAGCTATAACATCATCAGGGTATTACTCTACTTGATAGATTAATAATTGGAAGGGACAACTGGATGGTGACTGTAGGCAGATGGGGCGTGGATGGAGGACATAGGTCCCTGAGGGAAGGACCTTGAACCACATCTTGTCCCTAACTCTTTCTGCTTCCTGGCCTCCAGGTGCTGAGTAGCTTTTCTCTGCCATCGATGTTCTGCCTCACCTCAGGCCCAGAACAATGGAATTGGCTGACGATGGCCTGAACTTCTGAAATTGTTGAAATAAACATTTCCTCCCTGAAACTGTTCTTGTCAGGTATTTTGGTCACAGTGATGAAAAGCTGACCCACACAGGATGTATGTCTTTTCTCCATCTTTTTTGCTTTCAGCCCATTTATGTCATCTAGCCTAGCTCTGCCTTTGGGGTCTTTAGACTATTCACTTTTAACAATACTCTTGATCTTTGCTGCCATTTTGCTATTGGTTTTCTATTCATGTAGCTCTCTTGATCTCTTTTATTGCTTTATGTTATGTTAAATGTGTTTTTACAAACCACTTTAAATTTATTTGTTGATTTTTTTTAGTCTTTTCATTAATAATTGCTCTAGGGATTACAATTCACATCTTAGCACAATCTGCTTTAGAATAATACTTAATTTCAGTAAAATATAAAAACTTATTTAAATCTATCTCATTTCTCCCTACCCTCTGCTATTATTAATGCAACAATAAAGTGCTACAATTATCGCTTTATCCAACATTATATGTCTGTGTGTGTGTGTGTGTGTGTGTGTATTTAAATGCAGCAGAAGAAATAGAAGCTATTTAAAGAGACTGTATTTACCATTTCTGGCATTCTTCAGTTTCTTCTTGTGAACTGAAGTTATTGTGCAGTGTTACTTTCAGCTTGAAGAATCTCCCTTAATGTTTCTTACAAGGCAGGCCCAAGCCACAAAGGCTTTCCATTCGTGTTTATCTCAGATGGTATTCATTTCACCTTCATCTTTGATACTTGCTGGGTGCAGAGCTGTGGTTTGACAGCTCTCTATTCTGGCATGTTAACCATGCCATCCCACTGCTCCTGTCCCCACTGTTTCTGATGAGAAGTCATTTATTAATCATACTTCCCTTTTTCACATTTGAGAATAGGAGCATATACAAGCAAAAATGTCATCGATTCATGCTGTTCTTCTTTAAAGTTTGTAATTATGACTAATTTTAAGTGCTTCTCAGCTTGTGAGATGCCTTTGGTCCATTTGCAGAAGTCTGAAATGGCCATCTTGACAGTTTTGTCCAGCATTATTGCTGCTTTTGGGGGGCAGAATTTATTGACCTCACTCTGTCATTCTGGGTAAAGGAGGCAGCACAGGAGAGCCATGATCTCCTCTGTGTTTTAAATGAATACTTTGTATAACTGTATTAGTTAATTATTGCTAATAAGAAACTACCCCAAATTTATCTGCTTAAAGCAACACACATTTCATTACATCATAATTTCTGTTGGCTAGAAATTTAGAAGCAGCCTACTTCTTTGTTCTGATTCAGTGCCTCTCATAAAGTTATAAACAGGATGTCAGCTGGGACTAGACTAGGAGGGTAGAATCCACCTCCGTGCTTCCTACCTTACCTGCTGGAGGTCTGTTTCTTACTGGGAGTTTCTCCACAGGGCTAGTCACTTTGGCATCTGGCTTCCTCTCAAAGGAGTGATGTAAGACAGAGTGTGGCCAAGATGGAGTTCACATATCTTTTTATGACCCAGTCCACAGAGACTTCCAAGGTCTCTGCTTTATTCCACTCATGAAAGTGGTTACCTGTGTTCAAGGGGACGTATATTAAGCACCACCTCTTGGAAAGAGGAGTTTTAAAAAACTTCATAGATAATATTTCATAAACCATCACATCTCTGGTTGAAGACTGTACTGCGAAAGAACAGGGGCAGATGAGTCAGATCTGCTTGATCTTGTAGTTGCTGGAGGTCTGTTTCTTGCTGGGAGTTTCTCCATAGGGCTGGTCAGAAGTTGGCATCTGGCCTCCTCTCAAGTGAGTGATGTAAGAGAGAGTGTGAGAGCTGGTGAGAACCCAGACTAAGATGGTTATGGTAAAGATGAAGACAAATGAATAGATTGGAAATATTTTCCGAGTTGATCAGATGGCGGATTTGCCTTTAGATTGGGTAGGAGTGGAGGGGAACAGAAGGTAGAGATGACTTCCAGGCATCTGATGTAGGTAACTGGAGCTTTTGGTCCCATGGCCACCTGAGAGGAGAAGATAGTGGAAGGATAGAGTTTGGGGTGCTGACAGAGTTATTGAGATATGCATGAGAATCCTGACAGTAAGGTGAAGGGGCAGTTAGTTCAGTTAAATACTCCAGTCTGGAATTAGAGGAGACCGGAGGGCTGGAGATTAAGAAAAAAAAAAAAAGAGCATTCTCAGCATATTGATGGTTTGAAGGTGTGGGATGGGTGAGGGAAGAGAAAGGAAGTCGAGAAGAACTCCAAGTCTTGGGAACTGCAAAATCCAGAGAACAGGCAGACAGACAGGGACAGAAGCCTGACAAGGAATGGCTGGTAAGGCGGAGAGGACCAGACTGCGGTGCTGCAGGTACAGAGGAAAGCCATATTTCAAGGTCAGTTGTATCATCTGTGGAGAGAGCTCATGGAATGAAGATAGAGAATGGTTCTTTGGGCATAGAAAAATGGCAATAGTGGTAGGAAGGACAGAAGACAGGCGGCTGGAGTGTGAACAGAAGATGAAGAAGTTAACGATTTGGGTATTTATGACCCACTAGCCAGGAAAGACCCTTCACACCTCCATCTGTCTAGGCTCCTAAACCTCTCCCAGATATGTTCACTTCATCCACATGCCTGCTTTAATCTTGGTTCCCATGACTTCTCACATGGACAACTCATTGTACTAACTGGTCTCCTAAACTCGATTTTGCTTCCCTGAGATCTTTTCCATACTGGGCATCTGGAATGAACAGTACACCTGTACTGGGTCACCTCACTCTTGGTTTAGAAGTCTTCCATGTCCCTCTATTTCCCTGGACCAAGTCCAAACCTCTTGTGCATCTCCAGGTTGCATGGAACTTGCCTTCCTCCCTCCCCCTCTCCGTTTTCATCTCTGCACTACCACCATCTCCTTTTAGGGTCACCTTGTAATGTCTCCACTGCACACTATCTGTTTGTCCTCCAGATTCAAGTCTTAATGTCTCAATGTAAACACTGTTCCCTGGAAAGTCTCATGTTGATATCCCATCAAAGTCCCTGCACTTCTATCATCAAAAATGGATTCACTCTTTTTTTTTTTTCTTCTGCCATTAGCTTTACAAGGCTCTGTCCAGGTTCAGCTACAGCCCAGCACATGATACCCAGTAGGTGCTCCGTAAATATTTCTTGAATGAATTAAATGAAACCAACTTTTCCTTTTCATGGACTTTCTCCACCTGATTTTTTCTTAAATAAGAAAATACTTTAAATGGCTTTAGAGTATTTATTTTAAGTAATGCAAGCTAATTTAGACATTCTAGACAAGGCTTTTCAAAAACAACAGGTCAACAGTATCTCAGGAGGTGAGATCTATAGATCCAATTATTCCAAATCATTGTGACTTATAGACTGAATGTAATGCCTTCATTACGGGTTGTTTGTTAATCCGTTTAATAGTAAGTAACCTTTTGGTTGAGGGAGAGGTGGTTAAATAATCCCTGATTCTGTAGGTACAATTAGTTATACATATATTAATTTGTCTGCTTTCAATTCAGGTACCATTTAAAACAAAATCCAAAAGGAGAAGTAGTGGGAGTTTAACAGCCCTCTATTCTTCCCAGCGTTTTCAGAAAGCAAATGAAAATGAACCCTGAAACAAGCCAACAGCAGGGGCACTCATTAACTTAATACACTTTAATCTTGTGCACGGAAGCTGGAGCTGGTTCCCCTGACTTGGACCTGCAGACTTCTCCCTCCAGTCAAGGCATCGTCCCACGGTGTTCTGCGGACACCTCCATTCAACACATCCCAATCTGAACTCATACCACCCCTTGCAGAAGCCTGCCCTCCTGTTGAGTACGGTGACAATGGCGGGCCATCCCTGGGCACACAGGCTGGGAGTCTCAGCAGCTGCCCTCCCCCCCCAAGGCTGCCACAGCCTCTGGCCTTTGCCCTACTCTCACAGCAGTAGCCCTGGCCCCTTTTCAGCCATTAGCTCTCATTGGGACTCTTGACTTCACTTTCAACTCCTTGCTCCCTCCTATAGGTCCTCTTTGATTATGGGAAACAGCTTTAAAAACCCAGCTATGTCTGTACTGTCACCCCCTCAAAACAAGTATACCTTGAGGCTGGGGGTTAGCTCAGTGGTAGGGCGCTTGCCTAGCATGAGCCATGCCTTGGGTTTGATCACACTGCAAAAATAATAAAGAAAGAAAGAAAAAGAAAAAGAAAACCAAAACATCCAAATGTTTCATCGTCATCGTAACTAGTGCTTACTAAGCACCTACTATGTGCTAGTTCTGTGCTCGGTGTTTTAACACTAAGTTATTGCACTAAGTCCTTGCAAGTACTCTGGTAAATAAAGACCTACAGCCCTGGAGACTGGCCCTGCCTACTTTCCTCACCCTGTCCAGGCTCCAGTCTTAGCCGCCTTTCTGTTTTAAGCACGCATGCCAAGTCTTTATTGGGACAATTCCACACTCTGAAAACGGTTCCTGAGTCTCATCTTGCCCGATGGTTTCATCAGAGGACTCCCAGGTCCTATGTGACTTACTCAGAGAGGCCTCTAGAAGGTCTCTTCCAGCATCACAGAACACTACCACCCGTCACCTCCTGTCGTTATTTCTTTTATCTGTTTCCTGTTCACCTAACTTGGCAGAATGTAAGTTCCCCAGGGCAAGGGCCGTGGGGCTCCAGAGGGTGGCATAGTGCCTGGCCCTTGAGGGACACTTAGCAAACCTTCACCGAGTGGATGAAAGAAGAACGCATGTGGGCTAGTGCACTATCCTGACCCACTTGCCCTCTGTAATCCACTAAAAATATACTAAAACTTCTATTTTACACTGCATTTCGTACTTTTGGCCAATCATAAAAGAAATTAGTTTGGCGGGCCAGACACTGTCCCTGATGGATTCGTACCCAGTTGACCGATGAGGAAACTAGTGCTCCCAGGACCAGAAGCTGCAGCCAGTAGGGCCAAAGGGGGCGTTCCCGCAGCCGCGCCTCGGCCCCACCCCTCCCCTCCCAGGCCCCGCCTCCCACCTGGGCCTAGGCGCGCGGCCGCGGGGGTGGGGCCGCGAGGCTGCGCATGCGCCCTTCCGCCCTCCCCGCCGCGCGCATGCGCCGCGCCGCTTCGCGGAGAGCATGGCGGGGCCCGCGCCCGGCGCCATCATGACCGAAGACTACTTCGGGAACGCGGCCGAGTGGGGCGAGGAGGCGGACGGCGGCCAGGTGAGGCGGAGCACCGGGCGCCCCGCGCCGAGGTTCGTTCGCCGCCGGCGGCCCCGCCTCCGCCAAGCCCGCGCGGGCCAGGCCGGCACTCGGTGCGTGTGCCCGGGGCCGCCCGCGCCCCCGGCCCGCGCCCCCCGCCCCCCGCCCCGGCCCCCGCCTCACTTCCCCGGGGCGGCCAGGCCAGGGGAGGCGCGGGGACCGCCGGCCCGGGACGGCGGGGAGCGGGAGCCGCACCCCTGGCATCCAAGTCAAACTCAAACCAGCGTCCTGGGAGAAAGCACAACTTTGGGCTCCCACTGTCCCGCTGCGGGGCGACCGCGCTTTCCCGCGCTTGGGGCGGATTTCCTTTTTCCTCGAACTAGATGACAGGCCAGACCTGGCAGCCTGGACGGTCCAGGGGTGGGATGGGAGCCCGGGGGCAGCATTCTCTTCTCCCCTGAAGACTTAGGTAGTCAGGAGATCCACCCCATGTGCATGATTGACATACCGCTTCCCAGGCCCGTACCCTAGATAAGGCACACCTAGACGGTGTGCAGAGGGACCTGGGCATTTGCCTTTTAAACTGGAACAAAGATTAGTTTTGAAGGAATAAAGGATGAAGTGGGATTTACTTAGTGTGCAGTGAGAGCACTGGACATGCAGGGAGCTGTGTGATTCTGGAACTGAAGAAAGTCCTTTGTAGTTAGTTACCCTGTGGAACAGGGCCATGAAGTTGGTAAGGAGCAGGTCCAGAGGGCCTTGGAAAGCTGTTCACCTGTATACCTTGTTCAAGAGTTTAGTCAGGGTGTGATGTGAGTGGATTCACATGTTGGATCATCCCCCAGTACCGGGGATAACTTTTAGGGAGCAGTCAGTCATATGTAGCTATCAGGAGCCTGAGCTAGGTGCTTTCATGCAGTATTGCATTCCACGCTCAAGATTATGAGTTGGCTGTTTGTTCATCTCATAAGTGAAGAAAGTGAGACCAAAAGATTTACTTACCTCCTCAAGTTCCCAAAACTAATAAAGGAATGGGGATCCAAGCCCATGTCCTTTGTTTCTTTTGCCACTTCAGCATTCTGACCACTGAAGGACCAGATGAGAGAAATGTAAGGTATGAATTAGCTAGGTAGTGGGTTGGTGTTGGGCATATCTTGTTCATGTTGAGCATTTGAGTCATAAGGGCTGAAAGGGAGGTATAGGGAAGTGTTGGAATGGGACCATACTCTAGGGCCATCTAGTCCTGTGCCCTCCCTTATTTTGTAGATAGAACCTGTGAGCTACTTGGCCCAGCTTATGCGCTTAGAAGTTGCAAGCCAGGCCTAGACTCTACTCACGAAATGTTGGGTAGTACCATGTTTGGAGAACTTTCATCATTATCCTAATTTGGTCCATTGATCCTAATGGGTTTTCATTGATGAGAGGAGGGGGTGAGCCAGATTTCATTTCATGTTCATTCCAGCTGTGACTCTGTTATAGTTGGGAGAGATGAGGAAAGATGATGACCCAAATTCTGTTCACTTGATGCCAGCTTATGTGGTTTGGAGAGGCAAGACCGTGTGTAAGGAGGCTCCTCTTGTTATGTCAAGATGGTAGGTGCTAAGAGCTGACAAATCAAATAGACGAGTCTGGCTGCAGGTTGCACATGGGGGTCGGCAAGAGGTGAGACTGCATAAGTGAACAAGTGGGAAGGCCAGTCATGCTAGAGCCTGTATTTCTTTTCTTTTTCTTTTTTTCCCCAGAGGGAGATGGGAAACTTTAAGCAGCTGAGAGACATCACATTTGTGGCTTATAGATGTCACTGTAGTAGCAATGTGAATGGATTGCAAGAAAGGACTGAGACCAAGGCATAGGGAGATGACTACTGCAAGCACACAACAAATAAGAGGAAAATAAAAAGAAGAGCCAAAGTGGGTCAATATGGGAGATAAGAGTTGATGGGTCTTTGTGACAGGATATGGTGTGGGCTGGGGTGAAGGAGGAGAAATTGAAGATGACTCCCAGGTCTCTGGGTGACAGATGGATGGTGAGAAGGATCCTTTAATAAACTGGATTGTGGGAAGATCTGCTTTGGGGGTAAGACAAGGTCGGTTTTAGACTTTGGAGTCCCAGTGGGCATGGAATGGAAGTGAGACGAGACTGCGGGCCAGACTAGATATGAAGCAGGTGGATGCAAGAGAAGATGTGAGGGGTGGGAGGCCAGGGCAGAGGCCCAAGAATACAGGCACTAAAGAGTCAGGGAAGTCTGGGCTTCTTCAAGCGTCCCCACACCAATGCTGTCTGAGAGAAGACTCCCAGTCTTTCCAATGTAGTTAGCAGGCTGTCTGCTTCAGAGCACTGCGCTCAGGATGTTAGTCCAAACAGTGGTGGGTAAACTTATTTGTAAAGCCAGACAGTACATGTCTGAGGCTATGTGGAACTCTGTCACAGCTGCTTAACTGTGTCTTTAGAGGGAAAGCAGTCATAGACAAAATGTGATAGAATGGATGTGAATGTGTTTCACTAAAACTTTATATATAAAAACTGGAAGCAGGCAACATTTGGCTATAGTTCACTGATCCCTGCCCAGTTCTTACCCCATTGTATTAGAACTGGTTAGCCTCTTGTAGTTTGTGAACTCCTCCCATGGAAAAAACTACATCTGGTTTTATTTTCCAGGGTTCTGGGGATGATGAGCACATTTTTAGTGCAGAGTACATGTTCAGAAATTGCCTGCTTGTTTGTTAGGGTGACAGCGTTAAAACTGCACAGACCCAGGAGTCAGTAGTCCCCATCATCATGTGTATCAACAGGTGCAGCAGTCTAGTGTGCCCTTGGGTTCAGCGACCTGCCTACGGTGCGCCCACCTGGAAGTGGGACTAGAATCCAGGGCCAGGCCTGCTGCTAATAGGGGGCAAGTCAGAGATTATTTTCTAACCATAAATTGATGAATCATCCCCTCAAGAATCTTATTAGTCTTTGTTGGTAAAGATTAAATGGCATGTGCAAAATAATAATGGTGAAAACAACAATAATAGCAAATGTCTAGTGAACTTTTACAAAATGTCAGGTGTTAGGCTTGGCACTTCCAAAAATCAGCAACCAGGAAGGGGTTCCTGCAGTATCTTTAACAGAAGGTCGTGCTGTTCAGAGAGGCTGTGTGACTTGCATAACTGGCATGCAGTTGGCTAGGGTGGGTGGTCATATGTCCCACCTGGTGTGATTCTGGATCCCATTTTCATGGCCCCTTACCACGTGTTCAGGCCACATCACGAGATTGTCTTGAAAGTCAAATCACGTGTGTGGGATACTCTTATAATCCCCAGGCGATATTTCAGGATATTAATATTAATGAAAATATACCCTGGCTCCTGGCCTTTCTCAGCAACAGGAGGAAGATTCTGGAGAAGGAGAGGATGATGCAGAGGTGCAGCAGGAATGCCTTCATAAGTTTTCCACCCGGGACTATATCATGGAGCCCTCCATCTTCAACACTCTGAAGAGGTGTGAGAACTATTTGCTTTGGGGAGGAGGGGCTTGTTCAGAGAATTTTCTGAAAGAACCAGATGATGACATGTGAAATGAGAAGAGAGTGGTCCCAGACTGGAAGACTTCTAACGTCCCCTTTGCCATTAAAAAATGTTTAGATATAATTACCTTTCTCTTCACCTGCCTCTTCCTCCCCAACTCACATGTGCCCACTCTAGTGAGATGGCTGCTCTTTTGCTTTTCTCAGGTATTTTCAGGCAGGAGGCTCTCCAGAGAATGTCATCCAGCTTTTGTCTGAGAACTACACTGCTGTGGCCCAGACCGTGAACCTGCTGGCCGAGTGGCTCATTCAGACAGGTGCTGTCCTTGCTCTCACCCCCCTGACCCTGTGACGGACCTTGGCATCAGTGTGATGCTAGGGAATCAGTGCCTTGTTTGTATTTCTGATTCTTAAGGTTTGTGTAAGTAGGAGTTGAACTTCTTAGCCATTTTTACCTGTTTGACTCTACGTCTGATTCAGTAGTTGAGGTTTGCAGGTAGCCTGCAAATGGAGTTTCTGTTGAGCAGCTTTCTCTGCCCTGCTCTGCAGCTACAGGATGATACGCTGTACATTTGGTGTGTCATTTTCAGCAAGCAGTGAGTGACGGGTAATCTTGGAGTAGGCTGTGGTTGTGGCCTCTGGCTCATAGGATCACATTGGAGCCCTACTACAGATCAACTGGGCTGTGTGCAGATGGTCACCCAAGTAAGCAGTGTCTGGAAGGAAGTGGACACCTTGCTGTCATGGCGGTGCCTTTGAGCGAACCCCATGGCTGCATCAGCTCTCTTCCCTGGGGCGCTGTTTCCTGGTGCCTCCCTGTCTGTTTGGCCTTTGTGAGGGGTGAGAATGATGCTCTCCTTTCCATTAGGCAGGGGAGGACCAGAGCATACTGCTCTGTGTGCCTTCTTGGTCTTCCTAGCAAGTAGAATTAATAATTGTTTTTAATGGTCCAAAGTCTTGCTTTTAGAAGTGGCAGAAGCAATTCTGTGTTGTCTGGTTCAGAGACCCGTGGCCGCTGGCCCTTTCTGCAGGGGTGCAGTGGCTTCGGGGACTGCTGCTATCTGGCTTATATTTTCTTTCAGGTGTTGAGCCAGTGCAGGTCCAGGAAACCGTGGAAAATCACCTCAAGAGTTTATTGATCAAGCATTTTGATCCCCGCAAAGCAGATTCCATTTTTACTGAAGAAGGAGAGGTGAGGAATGTTGTTCTTTGTCTGGTGATACATTCCAGGGCCTTTTCCTAGCTGTGTGTATGGTGTGGTATGTGGCGTATCACAGAAGCACATGAGTTGGGTAGTGTGGTCCGAACTCCTCTCTCTGCTGTGCTCAGCACATTGAGGTGCTTCATGTGGGAGGTTGTGGTACCAAGGCCAAGAGGAGGTGCAGCCAGTTCTCGCCTCCCAACCCTCGCTGACTCTAGGCACAGCCCTGGGAGAGGGTGAATTCATGTGGGTCCTCCAAGAAGCAGGCTCTGAGACAGGGTGAGACATGCAGGAGATCATGGAGAAGACGCCCCAGGCAGAAAAGTAGGTGAATGCTGGCGGAGGCTGGGGGAGCAGGGATGTGGGTCTGGCCCTGAAGGCAAAAGAACATGGAGGAGGTTGGAAGGAAGAGTCTCAGGCTGCAATGAAGCTTTCAGGAAGTCCCAGCAGGGCCAGCGAGCCGTCTTGAGTTTCAGTGGCTGGGTATATGAGCCTGTGTCTTTAGGACAGGCCTGCCTGCAGAGCCCCCTGTACTCAGGCAGTGGCTGGAGCAGCCTTGAGGAGCCTGGCCTTGGCACAGACAGGATTGGGTTCAGAGAGCAGGGTCTCCATCCGCCACACAGTAGGAGCCAAGAGACATTTTGGCGGCCCCTATGTGTGGTGTGTGGCAGAACCTCTTGTGCTGTTTAAATTGCACTTTTTGTCCTGCCACGGGCATGCAGCTCCACGGGCATGCAGCTCCACGGGCATGCAGCTGATTGAACATGAGTCATCACGTGTGTGATGCAGCTCTGCTGTGCACCTGCTCCACAGGACTTGCGGGGTCTCCCAGGAAGCTCCCTTCCACTCACGCTCATGTTGAGTGGGAACTTGTGAAAGCAGAGCGGACATGCAGGGGCTCTCCTGCCTCTCAGCTCTGTGGCCACAACCAGCCCTGAGTCTGCTTCCTCTGGAGCTGGATGCCCATGGGGGCTCTTCCAGCTGGAATGTCCTGGGACTGTTTATGCAACAGTCTTCTCTCGGGCTAACGCCAGTTGTCTTACCTTGCTGTCTGTTTGTTGGCAGACCCCAGCTTGGCTTGAGCAAATGATTGCACATACCACATGGAGAGATCTGTTTTACAAACTGGCTGAAGCCCATCCAGACTGTTTGATGCTTAACTTCACTGTTAAGGTAGGAAGAGTCTTAGAGTCAGGGAGAAGTATGTAGGATTAAGGGTGGTTTTTGTTTGTTTGGTCTGTTGCCTGGGAAGAGTTTTTTGATAAGGGTCTCCATTGTTACACTTTCGCATGGAGAGAGGGAGCATGAAATTTTTGCCTGTGGTGTTAGACTAACACTGACTGTGTTTTAGGATTTAGCAGGGACATTTTATAGTGTGTGTGTGTGTGTGTGTGTTCTGAGGAGCCTTTAAACACACCTGGTCAATGGCTCCTTCTTACACATCAACACCTGGGAGGGCAGAGGAGCCCAGGTCACAGCCCAGATGGTGGCAGAGCAGGAAGCAGAGGAAGAGTTGGGACCTGAGACCAGTGCCTGCTTGTTCTACCTGCTGCACGCGCTGCCCAGCCACCCTGAAAGGTGGGTCACCAGGTGTCGATACTCACTTTTGTTTTTGTGTGGCAGCTGATTTCTGATGCAGGGTACCAAGGGGAGATCACCAGCGTGTCCACTGCCTGCCAGCAGTTGGAAGTGTTCTCCAGAGTGCTCCGGACCTCTCTAGCCACCATCTTGGATGGAGGAGAAGAAAACCTTGAAAAAAATCTTCCTGAGTTTGCTGTGAGTTCTTTACGTTGTGAATCTTGGATTTGAAGCAGCTGGTTTGGGGGTTTGGGTTTTCAAGCATGAAAATCCCCTCCCTGTGGAGAATCTCCAGGTCTGAAGTCACCTGCCCAAGAGCCAGCTCCCTGCCTGAGAACTGTAGTCTGCACTTGCCAGTGCTGCAGTCTTGAGACCCCCATCCCACCTCTTGTATTCTAGAAGATGGTGTGTCACGGGGAGCACACGTACCTGTTTGCGCAGGCCATGATGTCCGTGCTGGCCCAAGAGGAGCAGGGTGGCTCTGCTGTGCGTAGGGTTGCGCAGGAGGTGCAGCGCTTTGCCCAGGAGAAGTAAGGCCATGTTTCTGCTTGCCCTGCCCCTCTCTGTTGCTCCCACAGAGCCCCACGGCCCTCATCCACACCAAACTTCTAGCCCCTTCTGTTCTGCTATCTAGAGCTGGTGGTCAGAGTAGTTTTAACCCACGTGGCAAGCTTGCCTTCCAGAGTGTTGCTTTGATGACTGTTTTGTGAAGTACTTAAGTGTACTTCCAGTTGATTCTGCTTTTATATGCTGGAATTCACTGATAGCCTATAACAGTAGTCCTGAAATATTGTTCAGTGATTGTTATACTGTAGTCTGTATCTTATGGACCAAAGTTATATTTTACTAGCTTTATTTTTAGAGTCTTAGCAAGGTATTTAAAAAGCATGAATCCCTTTATCAAGTCTGTAAGCTGCATTAGAATCATTCTTTTCCAGTTTGCTCTAAACATTGTTTGCATGGGTCAGTTAGTCAATAAACCAGTGAATGACAAAAATAAAAAAATCCAAAGGAATCCAAATAGTTTAGAGTATTAAATGTAAGAAAAGAGGGAGAGAGAAAGAAAAATCTGCCTTGTTAGTGACAAGGCTATGTGGTTTTTTTTGTCAAGAGGCCACGATGCCAGTCAGATCACGCTGGCTTTGGGCACAGCTGCCTCCTATCCCCGGGCCTGCCAGGCCCTTGGGGCCATGCTGTCCAAAGGAGCCCTGAACCCTGCAGACATCACTGTCCTGTTCAAGATGTTCACAAGCATGGACCCACCTCCTGTTGAACTGGTAAGCTGCTTCTCCTAATTACAAGGTGGGGTCCCCTCTGTGCCAGGCAGAGTTGTTTTGGAAAGTCTCTAAGTTTCCCTGATTCTTTTAAGGCACTGAGTGCAAATTCCTTTTGAAATATTGCTGTCACTCTAGCCTTCATGCCCATTAGAACTGCTGCCTAGAGTTCTGCAAGGTGGCCACATGCCCTCTCCTGCCAGACTGTGCTTGGTGTGTGCTTCTCCCCAGATCCGGGTGCCAGCCTTCCTGGACCTATTCATGCAGTCACTCTTTAAACCAGGGGCCAGAATCAACCAGGACCACAAACACAAGTACATCCACATCTTGGCCTATGCAGCAAGCGTGGTTGAGACCTGGAAGAAGGTACTGTCATCCTTTCAGAAGACAGAGGTTCTCCTTTGCTTTGGTGTTATTGGGGAATTTTGGCTGTAAGAATTTTTGAACCTGCCTAACAGAGAACATGTCTTTTCTAGTGTTTTACTGATGATGAAAGTGCTACACATCTCAAAAAATGATCCTCTAAATGCTTACTTCTGCAGACTGTAATGTGAAATGTGACTAAGAAGTGAAACTGGGGTCCCTAAGCCAGAGACAAACACCAGTCTCGCTGGTTTCAGTTTCTGTACTCTGCATGACTGTGTAGTTTGACAATAAATTGACTTCTGACTTCACAGATAGGGTAGGGGACATGGAGAGAGAAGTGGCCAGTGACAGGATACTCCGCCACAAGGCTATGGTGCTGCCAGAATTCACCAACTTGTGTGTGTGTTTTCAGAATAAGCGGGTGAGCATCAATAAAGATGAACTGAAGTCAACGTCGAAGGCTGTGGAAACTGTTCACAATTTGTGTTGCAATGAGAACAAAGGGGCCTCTGAGCTCGTGGCTGAACTGAGCACACTTTATCAGTGTATTAGGTGAGCAGTGAAACTGTTGCCAAACTAAATCACTGGGGGAGGTGGCTTTTGTTGTCATATTGAAAGCTCACATAACAAAAGCTGCAGAGATACTTGTGCGTTTTATTTTTTTGTAAATGGATGTAGAGAGCAGGAGTAACGTGTATAGATAGCATGAGTAATTTTCAGTTGTTTAATGGCAGCAATTTCACAAATTAGACTAAGTGAAAGGAAGACCACCTAGAATTACAAGAATGGAATTGAAGAAAAGAGTTCATTTTTGCCAGGTGCAGTGGTGCACGCCTGCAGTCCCAGTCACTTGGGAGACTGAGGCAGGAGGATCACAAGTTTAAACCCAGCCTGGGCAACTTAGATCCTGGCTCAAAAACAAAAACAAAAAATAAAAATAGCTGGGGATGTAGCTCAATAGAGTCCTTGCCTAACATGCATGAGGCTCCAGATTCAATCCCCAAGACCACAGAAAAAAAAGAAAAGGGTCCATCTATAGCAAAAGTCTAAGACCAGCATAATATTGCTCAGACAGAAACGAATGACCTGTGACTCTGCACTTATGTAAATAGATGTGCCCTAGAAATCATGTGTTCTCCTAGGCATTTGAATCTTTCCTGTTTATCTGTGTGGGAACCAAGAAAGGGGTTTATTAACTAAGGTAAAATTGAGCCCATGCACCAAACACGGCGGTCTCTGCATCACCATCTCTTCTCCATTAGCAAAGGGGTTTGAATGGGCCAGTGCAGTCTGCTTCTCACCTTGCACCTTGGAGAGACTGCTGAGCTCGTCAGGCCACCCCTGTCATAAGCAGCTCCTGGCAGCACAGATGAAGGGGCAGTCTGTTTGCTCTCAAGCTTCCTCCCCTTGAATGCTCCTGTTGCGTATTTTGGTATTTTTCCCACCTTTGGTTTAAAGAAGGCATTCTGCTATGTTTGCCTGTAGGTTTCCCGTCGTAGCAATGGGTGTGCTAAAATGGGTGGATTGGACTGTGTCAGAACCAAGGTACTTCCAACTGCAAACTGACCATACTCCCGTGCACCTGGCACTGCTGGACGAGGTGAGTGGCAAAAGGCTGCCTGGGTGTGCCATGTGTCTGTCTTGCACGTGTGTGGCACCTTGCCTCGTCTTTTTGGTGTGTTTAGTACATACTCTTTTCAAAATTAGCTATTTCTATCCTAAATGAGGATTTTCCTTTTAAGGATCTAGTTCCATTGACTGCATAGATGTCTCAATTTTGTCAAGTGTTAGGGGAAGGATGAGGAGGGGCCGAGAAATTGGGTCCAGCACAGGACCATCAGCAGCAGCGATAAGCTGTGTGTGGTGGCAGTGACACTGAGTTGTTCTCTGTGTGGCAAGCGAGCCCAGAGACCTGACAGCACTGCTCAGCGAGGCTCCCCATGACCTGTTTGTAGATCAGCACCTGCCACCAGCTCCTGCACCCCCAGGTCCTGCAACTGCTTGTTAAGCTGTTCGAGACTGAGCACTCCCAACTGGATGTGATGGAGCAGGTAAGTGGTGCTGGGGTGCGTTGGGGCTGGGGGTACACCCCATTCTGACCTCCTCTCTGGCCTGCTTCTCTGCAGCTTGAGCTGAAGAAGACCCTGCTGGACAGGATGGTCCACCTGCTGAGTCGAGGTTATGTACTTCCTGTTGTCAGTTACATCCGAAAGTGTCTGGAGAAGCTGGACACTGACATTTCACTCATTCGCTATTTTGTCACTGAGGTCAGCAGTGCACCGTTGGTTTCGTGTCTTGCTCTTTACACTAGCAGTGCCCTTTACGGCTTTAGTTCACTCTACCTGTCTCTGAGTGCTGGGCTTTCTGAGGATCATGGCGATGGCGATGATAGATAACCATCTGGGGAGCCCTCTTGCCCACAGGGACTGCTACATATTTTCCCTGCGTCATCACCCTGCTGCCTTAGTGTTGGAGACTGGTGTCACCAGGGAGCCGGGGTGGGGTGGGGGTGGTCTCGAGAGCGCCATTTCACCTGTGTTGGCGCAGCGCCCGTGTTGGCATGCAGGCAGAGCAGCCCTGTGTTCCCACACAGGTACTGGATGTCATCGCTCCTCCGTACACCTCTGACTTTGTGCAGCTCTTCCTTCCCATCCTGGAAAATGGCAGCATCGCGGGCACTATCAAAACAGAAGGCGAGCACGACCCTGTGACGGAATTCATCGGTAAGGGCCTGCTTTGGCTACAACAGAATGTGTCAGTTGGTGCCTTCTGTTTCTAACCCAGTGACCGTGTGCCTCTGGTTTCAGCTCACTGCAAGTCTAACTTCATCATGGTGAACTAAGTCCAAAGCGTCTGCAGGGCTGAAGCAGAGCTTTCCTGGGCCCCACTGAGGAGGACCCTCAAGAAGCTGCTGTGGCAGACGCTCAGTCAGCACCTTGCGTGTGGAATCTGCTGGGAGGGGTGGATGACTGACTTCCTTAGAAGGAAAGTGTTGGCACTGTGGCAGCCTGCTGGGGGTGTCCCCTCCCTGTCTTGTCAGTCCAGCGCTCATTTCCCTTCATATCACCTTGGGAGGAACCCACTGCTGGCCCCAGTGGTGGGAATTCTGAAGCTGAGGCTCTGTTGAGCTACTTTTCAAGGCTGACTAAGTTTTCTCACAACAACCCAATTGGTTAGTTGATGTTTTATTGTAATTGTTTAAATTTGCTAAGAATAATAAATTTTTAAAAAGCCTTTGTGCTGAGTTGCAAGGTGCAGGCCCCATGTTGTGTTCTTGTGTAAATAAGGCACGCTGAGCCTTGGGCCTTGGGCGACGGCAGAGTTTATTCATCACTTGGACAATTTGAGACCACCACCTCCCTCCCTGCACTGAATCCAAGGTGACTTAAGAACTGGTGATAAGTCAGAGCCACTTTGCCTCTTACATGCGGTATTAGAGACCACAGTTGCTAAACACAAAATATCAAGCCCCCTACTAAAGAAAACAGGTCCCACATTTCCTGTCTCGGCTGATGGAGCCTCAAGTCATCAGGTGGGCTCTTCTCAGGGTGCTCTGAGCCAGTGCCCCATGGTTTTCATGTCAACAGGCGCCCTTGCAGGTGTTCAGTGTAGTGACCAGTGTCCAAGGTTGACAGTCACCCAGTCCTGCTAGCCGACCTGGTGCACAGGATCATGACTCACATAAACTCTTCCAGAGACCATTCACCTTAGACGATAGGGTCCCCAAATGTGCAGTACTCCTCGATGGCCAGGTTGTAGCTGGCGCCCCTCCCATCCTTATAGGTGCTGGTCACTATCCTCATCCAGCCTCTCTCGCCCTGCAAGATACCAAGGCTCCGTGTCAGCCTCTCAGCATGTGCTCTCCTGCTCCTCCCTTCTGCTCCAGACCCAGACCGGGCCTCGGCCTCCACCCCGCAGCCCAGCCCCACAGAACAAAATATCCAGACAGTCGACCTGGTCGCCCTGTACCCTTTCCCATGACCCTTGTCAAAAATGCCTTGTGTGAGATATTCACTTGGTTAATACTTAACACAAGGGCCCTCTGCCAGTAGCTAATTAATGTAACAAAACATGTTGACTCTTTAGACCAGATGACTTACTACCTACTGATATCCCCACTTGCAGTTATTTGATAAAAAGCACTGATTTCATCACTTGTACATTTACCATTTTCCTCCATTTCATAATTATGAATTTCTGTATCAAGCTATTAATGGCTAATACTAGTTTTAAAAATCAAAACTCTGGTAGTTACCAGCCCTGGATCTTTGACCCAACTTAAAAGTATTCTTGAAAAACCTAGAGTACTGCTGAAGACAGCCTGACACGGGCAGACGAAGGAATGAGGGGGCTGTAGAGGAGGAGGGTGGCGAGCTGCATCCTCGGCAAGGGGGTCCCAGCCAGGCCACCTCACCTGGAGCCAGTCTGGGGTCTCACACTGGGGGGCCCAGGAGCAACTAGCATCTACCGGGCAGGGGCCCCAGGGTGCCACCAAACAAACAAGGGTCTGCCCAGAGCTATGGCTGACACGTGGGAGCAAGAGGTCTAGCTGGCTCCAGCTCCAGAGCTCAGCCAGAGGTCCACGGCCGCAGGTGAGGACTGTGGCCTCCGTTTTCTAGGTACAACTAGAAAGTGAAAGCTTCTTACCCATGGTTCACCCCATGAATTCCGGACAATCCAGTACTCAGTCCCATCACTGCTGACACCCCACCCGGCCACTGAGATGATGTGGTTCACGTAGGCCTGGTCTTGGTACTCAGCATAGATGCCTCCGGTGTAGCTGGCCATCCTTTCTGTTGCCATTATGCCGCAGCTGGAGCAAGCAGTGAGTTACACCTCACCCGGAAAGAGGCCGCCAGCAGCCTGACGCCCAGGGTGAATCCAGCCCACCCCACACAGTGCTTCTGGACAGACTTGAGTTGCTACCACTGCGTCCTCCAGCCCCAGGACACCACAGCTCTTGCCACAGCCAGGCCTCTCACCTACCCGTGTCCCACAATAATCCCAGGAGGGACAGATCAGTCATTGGTTGGGGTTTACTTCTGAGAAAACAGAAGTTCTCAAAGGTGAAAGTGTGGTGGCTGTAGCTCATGCTAGGGAGTAAAACTGGGGGGCAGGGGAGAATGCAATTGACACACAGGTATGCCTGGCGCAACCTCACCTGGTGGCCTTCACTCACCTGATGGGACCATTGGTGTAGATCTCTGCCATCATCTTCTCCCTCCCCGAGAGGGAGCCGTAGTCGCCCACTCTCCACAGGGTGTAGTTCTGGATAGTGTGGCACTCTTTGAATTCAGTGCAGGTCCCACACTGGTTGAACTTGTCACACTCTAGGCGAGAGCAAGAAGTCAGCCTGGGCTCTCCTCACTACCCAGCTAACCAGGCAGGCCCAGTGCTTTGGCTTTTCTGGTTTGAGTGCCTGCTTCAGAACGAGCAACCAATCATTGCTCCTCTTCCAGCTGCGGAGGAGCTTTGAGGAAGGCTCCAGGCCGAGAACAGAAGAGGTCATCTAGCACAGAGCAGGTGCTCTGGGTCAGCCTTTTGCTCACTCAAAGGCCAGGAGAAGACCTTTCCACAGTACTTCAGAGCTGGAAATTGAGTGTAATCAAAATATTAAAACTCAGTAAGATATTCCTATTGCTGACTAGTGAATAAATATGCCATTACATATGTTTAAGAAACAACAAAACAAAGAAAACCTTCCTTCTTATTTTGGTTTGAAAGATACCAAAATTAGGTTTAAAAAGAAGAAAAAGAAGGTTGTCTGTGTTCCACCTCATGGCATGATGGCCACGGTCCCTAACCCTGGACATTCTTACTCCTACCCATCCACTGCCCAGTCCTCAGCCTGCCTGGCTACCACTTTGTTGTTGCTTATTTCTGTTGTGGTTACACATCTGTCCAGATCTTCCCTGGGGACAGTAAACTCTTTGAGGATTAAATTGTTGGTTTAATTTGTCCAACACCAAATGCCCAGCGCCTGGCACAACCAGAAAATGGTGGATCTGCAGCCACTCTTGCCAATACAAAGACAAGACTGTTTATGGCAAACATTCAGGTCTCTGATGTGCTCCATCCACCTGTCAGGTGAGGTGGGGTCAGAGGGAGCTGGCTTCGGCTGGACAACACCGGCTTGGGGATGTCATGGGGTAGGATAGGCCCCAGGACCATCTGATTCCACAGGGAAGTTCCCCCTGGGGTCTCTGACGCTGCTAGGTTTACTCAACCAGGACAGAGAATTCTTTCTGGCTGGGCAGTTTGGCCCAGGAGGCAAGGAGAGTGAATCCCTCTGGCCTGGGTGGTGCTGAGTACTCTCTGCCACTTTAGTGGGCATAGGGCACTGGAGCCAACGTTTACAGGGTGGGGGACAGCACTGGGCTCCTTCCCTTCCTTCCTCCCCACACCTGTCTCAAATGCCTTCTGAGTTTTCTAGAGCTCTCTGCTCTGGCTGTGAGGGAGATCTGGGGGTCAAGTGGCTTAAATCTGTCAGTTATGGATTTGGGTCTGGATTTTTTTTCTCCTTTGGTTTCCAAAGGGAGCAACCTAAAAGGAATGTGTCACCTCTGGGGGTTCTGGGCCAGCCTGCTCTGCTCATCCATGCAGCGCCCATTGGCTGCAGACGTACCTGGGTGCACATGGCCCAGAGCTACCAGGGCAGGGACCAGGTTGAGGGATTTACCGCTGGACCTCCTCTCTCCACCTCTGGGCACCAGCAATCTGTGCCCAGCTCCTGGAGAGTAGGCTCCTCCCCTCACAGGGTCCACCTGCTCTGCTCCTTGCAAAGGCCCATAAACCACCCAAATGTCACAAGTCAGAACCCATATATCACATCATGGACTCACTGCAGCAGGTACTCAGTCTGTCGCTATTGGAGGCCCAGGGATTGGGAGGGCGTCCTTCTGAACCCTCCCCATGCCAAGCTTTTTGTTGGTCTTCACAAAGATGATGAGTTCCAGAGCTCTACCAAGGCAGCACCAGGTGAGGCTGGTGCAGGGTTTGGGAACGAGGCCTCCCCAGGGGTGCTGACCCAACCTCCCTACCACCCCAGCCACAGCATCACAGTGTGGGGTTGGCCTGGGCTCACGGTCGCACTCTCCCAGGGAAGAGGGACAGGGCAGCGGGGGAGTGGGCAGGGCTTACCCTGGTCCTTGGCCTGGTAGTTGTTGCAGGTCTCATCAGGGATGCCGTGCTGGTGGGCGTACTCCCACACCGGCAGGTCGTTGCCCCCCTCGCAGGAGCCAGAGTTGCCGCAGTCGATGACATGCTGCACGGACAGCAGGGTGGAAGGCCACGCCCCCTTCCTCTTGATGTTGATGCGATCTGGGAGGTCAGGGTCTGCTCAGCAGCTGCCCTCAGTGGCACTGGACGCACTGTCCACTACCCTGCCTCCAGCCCATGCCCAGGGCTCAGACTGCATGTCTCGGAGGGCTCGCTCCCATGCCCACCTCCTCGTGGAGGTCAGCTCAGCTGTGGCTCTCCAGAGCTCTACCCTGGCCTTCTGGAGCACTGTGGTGTCTGCCTGAATCACCTGGCTGCAAGTGCCACCAGGTCAGTCCAGTAAGTCCCCAAGAAACACCTACTGAAGGACTGAAGGGACGGCTACTTGGCCAACCCATGTGGTAGGCTGAGAGTCAGAGCTCTGTAGAGAGGGCCAAGGTGGGCACCTCCATGAGCAGATGCAGCCCAGGGGCTGAACAAGCCCCAGGGAGGGACCAATGAGGTCCAGAGTCCTAGAAGGCCAGGGGGGATCTAGACCCAAGCGCGTGGCGGGTCAGGGGGCCTGAGCAGCCCTGCCTGCTGTGTGCTGGGCTCACACACCGAGGGGCAGCCACTGGGGCTGAACAACCTGCTTCCCTTCCCAGAAGAGGACCCAGGCTGCCCAATCAGGATGGTCTTGCTCTCCACTCGGCAGGACCAGGGTGTCACAGTGCTCCTCACTGCCCAGCCTCCTCTCCTGCAGCCCTTCTCCTGGCTACTGTGAGTCCAGCAGCAGCCTGCATCCCTCTTCCTTCCTCCTGCAGCTCCCCCGGTGCCACCTCCTCATGTCACCTTCCAGACTCCTGCTCACACTGGTCCTGGCTCCATAGATCCACTCATTTGACCAGTCTGGGCCTTGTGGGATCCTCCCACCCATAATCCACCAGGATGAAAAACTCGAAAGGCAAGCTCATCGGGCCACCATCTAGCCCAAGTCTCTGTGCCCACAAACTCCTGGGCCACTAGGTTCCCAGCTGCCCAAGGCACATGGGCTCAGATTCCCTGTCTCCATCCCCAGAACTAGGCTCCTCCAAACTCCCTCTTCTGCCCACAGCAGCTGCCCTTCAGCGATGGGTCTGCACACACTCAGACCCACCTCTCCCCCCAAGGGCTGCCCCAACTCCTTGGGGTGGGAGCAGGTGCCCAACACTGGCTGCTGCTTCTCTTTGGCACGCCCCTCATAGCCCCCCTCATCTTGGGCCATCAGGTAGAGGTCTGCTCACACCTGCTGTGCACACGTCCGCACTGGGGCACAGAGGAGCAAGGACACTCCACCCGGGCTCACAGCAGGCAGGGGGCCAGCAGCCAGCATACACACTTGAGCAAAGTACACAGTGCTGGGGAGAGTGGGGGGCATGGTGGCATGTATACAAGGAGGTCTGGGGACAGCCAACAGGAGAGAGGGCAGGGGTGACAAGGACACAGGGAGAAGAGGTGCCAGCTCCCCCTCGCCTGAGCAGGATGGCCCAGGGAGCCGGGCTGTCGGCTCTGGTAGTTCACAGAAGGATTTCCTTTTTTATTTGAGCAAAATCATGAGGGGGGGGGCTGGGGCTGGGGCTCAGCGGTAGAGCGCTTGCCTCGCGTGCGTGAGGCCCTGGGTTCGATCCTCAGCACCACATACAAAGCAATGAAAGAAAGACATTGTGTCCATCTACAACTAAAAAAATTTTAAAAAAAATCATGAAGGGGGTTCAAGCTGAAGAACGTGAGCGACCATGGGTTGAGCAGCTGAGGAAAGAGCAAGGGCGGGTGCAGGGGACCAGCGGGGAAGGGCCAGCGGCAAGGCTGGAGGGGCCATGGCGCTGCGTGGCCTCTAGGCCTTTGCAGTGTGCCCTGGATGGACGAGAGACTGCAGGAGGACGGCAGTGTGGGGTGGAGTGGTGGGCAGTGCTAGGTGCTCAGCCATCGCCTGCCTCTGTTCGGAGGTGGCAGGAATCCAAGCAAGAGGGCAGCTGAAGGTGAAGGGGTCGAGGAGGGCTGGACCCAGGAACCTGATGCTCAGAATCTGAGGAATGAGAAGGGAAGGCACAGTGGGAAGGCCAAGCCAGCGGACGGGGCTGTGTTCCAGGAAGGCCTGGGGACCTCACTCTGTTCATGGCAGCTCAGGACCATGGCATGAGCAGCGGAGTGGTGGGGACGGCAGCAGTGCCAGCACGGCTCAGGATGAGACCCTCCAGAGCCCAAGGAGTAGGGGGGTAGAGGTGGGCCAGGGCCAGGGGGCTCTTCACTCATTTGAGATAGAAGAGCTTCCTCCAGGGGATGAGGCAGGATCTCCTGGACATGGAGGGGTGGTCTCAGTGAGAGGCTTGGACATTTGGCCTTCATGGAAAGAAGCCTCTTGTAGCTTCTATTTTCTCAGTGAAAGCAAGGCCTTGGCCTTGATGGCCTTGATGTTAGAAGTTTAAGGAGAAGAGTGAATCACAATCTGCACAGAGAACCCACTGCAGAAATGTAGGGCTGATGCCTTGGCCAGGGCTGGGCACCCATCTGAGAGGGACAAACTGCCTCTAGCCATCCCATCTCCTCTCTGCCCTGCAATGTCCTACAAATGTGTACCCTGTCACATGACCCCTCACTGGCAACCTTTCTAGTTCTCCTCTACCCTGACCCCACCCTCTGCTCTGCAGAGAAGGCCCTTTCACTTCCCCAAAGCTGGCCGCCATTACTGGGTGTTCTCCTGGACTTTGCCCGGATCTGCTCTGCCTCCAGGTTGGCTCAAACCAGCCAGCCTGGCCCACACCTCTCAGATCCTTCAGTGCTTAAGGCCCTGGCTCTACCTGTCAGAGGGGCCTTGGCCCACCTGCTCCCTTCCTCCTCTTCCTTGTAGGGTCAGAAGTATGTTCCAGCCTCCAGGGGACTCCTTACCAGTCCCAAAAGAGACAGGGCTGGGCCACCAAGGAAGTCTCAGCTAGATGCCACAGCTATAGCCAGTGGGCTCTGAGGTCCAGACCCCACCCCCAGACAGGTTTCTGGACTCAAATCCCAGCTGTCACCATGGACATCTCCTGACAAACAGCTGCAGTTTCCTCATCTGCAAACAGAGCCATCATGGCAGCTAGGAGGCTTAAAGAAGATGCTACACATGAGTGTCTGCCCCCAGCTTCACAAGCAGCAGCAGCCACACTGTTGCTAAGCCTTTCAACACAAGCCGCACCCACAACAGGCCTGGCCAAAGAGATAGCCAACGGGGAGGAGACAGCACCCAGCCTTTGCCAGCCACTTCCCGGCCAGGGTGAGGCCCACCCCAGTGGGATCCAGGCCTCTGGGCATACTTAGGCTTCTCAGCTTTGGCCTCCTCTCCCAGGCCAGCCTGCAGCAGCCCTTGGAAGGTGGGGGCTAAGGTGGGGGCTGCTCCCCTTCCTCCCTGCCCTGGGCCTACCCAGGGCCTACCTGTCCCCACAGCAGCCAGAGGCCAGGCTGGAAGCAATGACCAGATTAGACCAGGGCTGCACCATGCTCAGTGTGTCTGGCATAGGGCAATCTTCACCTCAAATGCTGACTGCTTCTGGGCTCAGTTTCACTTCCATGTCCCCACGGCCAGGCTGGGAGCTTGGTGATTCTGCACTTCTGGTTCCATCTCAATGGCTGAGCCATTTGTCACCGACCTTCAGCCCCACTCCTCCCTGTACCCAGAGGCCTCAAGTGGACCCACAGAACCACCCAGCTTGTGCACTTTGGTAGAGGGCAAAGGTCCAGACTGACTCATGGCTTTGAACCCCATTGGCCCCTGGAACCTTGGGCTGTGGCTGGCTGCGCTGGCCAGGAAGCAGCCTGGATAGGTGCTCCCGGCCCTCAGTCAAGGGCCAGCTACCCATCTGCCCCAGTGCTGGTGCGCAGCAGGGCATTGTGGAGCCCCAGGCCCCTGACCACCTACCTGCCATGGCGCTAGTGCTGCCATGGGCCCAGCAGGAGCCACAATACTGGGGGATGTGCTGGTTCCTGGTGACACTGGCATAGTTGACACCATCCACGTTGCGCCAGTCCCAGTTCTTGGGGAGATCAGATGGGGACAGGTACTCATGCGGCCGGGGGTATGTCCTGGGAAGAGACCAAGTGAGTGCTGCGGCTCCTGCGGTGGCTGGGAGCCCACCAGGGTCCAGGTGCTGGCAGTCCTCCTGTGCTCTTCTTCCCTTTCTCAAAATGTGGAAAGGGGAGTCCAAGGGCCTGGGTCACCAGGGGTCATCATACACCAGCAGGCCCCGGCACTGTTGGAATGTTAAGGTAGCAGGGTACCTCAAACCAACGGAAGTGGGGTGCTCCCCCAAGCAACACCAAGTGCTAGGGGCAAGGCCCAAAGGCCAGGTGGGGCTCCAGCTGGAAGTGAAGGGGTGGTCCCCCAAAAGGGCAGATGTGACCTTCCAAGGCCTAGGCAGGCCGGACACCTTGGTTCCTAGAACCCCAAGGAAGCAGGTCCCCGTGCGGGGAGCGCGCCTAGCCGCGGGGATGCGCCTTCCCCTCCCCCAGGCACCTGCGTCCCAGCTGCGACAGCTGGTCTCCCCGCAGTGGCCGGTAGCAGGTCTGGCCTGGGCGGAAGTAGAGGCCGGCCCGCGCCACGCCGGCCAGCAGCACGAGCAGCAGCAGCGGCCGCACCGGGCCGCACGACGCCATGCTCCCCTCCGCGCCCCGCGCCGGACGCCGGGACCCACACGCTCAGCCCGCCCCGCCCGGCCCGGCCCGGCCTGGCCCTTAAGGTGGCGCGGCGGCGGACACACCCCCGGGGCGGGGCCGTCCCGCCGCTGCCGCCCCGCCCCGCCCGGCCGCGGAGCCGCTGGCTGGCCTCCCTCGCTGGCCCGGGTCACCTGCACGAGGTCACAGAGCCGGACCTCGGATCTGACCCTGCCACCAACCACAGCGTGGTCAGGTGGCTTCACCTGCGCGCCCTTGTCAAACTTAACTCACTTCTGGGCCCCTAGTACCTTGGGGTGGGTGGGAGCTGCAGTTTTGATGGTCAGCCCGGGTCCAGGATTCTTGGGACCAGGGATCTGGAGAGATGTCCCCAGCATCCCAACTGGGTCAGCCCTCCATAGAGATGTCCCCAAGTCCTGGGAAGAGGCCGCTTTTCCTACAAAATCGTGTCCTGATCTGGCCTTCTGAACTCCCTTTCCCAAAGACCTACTCCCTTTCTGGGGAGATGATTATCTCTCACAGAGAAGGAAGGGCCAGAGCCTTCTAGAACATGACCCAAAAGGAAAATTTCACTAGGCACATAAATCACGAGTTTTGCATTCCGGCTTCCAAAGATGCTTGGAAAGGCTTCCTGCTAACCAAGTTCTTCACAGTCCAGTGAGGAACAGAAAGCAGAAGTAGGAGCACAGGCCTCCTTTCATAATTGAAGAGTTTCTCCCTCCCGCCTACTCCCCATGGGTGGTGGTCACCCTCAGCAGGTCACAGAATGGCGTCCTCCATTTGGTAGAAGGGCCCAGGCATTTTGTTCCCGGTCTCCACAGGCCTTGATAGGAGGTTCCTGGCACAGGGTTCTTGGAAGAGCTCACCAACCTTTCCTGCACTCATGGCACACCTGCCAGCCCTCCTCTGCCTGTGTCTAGTGGGAATCAAGAATGACCACAGTTGCCTCCTGGCCTGGAAACCCCAACAGGACGGGAAAGCCTGCTGGCCACTTCCTGTCTGAGCAGGCCAAGACCTCAGAGGCCAGGCACAGCTTAACAGCCCTTAAGTCTCAGGCCTAGTCCCTGAAAAGTGGTTACTGAGGAAAAGTGTGGACATGGTGCTCTGTCTGTTAGGTCTTGTCTTCTTGGGAACTCACTCACAGTAAGGAGCCAGTTGTGAGGCCGTGGGTGGGTGAGGCTCTTTCAAGATCCGGAGAGAAGCTCTCCAATTTGAGCTGTAGGGTAGAGATCCGGAGAGAAGCTCTCCAATTTGAGCTGTAGGGTAGAGGGACTCTCTGCCTCCCCAAGTCAGTTCTCCTCAGCAGGGGCCCTGGACTTGGCCTCTGTGCCTCATTCTGGGTATGTAAAGGGGAGGAAGGGAGTGGTCCACCGCTGTGTGTCCTTTCTCTTGCCTCCATGACTAAAGAGAACTGGGTTATTCACAGGAGGAAGAGGGCTGGGCTCCTTGGCCCTGCAGTGTGCTCCAGGAGGGGTCTGCTGGAGTGGAGGGCTCTTTGTTTCCTCTAGAGAAAGAGCTCGAAGCTGGGAACATAGCTCGGTGGTAGAACCTGAACTTCACGTGCTCAAGATCCTGGGTTCAATCCCTAGCAACACAACATACAACACACACACACAGACACACAAAGGAAAGGGGAGGGAGGGAGAGGGAATGAAGGAAGAGGAAAGGAAGGAAAGAAGGGCTTAAAAACTCACTGCTAGTGGGGTAACAGGGACTGTGGGGACCCGTCCAGATCTAGACTGGCGGATATGGATGCTACAGAGTCCACGCATTCTGCAACACAGAGACAAGGGGCCCCTGATGAAAAGACTTACCCTGGACTCAGCCTGTGCCACCTGGGCTGTGACACCCAGGGCCCTCACCCCTAACACTGGGTGGAAACACATTCAAGTTACAAGCTTTCCCATCGGGATGGCATTGAGAGATCTGGGGTGCTGCAAGGACCGGCAGGGCCGACAACATGGACATGTGACCCCAGCAGTCACACAGAGCCCTCAGCTCGGAAGGGCCCCACATCAGGTGCAGTGGGGCTGGGGAACCATGAAACTAGGTTTGCTTTTCCCTGGGCTCTGTAAAGAGTGCCGTGGCCTGGTGACAGCTGTGTGGCCTACCTGCCCTGGGGTGGGGTCTGGAGGACTCTTCATTCTCCCTCCTGCACCCTAAGGCAAAGTCACAAGGCTTCGCTATCTGAGGAATCTCACTGCAGGTGAAAGGAGGACATTTTCAGGCTGGTGAGGAACAGGCCATTCGACACTGACAGGTTGAGGCCTCATGGAGTGTCCCAAATGGAGGACTCCGTGAAGGGAGGATGGGTCAGGAGAGCAGGGCAGGGAGTCCCTGCACGGAGTCCATGATTTTTCAGGCCAGGAGGAAGGAAGTGAGAATTGATGTGATTCCTTTGATGTTTGCTTTGTCAGCCCCTTGTGACAGGCCAGGCACAGCAAAGCCCAGCACGTTGCGACTCTTCCCCTCTGAGCTTGGCGCTGGTTGAGCGCACAACCTTGGCAGAGTCCTTTAGGCAGAGGCTCCTCAGCAGGTTGTCCTATGGGGCAGCCACCAGCCCACCAAACCCAAATTCCCGCGTTGCTGTTGGTGAAGGATCTCAGTTCTCCAGAGGGCACACGGATGGAGCCAGGAGGCCGCTGGTGAAGGATCTCAGTTCTCCAGAGGGCACACAGATGGAGCGAGGAGGCCGTTGGGCCCGAGGTAGAGGAGGCACGCAGGGAGAGAGCCTGCTGGATTGGGCCTGCGGCTGCATCCTTCCTGCGGGTCGAGTTGATGCCCAGGGCTCTCTCCTCCTTTAGGGCAGACTTGCCTGCCTGGTAGCCTGGTGACTCCTGGAAATCTGAAAGGTGTGTTCTCACCTGACACCACTCAGGTATTACTGAGGTCGCTTTGTGGATGGTGACTCATCTCATCTGGGTTGGCAGGGAGGAGGCCCAGGGCAGGGCTGTCCCTCTGTGCCTGGGAGGCCCAGCTTGCCTAAGCATTACTTCCAGCAGCTGTTTGGGAGCGGCTGTTGTGCGCCTCTGCCTGCAGTTTGGGGCGGAATCCGACAGGCACTTGGGAGCTAGGTGTCTCGCAGAAACCACTATAAAGTTCTTTGCCTGAGAAACTGGCCACGTGCCCTGGAGTTTTCTCTTTAGAGGTCCCTGAGTCATTCTCGCTCCCAGCAGTGCTTACGAGCAGAGAGCGGCGCCAACTCAGAAGTTCTGCAGGATTCCGCAGTCCTCCTCTGGTCTTTGGCACAACCATGTGTGTGTGTGAGTGTGGGGTGCGGGAAGGACAATGAGGTGCCATCACCCCACTTCACAAGTGGGGAGACCGAGCCTCCAGCGAGGTCCAGAGGCCTACACTTAGCATGAGATCTTGGGTGCACATTTGAATGTAGACTTTTTTTTTTAATATCCCATCAAGTTTTCTGGCAAACATAATCCAAGGCCACAGACACAAAAGCCTATTCATTTCTAAAAATAAGTTTGATTTACCTCTCATCCTCAAAAAGAACAACACATGCATTTTATACATAGGCCGGGTCCAGCCCACCTTCCAGCCTGAGGAGGAGGAGACAGATGAGCTTTAGTTCACTGTGGAGAGGCCTCAAAATCTTTCCTCCCCTTCTTCCTTCACACTGCGGTCTGGCTCCCACCCCGGCAGGCTGCAGACATTTCCTATTATTCCACATTCCTGAGTAGAGCCACATCCTGGATACGGCATTTGTTTTGATGGCTGCTGACAGTGTTTGGTGGCCAGCTGGTTTCGTAGGGCATGATGGCTTCCTCAGGCATGATGGCTTCCTCACCAGCACCTCTTTACCCCTTGGTGCCTGGCCAGAGCGTCAGGCCAGCTCCTAGACTCCTAGGTGGTGAAGGCCCTCTCATAGACCTTCTGGACCCTGCCACCATCCCCGAGCACATTGTGCATCATGCCCCGACCCGGTTGCACAGTGCCTGCTACACACACATGCCCGGTGTGGAGGTAGCTCCCTAGGGTCCCATTCATGAAGTAGGCCTCGTCACCATCACTGATGGAACATGCTGCCTGCAGCCTGGCATGGATGTGTGTGGCCCACTTGCCTGCATACTGTGATTTGCCAGGTGGAATTTGTTTTCCCTGTAAAGTTGGGCTGTCAGCATGAATTTGTTGAGCATTTAGCACGTGCCATGTTTTCAGCTCTGGGATGTAGCCATAAACAAGTCCCTGCTTATGGGCAGCTTGCATTCTACACAGGGAGCAGGCAGAGGAGCCTGAGGAGTAGGAAGTACTTGGAAGTTGAGAAAATGGAGAATCCCAGTGACTGGGACCTCTGGGGAGTTTGTCTGGGATTGTTCTCTTAGGTCTCCTATGAGTTGGGATTGAATCCTTAAGCCATAACCATGGAATGTGTTGGAAGGAGAGCTCTTATGTAAAGGAGAAGTACATGCGCAGACCTTGGCATGTGAGCATGTTTGGCAGATGTGATGACCCAGAGGCAGCCCATGGGGAGCCTCAGGAGGGTTGCCAGACAGCAGGCTGCAGGGATAGCAGCTACTGCCCCCACCGTATGGGTGCAGACCTCCACTACCCAGCAGGGCCTTCACCTCTCCCTCTCGCCTCCTCTCCTGGTCTCTTCTGCCCCTTATCCTGTCTCCTGGCTCAGATGTTTACCTACCCAGTTTCATGCGAAGGAGCACATCAGCTATACACGAGGTTTGGGTTGTCACTAGTTACAGGGGCTGAACAAGATCTCTCATACGTTTGTAGGGCTCTGGTGGCTGTGGGAATGGTGGCTTGGAAGAAGGTGTCCTGGCCTGTGAGGGGCTGATCAGTGTGGCTGTAGAGGGAGAGCCAGCATTCATGCCAGGGTGCTGCTGCAGAGGTGGGCGTGAGGGCAAGACAGCGCAGCAGTGGGGCAAGGCCTGGCGAGGGCGGCGAGGCTGCAAGGCTGCCTGACCGAAGGCCATCTGGCCAGACAACCTCTTGATGCCTCAAATTGACACCTCAGATTGTCCCCCTGGACAAAAGGGTCTGAAGACTTGTCATCTGTTGTTGGCTCTGCCACATTAGCCTGAGGTTTTGGCAAGTCAGTTCCCTTCCTGAGTCTCTGTCTCTACCTCTGTGCTGGTAGTGATGGTGGTGATGGTGGTGGTGGTGGTGATGGTGATGGTGGTGGTGATGGTGAATGACGGTGATGAAGGCAGTGGTGATGATGGAGGTGGTGGTGATGGTGATGGTGGTGGTGATGGTGATGGTGATGGTGGTGGTGATGGTGATGGTAGTGGTTGGTGGTGATATGATGGTGGTGATGGTGATGGTGATAATGGTGACGGTAGTTGTGGTGGTGGTGGTGGTGATGGTGGTGATGGTGATGGTGATAATGGTGATGGTGATGGTGATGGTAGTGATGTGGTGGTGGTGGTGAATGATGGTGGTGATGGTGGTAGTGATGGTGATGGTGATAATGGTGGTGGTGGTGATGTGGTGGTGGTGTGCAGGCCAAACATGGGACAGATGGTGGCAGAGAAATGCATGAAGTCCAGCAGGCTGGAAAGCAAGTACTCTTGTCACCTTCTAAGCCCCTGGAGGGCCAGGCCCACACTTTGTACTTTTCTAAGGAACATAAGTCTCCCAGAGAGCACTCAGCTAATATTTGCTTGACAAATGAATGAATTTCTGAGACTCACACAACAGACTTCTTCGACCCATGGGGCTTGCAGAAGTATATATTTTTGTCTGATTTTGACTCCAGGTGCTCACTGGTATTATGCTGATCTCTGTTGATACCACAGAACATTGCTTCTCAGTGGTTGCACACATTGGAATATGGGAAAGAGGCGACTGAGAAGGTCCATATGCCTGTCGCTTTGGGGATTCAGCAGTTCAAAGGAGTGGTGGCATTGTGTGTGTGGTGGGATGTGTCTTCTCCTGTAAGTCAGAGTTGCGCAGCTCAAGAGGTTGGTTTTCAAGCTACCTAGGAGATGGCCAAGCATTTCCATGGTCTGGGGCTGCAGGCTGGGCTGGGATGACAAGCAGCCCAGTGAGCCCTGTGTGGTGTGGGTACCACAGACATTTCAGCTGGGCGAAGAAGCAGAGGACTTCTCCATGGAGCTAAGGGAGCCTGGCTTAGCCCCTGTCCTCTTGAAGTTATTTATTCATCCCCCTAGAACTTTCTTTTTCAGGAAGAGAAGGCACATGGAAGCTGAGTGCAACAAAGTAGAGCTCAGCTCCTCCAGGGGGCTGCCCACACCCGCTGAGTCACTCATAATAGCCCCTCAGATGTCATTTTCTTGCTAAGACGTTTGGAAAAATTTCTGCTTCTGAATCACAAGCAAACACTATAATTCAACAGTCTTCTCTGAGTTATTCAAGGAACTTCGATGCACTCAGAAGTGGAAGACCGGGGCGGGTGAACTCAATGAATTCTCTGAGTACTCTGTTTTTCTCCTAATTATATTTTATTTGCCAAGTGATGGGTTGGGGAGATCCATCTGACCCCTAGGGGTCAGCTTCTGGGGGAAGTTTGGAAGGGGCCGATTGGGAGTTTCTGGGTGACACTTGGTTTTTCTTATCTTCATAGTTCTGTTCCCATAATAGACCCAAGTGTCATCTAGGAAGAGGCCTGTTGCAGCCACGTCCTCCCGTGAAGGGCCAATTGCAGAAGCCCGCAGCAGGAGACGGGTCCAGGGCAGGGGCGGCTGGTCCTGGCTGGTAATGGGTCTTGGCTTCTGCTTCTGAGTTGCAAGCAAACACTGTATTTCAGTGACCTGAGTGTATGGGGTGCTGGGCGTGTGGGGCTCGTGCCCTCTGCCCTCTGCAATGCCCAGGGAAGCTCTGCACTTGAACAGGCAGTGCTACCCTGCCTTGGTCATGACCAGAAAACATCCGGAAGCAGGAAACGATGGTGTCATTCATCACAGATGGCCTCTCTTCTAATCACTTGCCATAGTTCAGGGCTGGATGTCCCCTTCAGCCTGGCAGGGGAGCAGACCTGGGGTGATGTGTCCTGGAAAGGAGCACTCCTCTGGGTCTGGGGTAAGGCACTAGCTATTTACCACTTCACTGGATTGCACCAAACTGGCAGTCACAGGAGGGCCCTTCCTCAGGAGAACACGTACCTTCATAAAGAAGGGCAGAGACGGGGGGCTGGGATTGTGGCTCAGTGGTAGAGCGCTTGCCTCTCATGCGTGAGGCACTGGGTTCGATCCTCAGCACCACATAAAAATAAATAAAGATATTGTGTGTCCATCTACAACTAAAAAAAAAAAAATTAAAAAAAAAAAAAGGAAGGGCAGAGACGGGATGATGCTTCGTGGGTGCACTGTGTTCCCCCTCAGCTCTGCCCAGGCTTTGTCACTTAGGCAGCCCTCTGCACCCCAAGTGCAGTAGCCTGGCCAGGAGGCCCTCCTGCCACAGGCTTGGGATGAACAGGCCTGTCTTCAAGCGAAGCCGAGGCTGGCTTGAAGTCCGCCAGCTGCCAAGTGTGCAGGGTCAGCCAATCGTGCCCAGTGCTCACAGCTGACTGTGCCTCGAGGACCCTTATCTGGTTTACAGATGGAAAAATCCAGGGTTAGGGAGGAGATGGGCCCCTTCAGTGGCGGAACTGGGCTTCAGCCAGGGGACCTGCCAACTCCCCCGCCCAGCATCTGCCCCCACCTGGTCCTCTCTGCAGCCCTGTGTCCAAAGCCCAGCGCCCGAGACTGAACAAACACTGCCGGCAATGCAAGAATCAGGGCAAACAGGGTGCTGTCTCTTGTCCCTTTTGCCAGCTGCCCCATTAACAGAAAAGCTTAAGCTCCCATCTGGAAAGCTGGCCTTTCTCTCCCTGAGCAAACGGAGAGACCAAGAGACCAAGAGGAATGTGCTGCGGGGAGGGGGACCAGCACACTGGCCCTGCACATGCAGCAAAGAGTGAACACAGAAAGATCAAAAATGCCCTCTGGCCCAGTGCAGTGGTCCCCGCAGCAAGACGGTATGCGGCCACATGGGCCCCTTTCAGAAGCTCTGCCTCAGAGGCCGGGGCCACCATGGTCGTGGCTTCCCGTAATAGCTCAAGCGGCTGTTCCCTGCCAATCTGCTCCTGATGGGTGGGTTTCTTAGATCAGTTATATTTTCAGCCTGGACCACCTCTTAGGGAATGGAGTGAGAAGTCCTTGGGCACTGTGTCCCCACTGGCTATCAGAAGGCCATTCTCTTGTGTAAATACATTATTGGCTCTAAGAAAAGTTGCCGTTCTGAGCATCACTGCTCAAACTCACCCAGCTGCCGGTGTGCACTCAACAAACATTTACTGAGGCCCTGTTATGTATCAGGCACTTTGGGGACTCAAAGGTGACATGACACCGGCAGCTCCCCGGCTGGCAGGGAGATAAGGCACGTGTCTAAGAGTTTAGCAAACAGGAGCGCCCATGGCCACCCATGGCTCTGTGACTTGATTGACTTCAGTGCTCTGGGCCTGGAAACGAAGAGGGGTCTCTGGAGAGGGAGCAGCCATGGAGCCCTCATGGAACTGTTTTGGGGCTTTGGAACATCTGCAGGCAGGAGAGCCCCCAAGAGGGACTAGTGGAGTAGCCCACCGCGAGGGAGGCCTGGCGTGGAGACGGGCTAGCTTCTGAGGGTACTGGGTGGTCCCTCTGTGCATATTTCTTAATTTGTCAGGAATGCAGATGAGTTTCTTCCTCCTGAGTTTACACGTTCTTCTCTTCACCTCTGGGTGGTGGGTGTCTGGACCAGAAGCATCCAAGAATCACGTGGTAATTCAGATTTGAGTAGAAAGAAATCTAAAGCATACAGTCATGGTGCAAAGTGCAGATTCTGTACCTTGAAGAGATTCACTTTTCTGCCCTCGCTTACCTGTGCCCTCCAGGTGGATGGCTTTATTGCTGGGTCTGTGTTAGAGTGAGTTGCTGGCAGTCTCACAGCCTGACCCTCAAGTGCTTTGCACTATGGTCGCTTCTGAAAAGGAGGACTCCCACTCACATGCCCACTGCGCTATGGTCAGAGTCACAAAATAGAAGGTGGGTACAATATCATCCAGTAGTCAAGTCTGTGTCTGAATTTTGACAGGTGTCCTCATAGTGTCCTTCAGAATGACCTTTTAGGAATGAAGCCAGGATCCACGGTGCTCTTTTTTTTTTTTGGTACCAGGAATTGAACTCAGGGGCACTTGACCACTGAGCCACATCCCCAGCCCTATTTTATGTTTTATGTAGAGACAGGGTCTCACTGAGTTGCTTAGCGCCTTGTTGTTGCTGAGGCTGGCTTTGAACTCGCAATCCTCCTGTCTTAGCCTCCCTAAGTGCTGGGATTACAAGTGTGCGCCCCGCACTCGTCTCACGGTGCTCTTAATGGGCACCTAGGTCAATGTAGAGGGTCACATGCTGGACCTGGCATTGTCAGACCAGGTCCCCTGTGCAGGTCTGGGCTGCTCTTCTGGTTCAGAGCCCAGATCCGTCTACACTGAGGTCAACCTCCTTTGGGAGTAAGAGGCTACTGCTCGGAGACTCCCTTGCTGGTCACCTTCCTGCATGGGCTACTGCCTGCACCTCGGGGGCCCGTGAGGCCCATGGGAAGTGCTCAGAGTGCAGGGCTGGACACAGGGCAAGGGATGCACAGCCCCGCATGAGGCCCTGCGAGCAGGAACTCCAGCTTTTGGCTCGGGTAAGGTCACTGATCTGGTTGGGACATGGAGGGAGGGCCTTGTGCATTCCTTACTCTGAGTTCAGTGTCTTGTCCTGTGGGATGTTTTCCCAGGTCCTGTCAGCACAGGGTTGTGAGGACCAAGGACTGGAAGGGGCTGGGAGGACAACTGGGGTCAGATCAGGAAAGGCCTGGAGGCCAAGCTGTGGCTCTGGATCTCCTCTCTCAGTGGAGGTTTCTTGAGCTCCTAAGACTCACAGGTCACCTTCACAATGGTGGTCAAGTTCATCATCATCTTCCTATGATAAGTGCTAATTATTTTTCCCATTGACAGTAAGGTTTATACCTTAAAAACCATCCCTCCACATTCCATCTGATGTCACCACATATCACAAGTGGCTTTCAAATCACTCCCTGGGAAATGCAGCCACAGGCAATGTCAAGCATTGAGTTCAGACGACTGATGACTTGGGCAGGCAAGACCTTGTGCAGGTGGTCCCAGCCACCTCCATGAGCCGGGAGCCAGGACCCAGTCATCCCACTTGGGCATCTGAGCTGGCACCAGTGCCCAGAGGCCACTGGACAGGGCCTGCAAGGTGCAGCTCAGGCACCATGCAGAGGTGGCCCCCAGCTTGCACTTGTACTCTAGGAAATGACTGGGCAATAATGTGTCAGGAAAGGAAGGACACCCCGTCTGGAAGGTTGATAGGCAGAAACCAGCGAGGGCCGGGGTTGGGCTGTGTACTGGACACACCCCAGGGCAACTGGGAGGCTGGCCTGGAAAGCTGGTCTCATCCCTGCAGCGACCAAAGTTGCGGCCGGCTCTCGCTGGTAAACGGTGGCTCTCCAGGAGTCTGAGCACCCCAAGAAGAGCTGACCCTTGCGCTCACGGTGAGGATGCGGGAAATCGTGCACATTCAGATTGGCCAGTGTGGCAACCAGATTGGAGCCAAGGTAGGTAGAAGCTGACGACTGACCAGGTCCCCCAGGCCTGTAAATACCCTAGCCGGCAGAGAAGCAGAGGCTTCGCAGATGCATGCACTTGCTGAGGACTTGGTTTATTAAACAAGTTCCTTAGTCACAGAGACACAGGAACTATTAAAGACTGAGAGGATTAGTTTAACTAATGTTAATTTGGTCCATAGTTACATGTATATAATATGAATCAACCATTTTATTTATTTTTTATTTTGGTACTGGGGACTAAACCCACTGAGCTATATCCCAGCTCTCCCACCTTTTTTTTTTTGAGGCAGGGTCTAAGTTACTGAGGGTCTTGTTAAGTTGCTGAGACTGGCCTCAAACTTAGAATCCTCCTGCCTCAGCCTCCGGAGTTGTTGAGATTACAGGCATAGCCAACACCGTTTTACTTTTATTATTTTAGAAATAAACATTTTATATCTAAAAATGATAATCTGTCTAAAAGAGGATCTATTTGTTTGTTTGTTTGTTTATACCAGGGATTGAACTCAGGGGCACTCGACCACTGAGCCACATCCCCAGCCCTATTTTGTATTTTATTTAGACAGGGTCTCACTGAGTTGCTTAGTGCCTCACCGTTGCTGAGGCTGGCTTTGAACTCAGCATTCTCTGATCTCAGCCTCCTAAATTGCTAGGATTACAGGTGTGCACCATCGCATCTGGCTAAAAGAGGATTTTGAAGTTTGTTAGGAAGTTTTGTACACCTTATTGCTACAGTGTCCTCTCCCTCCCCTTTCATGTTCATGCTATAAAGAAAAATTGTTTTATTTAGTGTGCAATAGAAAATTGAAGAGGTAAACCCTAAATAAAGTTTTTGTGTATAGTGGCAGAAATAATTAAAATACATCCTCTGAGATATGTTTTGTTTTCTCCTCTGCTCCTCCTGCTTAAATTTCTGTACAAAATACCTGATTCAATTGGCTAAAACCAAAAGACACGAGCTTGAGCTCAAGATCTCCAATTCTAATTGTAGTATAAACAACTGGACTCTGTAACACCCAGATGACTTGTTCTCTTTGCTATTTTGAAATCACTTCTACCAGGAGTGGGGTGCACACCTATAATCCCAGCATGTGTGAGGCCCTATGTTCAATCCCCAGTGGTCCAAAAAGAAAATTACTTTTACTAGAATAAATGCTTTAAAAATAAGATTTTAAACACTTACATTGGGAGGCCTTACTTTTTACAGAGCAGCCTTCCTCATGATAGCCAAACGGAATCGAGTGTTCACTGATGGATGAATGGATAAACAGAATGTGGTCTATCCATATCAGGGAATATTATGCAGTTTCAAAAAGGAAGAGGGTTAAAAAGCTTTAAGGTGTGATCAATACACATCCCACGAAGTAAACAGTTAAGAAAACCATTTCTGGTATAGTTCAGTAGTGTTAAGTATCTTCATATTATTGTATATCCAAGCTCCAAAATGCTTTCATCTTATAGATCTGAAACTCTTAACTCCTTGCTCTCCTCTCCCTCCAGGCTCTGGGAGCCACTGTTCTACTCTCTGCCTCTATGAATCTGGCTACTCTTATTTAAATGGAACCATCTAGTATCTGTCCTTTTGTGACTGGTTTATTTCACTCAGCATTAACGTCCTCAGGCTTTACCAATTTTGATCATTCATCCATTCATGGACTGACATTGGATTTTTCCCCACTTCTTGGCTATTTTGATAAAGATTGCTATAAGTTAAGGTCTGAAAGCGCAGGTCTTTTAAACGGAGGGCAGAGAATGTTACAGCTAGAACATCAGTCATTGTCCTTGTATCCACCACCACAAGACACTCATAGCTGACGCAGAAGTAGTGGGGGAACCCCTGCTCTGACATTGCAAGATAACATGAAGAGAGGCCCTGGAGAGGAAGTGTATGGTGAAGATAGGATAAGCTCTCGGTCTGGGTGGTGCTTCCTAGTGGTTAGAACCCAGCAGTGACTTATTACTTGGGGCGGTTAAGGACAAGACACATTTAATTTTGGTGTCTCAGAACTTCAGTGTATTTACTCTTTCACTCCCAGGATAATGCCATTATTTACTATAAAATAAAGCCTGTTTTATTTTTATTTATAGCCTATTTTAAGACCATGACTGGAGTCAAGGTGTCATTTACAAACATAGTTGGGAAAACACCCTTAAGGAGGTCTTGACATAAATGAGTATGTTTTCATTGCATTTTAACACATGCTTTTCCAGGTGATCAAAAGGGGCCATCTAGTAATGGCTTCTTATTGAGAACAGGGTATGTAGCTACATCGACAAATACCGTGCATGTGATTGGAAGTGCAGGATGCTCCACAGCTGCAAGAGAACAGCTGATGCATAATTATGAATCACGGCATACCTGATCATCAAAAATGCATATTACTTAAAATTGTGCACAAGGTCCTGGTTATGCACTTTTGGTAAAACTTCATGAAAAGAAATCTCCAAAGTGAAATGAGATACCATTGTGAAATCTAATAATAATTCAGTTCATTTTTTTTTAATGGAATCAAACTTGAGTAGCTCAGAGCACTGTAAGGTGAAAGTAGAGACGTTGTCTGATGTGAGATTCTGAAATGACAGCTTTACAATGTCCAACAGCCTGGATTTATTTGTTTATTTATTTTTGGTATTGGTGATTGAACCCAGCAACGCTTAACTACTGACCAACATCCCTAGCCCTATTTTTTAGTTTTGAGACAGTGTCTGGCTAAGTTGCAATGTTGGCTTTGAACATGTTATCCTCCTGCCTCAGCCTCCGGAGCCTCTGGGATTACAGGTGTGGCCACCATGCCCAGTAACAGCCTGAATTTAATACGAGAAAAATCCAATTAGTATTTTATGTGTTTGACATTTTACTGCAGGAATTCAAGCGGGTATAAAATTTAATTTTCACATTCATACTTAATACAGGCAAAAAGCAAGATAGGCCCTGGTCATTTATAAATTGGGACAAGAACGACCAAGAGGGTCAGGTTGACCAAGGGAAACAAACCCAATAGCTCCACCTCTTTCTGGTGCCCTCTGGGCCTTAACTGATCCCTGCTTGCACTGACTCAACCCTGTTCCTGCTTTCAGTTCTGGGAGGTGATTGGTGAGGAACATGGGATCGACTGTGCTGGGAGCAACCTCGGGGCATCTGCTTTGCAGCTGGAAAGAATCAGCGTGTACTACAATGAAGCCTGCGGTAGGGCTGACAGGGCTGGGGTTGGTGGTGGCCCAACTAGGAAGCAGGCGGAGCAGGAGCAAAGGCCTTGTGGATCCAAGCATCAAATGAGTGTTGCCAGGCCTGGAGCAGGCAGACAGGCAGCAGCTGCATCTCCAGTGGGGTTCCCCCTGTTCAAGAGGCAGGACTGGGGAGGAAGTCACACAGACCATAAGCACATTAAGCAGCTCCTTTCCTAAAAAAGAAAATTAAGAAAAAAAATTTACAAAAATGTTTGTAAATGAGAGCTAGAATCATTCCGGATTGGAAGGAGCAATATAACAAAGCAGACAATGATGAGAAATACGTTTTTTTTTTTTTTTGGTCAGGTGTTTTATAGATATGTGTGATGGTTTTGGGGGTGAAAGAGATCAAAGAGACTATGGGAGGTATTCAAATCCTGAACTACCTAAGACCCCTTTCTAGAACACCATTGTTTTTTGGACCGGGATCACAAGGTTCCATCTTGATGAAACATTAACTTCTAGAAAAACATCAGTGTGCTGACTTCTCGCTATTTTTCTACACAGGTAAGAAGTATGTGCCCCGAGCAATCCTGGTGGACCTGGAACCTGGGACGATGGATAGCATTCGATCCAGCAGATTAGGAGCCCTCTTTCAACCAGACAGCTTTGTGCATGGTAGGTTTTTCTAGATTCCACCAGGCAGAGATGAGGATGCTTCCTGGTGGCGCCCTTTTCACACATTCTTGCCCCTTTGCTCTTGCCAGGTAACTCGGGGGCTGGCAACAACTGGGCGAAGGGCCATTACACCGAAGGAGCCGAGCTGATTGAAGACGTCATGGACGCGGTGAGGAACCAGAGCGAGAGCTGCGACTGCCTGCAGGGCTTCCAGGTGGTCCACTCCCTGGGCGGGGGCACCGGCTCCGGCATGGGCACTCTGCTCATGAGCAAGATCAGAGAGGAGTACCCAGACCGCATCCTGAACGCCTTCAGCGTCTTGCCGTCCCCCAAGGTGTCGGACGCGGTGGTGGAGCCCTACAACGCCGTGCTGTCGGTGCACCAGCTCGTCCAGAACTCCGACGCCTGCTTCTGCATCGACAACGAGGCGCTCTACGACATCTGCTTCCGCACGCTGAAGCTGGCCACGCCCACCTACGGGGACCTCAACCACCTGGTGTCCTCGACCATGAGCGGTGTCACCACCTCGCTGCGCTTCCCGGGCCAGCTCAACGCCGACCTCCGCAAGCTGGCCGTGAACATGGTGCCCTTCCCGCGCCTGCACTTCTTCATGCCCGGCTTCGCGCCGCTCGCCGCCCGGGGCAGCCTGCAGTACCGCGCGCTGACCGTGGCCGAGCTCACCCAGCAGATGTTCGACGCCCGCAACGTCATGGCTGCCTGCGACCCGCGCCGCGGCCGCTACCTGACGGTGGCCTGCATCTTCCGGGGCAAGATGTCCACAAAGGAAGTGGACCAGCAGCTGCTCTCTGTGCAGACGAGGAACAGCAGCTGTTTTGTGGAGTGGATTCCCAACAACGTCAAGGTGGCTGTCTGTGACATCCCTCCCCGGGGGCTGGACATGGCGGCCACCTTCATAGGCAACAACACAGCCATCCAAGAGCTCTTCAACAGGGCTTTGGAGAACTTCTCAGCCATGTTCAAAAGGAGAGCCTTTGTGCACTGGTACACTAGCGAAGGCATGGACATCAACGAGTTTGGGGAGGCTGAAAGCAACGTCCGTGATTTGGTGTCGGAGTACCAACAATTTCAAGATGCCAAAGCCAATCTGGAAGAAAGGGAAGAGGTCCTGGAGCAGGGGGTAATGGAAGCAGAGGATGAGGAACCTTAGCCGGGAGGGAGGCTGCAGGGGAGTCACAGAAGTTTCTCCAGAGTCCTCCCGCCTCTCCTGCAGCACACGGCTGCCCTGCACTGCAGCCCAGCAAGGAGGGGGCTCTGGGGGGAGGTGGCTGATGGGACTGGGGTCCCTGCCCAGATATGCACTGAGTGGTTTGATAGTTCATGCACTCTCTCTCTTTTTTTAAACAGCACAGCAAGTCGTGACTGCAGGCCTAGACCTCCGCAGGCATCCACTGCAGGTGTGGTCCTGCAGGCGGCCTGTGCACTTCACTCTTACAACCTCTAGCAGCACTGTCAGGTGCCGGCATCCTGGGGCAGCCCAGACTCACCCTGGCCTTTGTCTTCCTCACTAACACTGTCTGGAATCCTGTCTTCCTTGTCGCTGGCCTCCAAAAGAGGCAGGTGACCACTAGCATATGGTGATCAGAAAAGTGCCAATGTCCACTAGTATAATGCATAGACCTTATATATACCTCAACACATGAACTGGAAAGGGAAAAAGAAAAGCCGTAGTTGTCTCTGGCTAAACAGAAAAACGAGAGAAAAAAAACCCCCAAAACTAAAATGCGTCGATCCTCTAATCTTCATTTCTGAATAACTAGCTTTCAACACGCACACGTGCGCAGACACACGCATGTGAGCATTTTAAGTTTCTTATCAGTATTAGATTTCAGGAATTCATTAATAATTATCTTTTCTTTCCTTTCATAGGTAATTTGGAAATATACTTTCCAGTTGCAATCACTAATCACCCTTCTCCCCCAGCCCCAAAAACGCTGTGTAGCTTCTCTGTTCTCTGAGAAAGGGCACGCACACCCTCAGCAACCACTCAAATGCAGGAATTAAGCAAAAATGGCTCTAGTGTCCTTCTTAGTTACGGAGGACATCGTCTCATTAGGGAACTTTTATAGTTCAAATTAATTTGCAGAAGTTGCCATAAATGTTTGCACAATGACACAGCTTTAACCATTACACGATTTTAATCTGCTCATATTACGACAGGACCAAATACACAAGAGTGTAATTGAATCATCCATAACTTCTTAATTACAGTTTACCTATTTCTGACACGCAGCTCGCTGTCCCTTCCATACTGTGCGGGTCTAATGGCCTTGTAGAATCACCACTAAGCTCTACTGTGGGGCTATGCACAACTGGTGATAGGAGAATGCTCTGACACTGACTATAGGAAATATTCACTTGCTGGCAACTGGGTTTCCATCTCCTGATTTGCTTTTGTTATTGGCAACAATAAAGGAGCAGGTGGATGGACGAGTTGCTAATTCTGGGAAATGTCACTCTTTTCTGTGTGTATCTCGAGGAAATAACTAAAATACACACCAAGAGAAAATCAGGCTTTGCCATTGGCATCCCTCACAAGCCTTCTATTTACAAAATTTAAAAAGCACAAAACGATTTAAACACTTTCTACTTGTGTGTGGTTTGAGAAGCACTCGATTTAGTAAGACACTGCACATACACTCTTTAAGTTAGCAACCTCCCCAGATGATGAAGAGACTCGGAGCGTGTGATTGTGGGAGATTCATACACACATGTCCTCTGGCACTTTCTTTCTCAAATCTAAAAAGGCAATTATATGGATGCAAGGAAAGATATGGACTTAATATTTTTTAAAAAGTTGTTGATTTATATTATTGTGAAGACTTTTTGTTTGTTCAATAGTAATCATTAAAGTACAAAGAAATTCAATTTTAAATGGCTAAATTGCTTTATTTCAAACTGAATAAATTCATTTTCTTGGAGCCTAATCACCCAGACTGATTGAGTAGTTAAAAATATTTCAAAGTGCATCTCACCATCCCACTCCTTTGTATGATACAAATAGATTAAAACAACAAACTACAGATGAGAGAAATTTATCCCTCCTGATTTTAAAAAGCTCATTCTTTTAGAGGTTATGGTTGCTACGGCGACATTGGTTTCTTGGAGACTTAAATAGCAGAATTAACACCCCAGGCCACAAGAAGGAAGAGTTTAACCCACTGGACTCCCTCCGACATCATCTAAGTGGTCTGTGAACTACCCACAAATCACCCTGACTGGAGTCCCTACATCATTTGGTATAGATGTCCTGCCAGTTACCTTGCAGTGTTGGATTTGGGAAGTTCATTTCATCGTAATACTTTTTCAGTTTATTTATTAAATCAGAAAGAGCCTCAAAAAATCTTTGCTGGACAGTAAATTTTGTCTTTCATTCAGTGCCTTACATTCTCTCTGTATCGAAAGCTGTGTCCCTCAGTCTTTATTCTAATCCATCCCCTCTGCTTCCCTAATAAGTAACTGATCTCTGATTATTAGGTCTGAAATAATTTAGCCCTTTGCCTATTAGTTACTTTATCTGTCTGGTATTAAAAAGGCCCGACAGACTGTGATTCATTTATTCCTATCCTCTGTAATGGAAGATGCTTCCTGCTACCTTAACCCTGGGGACCCTGGCATTGCAGAGAGATGCTTTAACTTCCTAACAGCAGGAAGACAGGCCTTGGCAGACTCTCGGGCCTCTCCCCTGCTGCACGCCCCCTCCCACTGAATCCACTGCTCCTTCTTGCATGCTGTGGTGAGAATTCAATAAAACTACAGGTCAAGTGTTGAGGGTAGGAGGTCATTCCCAGAAGCTGAGAACAAGGACGTTTTCTTCATCTTGTCCTCAGCACTGATAAACTGTCACCAGCTTAAGTGCCATGGTGAGAAATGGTCCTAGAAGTGTTCCAAAATTTCCTGTCCCGTTTTATTCCTCCATTCTCCAAAAAGTAAAAATGTGCAGCTAATTTTGCAATGGTGTGAAGTCAGGTAAATGCTTCCAAGCATCACAGAAAGATAAAACCAAACACTTGCAACAATTCTTCCTCACTAAATATTTAATGAATCAATGAATGAATGAATGAAAACCACTGCTGCAATATTATACTTCAGACCTGTAGTCAAGAATCTCAGATTTTAATTTTAGCTTGGCCATCGGATCTCAAAAGTAGGTATCAAACAGCTTTGACTCATTTCCTATGAGGAATGCTACTAGAATATAGATTCATTTATAAGACAATAGGAAGTGCATTTTGTGATTAAATTGTAACATTAATAGTCCTGTATAGGTTTTAAGTGCACAATAAATAAACGAGTGCTTCAATTTAGTGTTTGTTCTTTTAATGTATGCTTTTAGTAATAATTTTCATTTCGATTACTGGCTAAGCGGCACTTAAAGACACTTCTGTCTAGACAAAAGGATGAAGCCCCCGCTTGACAACAGAGCCATTATTCTGATGTGACTCTGCAATTCAAAGATTAGGGACAATAGAGCTGTAATGGCAATGTCTAATTTCAATCACCAATTAATGTCATGAAAAACAGAACTTTCATTTTGAGACATTTAAAAAATGTTTTCTGTATCTCTTTGGTCACTAAATACTGCATATACTCTTTCCCTTTACCAGAAGCCTGTTTCAGGTTGTCATAATCATGCATTTGTGCACAGTTTCTATAAAGAAAAAGTTTAACAGAAACCAAAAGCCAATAGTAAGAGCGAACCATGCATCAATTTATTGGCATCATCAATTTATGAACAGTTTTTTTTTCATGAAGTGAAATGATTTTTATCTGCCATAACATGTGCCCACACTTCTTCACCTTGAAAACGTAGCATTTCAAGCTTTAGTCAGGGTCTAGGAGGAAAAAAGAAAATGCAAGAGTTGCCATCCAGTTCTGTATGTTTTCTTACACATCCAACATGAATACCAGAAAGGAACGTCATATAGTGAACCTCAATGTAACTGGCTTCAACTCCCTCGGCAGGTGCTATGCCTGGCCAGTTTTGAGAGTGCACGGCCTCACCCAACTGGCACTCCCCAATAAGTAACTCTAAAAATCGCCTAGGAAGAAAAAAACTACTTTGCATTTATTTAGAAGACATCAATATCCCTTGTGCTGATGGGGAGGGTCCTCGCTGCTGAGCTGGACAGAAGTCATGGACCCCAGGGACATGGCAAAGTCACAGGAGTCAGATGCAGCCTCTGGTGCAGGACCACGGCCGAGGCTGAGAGACGTTTTCAGTTCACTGTTGAAATAAAATGCAACACACAGCCAGGTCTCTCTCCTATGAACTTATGAGTTAGACAGTGCCCCTAAAAAAGTACTAAATTCAAAACTCCACATCTCTAGGCTCTTAATGACATATCTACCAATTCAGAACGAGAACGAAAAGTGCTTAGGGGAGACAGCTCCATTAAGTAACTGCTCGTAACCACGAGCTGCCAAGGGTTAACATTCACCACACTCCTGTGCTACAGTGTGTCTGTAGCTTTGTAAAAGCAAAACAAGAACATTAAATCTGAAAAACACTGCTCTGACGATTTGCCTTATCTTGGAAATAACAATGTCAAGAAAGTAGCTGAGAGATCAAATCACTTTTGTAGTTTGGAGTACAAAAGTCTGAACTTATCAACTGTACAGAACTGTCTTTTTATTGCATAAGAAAGAAACTTTACATCACCAACATCTTTGCAGAACTAAAATGAACCAAACAGTCTGAAAGCATAATAAATTCAGCAAAACAGTATTCACTGCAGGGTCTTGCAGATTTTACTGCTCGGTAAAACAGCAGGACCGTTGCTGTACTCGCAGTCCTTATGTTCAGGAAATGGTGATTTGTGAGGACATTAGCAGATGTGGGGGAAATAAAAACGCAAAGAGCTATAATTTTTCATGCTCCTGAACTGTTACATAACTCCAATAGCAATTAGAAAAGTGAGGAGTTTATCCTCCAAATTATTTGATTTTGTGCAGACAAATGAAACAGGTTTAATTAAAATAAAATGGCTTTCTACCTAAGCATTGCTAAATGAACTGAAAATCAATGTGCCAATTACTTCTGCTTGTCAGGGCCCAAAAGGACATCCTTTTATCATGCCACAGGACTTTTACGCCCTGTATGTTTTAAATTATTACCCAATAACTGACTTTGAAATGCACTGACTAAAAAAAATGAACAGAAGCCCAAACTAGAATTAGTTTGATTTTTATGTGGCTCTAAAAATTTAAGATGCAACTCTTCTAAATAAATCCATAACTTACTGATTATTCCTTTTTCACTTTCACAATTTTTATGCTGCTGCCAGAAGTCTTCTCGGCATTTGCTTTGAATTCTGCCTTCAGTGCATCCCTCACTGCTTTTGCACAGATCTGAGAGTATCGGATGTAGCTGGGAGAAAATTAGAGAAGATATGTTAATTATTAATAATCCTGCCAGACAGCTGTTTTTGGTTTCTTTCTTATACTTTTAATTTTGCTTTAGTTGTACATTATTGCAGAATTGGATTTAAAACTGATTCCAAAAGGAATCTTTACAAAGAAAAAGAAATGTGCCAAAAGATCAACTGATTTTTGGTTCAGTGATCATGTCTTTAACTTACAGTAAAGGGGCATAGATTTTTTTTTTAATCCTACAATACAGAGGGGGGGAAGAAAAACCCCAAAAAACAAAAATCAGACCAAAATGTTATTGGAAGATTTGACACAAATGATTTTCCCATTTCTCTACTTAAAACTTCATTAATTATATTATTCTTACAAGGTAAGGTTATGTATAATTGACAGAAAAAAAACTACCTTGAACCAAAACAGCTCTTTCTCTGATAAATATTTAAAGGCTTTTCTGAGAATGCTAGACGGTCTCTCAGAAGCTTGCCATTGAAAATATCTCCTAATCAAGGTTAGGAAAATCAAATTTTCAAAATTATGAAAAGTCAGAGAACACCATCAATTCTAGCAGATTATCTAAAAATCTGCTCCCTGCTTGGTAGATGGACTTCTGTCATCTTATTTTCCCAAAAGATGTTGGGTCACTTGTCACACATTTTTTGAAAACAGGATGTGGGTGGTGGCAGCTACTGCTCATGTCTTAGAACGTGTTTTGGGGACTCAGAGGTTAAGAGTTCCAATGCCTGCTTCCACTCCTAACTGGGAGACCGCAGGCTGCTCAGCCCTTGTCAGCTTGTTTATTCACCTGTAAAAACAATAGAATAAAAAAAATAATAATACCTGCCCTGCAGGGGTTTGTGAGGAAGAAAGTGTGAAAAAGCTTGGATCCCATAGTAGGTGGCTTAATAAATGATTCCTGTTATCGCTTTTCAAGTCCATCGCACCTTGCTTGACCTCAGCAAGTCAGGGAAGTCAGCTTGACCTCAGCTACTCAGTAGTCGGGGAAGTTACTACTAAACTTAGCCACGTCGCAAGGTGTGTGGCCTGGAGTGGAGAGACCCGTGTCACTCGGGCCAAGGGTTGCCACTGCACCGGGGGCAGCCTCACACTCAGCTGCCCCAGGCCACCACTCCGCTCTACAGGTCTGCCCAACTCAGAGGGGCTTCCCCCCTTCTCCACGGAGACACCGAGGTCAAGGGGTAACTGAACAGGAGAGGGCACGCAACTCTGCGCGGCTGTCCGTGCGTGCAGCCGAGGCCGCCCCGCGGCGCCCCGCGCCCTCCAGGGCCTGCAGGCCTGCTGCCCTTGTCCACGGCGACGCCATCTTGGCGGCGGCGCCGAGGCCTGGAGGCCGGTGGGCAGGGCCAGGCCACGCGCGGACCACCGCCCGCCGCCACACTGGCGCCGGGCCCGCGCGCATTCCTCCGGAGCCTGGGCCTACCTGAGTCCAGCCTGTCGCCAGTACGCCACCATGATGTCGCGAGGGGGGACGCGTCGGGTCGAATCGCGAGGACGCGGCAGGAGCGGCTCAGCCGGGCGGCAGGAAGGTCAGGCCTGAGAAGCGGAAGGGGCGGGGCGCGCGGACCTGCCAATCACCGCCTATCGCCCCGCCCCCGCAGCCCCACCGCGGAAGCCCCCGGCCGCTTGGAGCCAATGGGGGCGCGCGGCCCGGGCCGCGGGTGCCAATCCCCGGACGGGCTGGCCGGCCGAGCCTGCCCATTGGCTCCCGCGGTACCCCGCGGGCGGTGGACAGCAAGGCCGCGCGGGACCCCGCCCGAGGCGCGAGGACCCGGTTGGGGTCGTGGGTGCCACGCAGAGCCCGGCCGCGACCGGTCAGCTCGGTGCTCGGGTGCTGGCCTGCAGGGCACGGAGTTGCTCTTCACCTTCAATCATGAAAACACCACAGGCCAAAGAAAGTTTTTATTAAAAAGAAGTTTTTTTAATTTCTTTCATTTTAAATATTAAGCAGGATGAGATGCTCAATAGTTCAAGAGTTGAAGTCATCATTACTTTATTTCAGTCCTCTTCAGTGAATTTGCTGGCTGGTTGTATTTATATTTTAACAAAAGCAACACATTATCAGCTATTTAAAAAGATGGAACTAATGGTATTGGAAAATGAAAATAGGATTTTATCATTAGATCAGAATAAAAAAAAATCAAACGAAGGATAAGATAGATTTAAGAAATTGTTTTTCATTAGGATATTACACCCTTTTCTCAGAACAAGTATAACAAATTATACAAGTCACTTTTTGTGAAACATTAATATTTAGCAATGTTTTGTTTAGCCGAAATGTTATTTCAGTTGTAAAAACCATCTCCGGTTACAAAAAAACATAATCAGAAACCTTATCGGATTTAGCTTGCTTTTACAAATATCCTAAGAATTCTTTAGCTAAACAGTATTTTAAATAGCAAAACACTAATTTTTAAAAGTTTAGTATCTTTCTGTCATATGTACACCTAGTAACTGGTCTCTTTATAGAATGTGATCTCATTAAGCACTGTAAAATAAAGGCAAGGGCTCATCACCTTTAAACAACAATATTTTGTATGCAACAACTGCAAGTATCAAAGATATCATTTAGTGATTAAAATTGCTTGCTACAAAGTATTAAACAAAATATATTTATTGGATTGTTTTTCAGCCACCCTCTTGCATCAAAAATAAGGACATCCCATTAATAAAACCTGCAGTGCAATTCACTCAGTGGTTAGTTTGGGCTACTCTGATCCCACCCCCCATTATTCTTTTTTCTCTCCAAACGCCCCCATACCCCCCACAGTGGCACCATATTATTAAAAACATTAAGTACCTGGGATTTATGCTTCACATCAAGACATCATCTGAGTAATTTCAAGTGATGTACAGCTCTTCATGTAAAAAAGATGTTTTGTGGTCACAATTACCTCAAAAAGTAATTATATTCAAATAACCTGACATATCATGCCTTAGCAATTACAAAACCATGATTTTGACACATGGCAATTTATAAGTTAGGCAAATGTGAAATGCTAAAAGATGTGAACAGCTGTTCTGTTTAAGTGTAAGTGTTCTGTTTAAGAGTGCTGCAAAACTCAGGTAATGACTTTATTTTTTTAGTTAACATAACCAGCCCACGGTACAGCATGCTCAAACATAAAGTACAAATCCAAGGAAGGTAATACCTTTACTAAGTTACAAAACTTTGGCAAATCAATACAGTACTCTTTAATACAATAAAATGTTATTTATGTTGGAGTCATATATTAGACTTGATGATTTTTACTCCAAAAAATATTTAAGTACCAAATCAAAACACTTTTCTAGCAGAGCAGGTTATTTTATACAATTTAATGTCTTTTAAAACTAAACAAATTCTCATTTTAGAGTCAGTTCTCCCATGCAGGCTGTTCTAGTCTGTATTAGCAAGGTGAGTGTATATATGTAAGGAGAGGCTCTGCTTGCTTGGTTCTGGGGTTGGTCCAAAGTCAGCTACAGTTCCAATGTCTGAAAGGTGTTAAAATTCCATTTTAAGGAGACTCAATGTCAATACCAATTTCTCCCAAGTACTTTAAAAAAATTGTTAAATTTTCACATAAATACTAGAACCCTGGAAATTAGTCATTTTAAGCCACACTAACCTCAGATGATCCCTTGGGTTTTAGCAGTCCTGTATCTTTTTGTTTTGATCAAAAGTCACATAGCCTTACTCCAGATTATTTAAAAAAAAATTCTACCTAAAATATAGTTGTAGTTTTTAAATAACAAATAAATACACTGTCTGCTTGGAGAGACCTGGGGACCCGATATTCTATACTGACTTGATCATTTCTCTACAAATGCTGCCGCCGCCATTGGTGTCCGTATGCTCCCTCTTGCTGAAGCCGTCAACTCTTCAATCTCGGCATTTAATTTATGTATTACCCATTCCATTGCTTCTCGGCCCTTTAAAAAAATCCAAGACATTTACTGTTACTGAGTGACAGCACAGGCACATACAGCAGGAAGTAATGAGTGTCACAAGCATGACGAGCCCAAGAGCACAGATCGTTCTTGTCCTTGCTTTCTTTTTTCTAATATTATTTACCAAATACCAAATGCCTTGAGCAACTGGCTTGATCCATAAACTGATTTTTATTTTGTATGCAAAAGATGTTCTCAAAAGAATCTACAATTAGATGACAGCATATCTTATTCATTTCATAATTAGAGTGGTCAAACCCTTTTTCATGGCTAAAGTTTAGATTAAAATTGTGTACCAGGCCCTAAAGGATCTGGTCCTTGACTCCTTCCTCACCCTTTCCCACCTGGTGCTTTACAAAATTCCATGAGGAATGGAAGGAGGAGCATGTCATGGTTCCTTTGTCAGGGCCTATGCACACACAGTTCCTCCACCCCAATCCTCTTCCTGGCCTCCCCCACAACCCACACCCATTCAACACTTGGCAGAAACATCAATCACTACCCTCTCCTGCCCGTCCTTACTCTCCCTTTCCTAAATGTGTTTGGTGAGATTCGTACTGCCTTCCTGTGAATTCAGCAAGGGCAGGGACCACATCTGCTCTGCTCCCTGCTCTTATCCCCAGTCCAGCCTAGCACTCCGTCTGGCACACAGAAAGTCTCTTGAGTATCCCTGCTGCATGACTACATTAAACATATGTTATAAAACAGTGCATTAATCAACTCTTTCACCAAATTATTTTGTTATAAATCATGCAGTCTCAGTGACAGTGATTCTTGATGGGGCAAAAATTGGTTCTTGGGGGTGATGGAAAAAATTCAACTCTTTTATATCTAAAGCACATATATATGCATGCAGTGTTAAATAAGCTCATGGATATGGGATTAGAAGAAAAACGTCTGAGACCGATGAAAGGGGATGATGATGCAGAATGGCTATGGGACAGCACTTACACTGCACACAGCTGCACTTCATTAAGCACTTCTACGTGCTGGGCCTTAGGCCACACATGTGCCATGTGTTACCTCATTTACCTAAAGCCAACCCTGTAAGATGGCAACCTCCACTTCTCAGATGGGAAACTGAGGCACAGAAAGTTACCTTGATTGCCTAAGGTTGAAAGGTTGGTAAGAGCTTGCCATGTAAACCCAGGTGTGCTCAACTACAGAGCCTGTGCAAATAACTGCCTGATGCTGTCTGGCTTCTCACTGCAGAGTGGCTGACAGCTTGCAAGGACAAACAAATTCAGCTTAAGGTCTTCCAGAAATTAACACAGGGACAGCAAGCCATCAAGCAGCAGCCTACTTACTTTATTAGCATTAGAAGATATTGTGCTTGCCATCAGCCCTTCCAGGTAACTGCTAAGGCTGACTCCCTGCACAGAGATGATGGCTTCCTGAGTCAAAACAGTCCTGGCAAAAAACACATGCACAATGTGAGATGACCCAACTTGCCTTTTTAAAAAAGATTTAATAAATAAATAAGATCAAAACTCCTTGTAAAATATGTTTGTCAAAAATACTTTTACTTACTTTTCTGGGTCTTGAGGATGTGGTTTGTATATAAGTCTCTCATCCACTGAAACCATATTTGTAAAGGAAATCTACAGAACAGGGGATAAAAAGCAAATTATGGGGCTGGGGTTGTAGCTCAGTAGCGGAGCACTTGCCTAGCATGTGTGAGGCACTGGGTTCAATTCTCAGCACTATGTACAAATAAATAAGTAAAATAAAGGTCCATCAATAATTTAAAAAATATTAAAAAAATTTTTTTTTTAGTTGTAGGTGGACAGAATAACTTTGTTTTATTTTTATGTGGTACTGAGGATTGAACCCAGTGCCTCACACATGCTAGGCGAGCACTCTACCACTGAGCCATAGCCCCAGCCCTAAAAAATATTTTTTTAAATAAAGCAAATCATTTTGGAAATGAATATCAAAAAAATTTCCAAAATTAATACACAAAAATCTTACTAAACATACAAATAACCCCAAAAGGCCAAACACAAATAAACTTTGATATTATTAGGTCAATACAGCTTAAATTTCACTATTTGCTATCTACTTTTTATTTTAAAAAATTAAGAAAAGTGTAATAATAATATGCACACGATCCTGAATTCACTTTATTGAATGGTAGCTCCTAAAAAGAGGTGGAACCATTACAGCAACAGGCTGAAAAGCTGAGCAGTGCTGACCGCAGCTCCCAAGAACTGACTTTCTGCACACATCCATCTGGTATCAACTGTACAACAAAAAAATTAAGCCAAACAGTTCAAAATTAAAACAAGAGAGAGCCAAGACTTACATTAGTAGATTTAAGTTCCATTGTTTTCTCTACAGGATCAACTACAGAATGTTCTTGCACATATGTTTTGGTTCTTGCTGAACCAATAAGCTAAGAAAAACATTCAGAATTAGTAATCAGAGGAGGAAGGATTTCTTACTGAGTGTATCAATATTTTATTTGATTGTATAAATGTGTTACAAAAGCTTAACCCAAAATCTGTTTTGAAAAAACAGGAGGTAACAAAGGTCAGAAAGAAGGCCTGTTGGAGGGCAACAGAAACTCACACATCATAGATGCAACCAGACTGCCATACCCCAAACCCTTTCCAAAGGCAGTCAGAACCAGCCTAAGAGTGCCCCCTTTGGCATGCCACCAAACTGCCAAGGTGTACAAATGAAGCACTGACACTGAAGCATGGGAAGAGGGCAAGCCCAAGAGCAGGTCGTGATTGCTCAAGTGGTCCCTGGAAAGGCCTGCAGCCTCACGCTGCAGAGAGAAACAGCCATATGTGGGGGAGGATCCCAGCAACACCAGGTTTCTCCCTGTGCTTGGCTCCAGGCCTGCTCCCTGTTCTGGTTCACCTCCGTGTCCCTGCCACCTAATGCTGTGGCTTGTATACAGGGGATGTGTATATTCCTGTTGAAAAATGTGTACTTAAGATTCCTGAGTAGGCCTGTCTTTGGCACCATCGGGCACACCAGTTTTCTCACAGTATGGTAAGATGGCCTTCTAGTTTCTTGCTGGTTAAAGTGGACCACTAAAGCCTGCTTGTTTGTAACTGACTAGAACTGTTTCCCTCTACAGGAAGGAGTACCAGGCTGAGGCTCAGGCATGACACCACCAAGTCCTAGGACAAGCTCCCTAATGTGCACAACCTCTATGACCACAGCAACTGTCACCTAACAGTCACGACCAGACCATCACAGCTAGCCTTTACTGGTCTCAAGTTGCTGGCAAAAGCAGGAAGCACAGAATTAACTCCTTTTAGGCATCAGCTGGCTCCCTTTAGGAGGTTCTATCGGGCGCCTTCATGAAGACTGTAATAATATTTCCAATTCATTACACACTCATAACTCAAGTTTATTATAATACAATTTGAACTGACGCAAAAATGATATTCAGAATCTGCTCCCACAACCTATTTGAAATTATAATGGGTTTTAGGAAACTTCTGCACTGCAGGCACACTTCTCGGGGATCGGGGCACACTTACAGACTTCACGATGGAAGGCAGTCCCCACTCTGTGCTGAGAAGTCTGTGGCTGTGCAACTTTCCAGAGGGATCTACATGCCTGTCCAGCACATCAACTCCAACCACGCTTGGGTTCATAGGGTTTGGATATTTCTGCATTGCAGCTGTTGTAACAGTTTCCCATGGGTGGCTGCCAACACAAACCCAAAAGCAAACGTTTAAAAATATGCATGTGAATTAAACAATTTTTATAACTTATCAAATCATTCTTTATAATGGAAATCTAATTAGTTTACCTAGGGACAATTATTTTCTGAACACTGAATGATGATTTTGGGAGCTTCATCTACATTTGTATATGTGTACAGAATTTAGTATTTTTCTAGAACACAGGCTATATAATGTAACCAATGTCTATAAATATCAATCAAATTATCTACAGATCATTATAGTTTCTTAAACAATCTTTCCTATTTACAATTATCTACTTTGACATGTAAATTGTTCCTAGGAAGAACCACTAATGCATAAAAAATGTATTTAAAAATTACATTCTGAAACCAGTAGCAATACCTGACCCCACACCCTTTTGTGGTACTAAGGACTGAACCCAGGAGTGTTCTACCACTGAGCTCCATCCCCAGCACTTATACTTTTTCATTTTGAAACATGGTCTTGCAGAGTGGCCCAGGTTGGCCTTGAACTTGCAATCATCCTACGCCTCCTGAGGATCTGGGATTACAGTGGTGCACCACCATGCCTGGCTAAAACCAGTCATTATACCATTTATTCTTTTGTTTGACCACAATCCTATGAAGTTATAAAGAGTAAAAAAAATTATAGGCACTGTAAATTCTTATAGGAACTGCAGAAGATCCAAAGCTTTATTGATTTAATTATGAAAAGTTCTCTACATCAATATAGAAGTGTCCTCTCCAGTCAATATCCATTATTTTCCTCAAAGAAGTGATTCTGATTTCTGTTTTGAAAAGGTCACTCAATACAATGAAATTTTCTTCCAGCCCCCAATATACTGTTTTCTAATAATCTCTCTTAACATAATAGGCAGTTCTTATCACCTAGGGCCGAAGTGGTTAACAATACCATACCATTTGAGAACTTGCAGTCTTTATTTTCTTGAAAAGGCACATGTGCTTGAGCAATTCAAAATGTGATATATATTAGCTCTTCACAAACCTCTGTGAATTAGCTGCTTTAGATGCCCCTTTCAAAAAACACCTGTGTCAACTACCATCAGTGCTGAAGGTGGTCTGGTCCACCTGCTTGACGGATTCCAATCCCTTCTACACTATCTGTGCTTTTGTCTTCATTTACAGGAAAAAGACAAGATCTGGAGATGATATTTCAAGTCATACTTAACTGATATAAATCACCCAGCATTACTTCTTATTTTTCTAAAAGTAAAACAGGTAGAACATTTATTTCAGAGAACTCAAGACTGACAACTACATCTTGTTAACAGACAGGAAACCTCAACTCTTAATTTCTCAGAACCCTGGACAACCAGTGACATGATTTTTAATGTTTTCATTTTCTCTATAATATTGTATAAATTAAATTCATTCTGTTTTTAATCTCAAGCCTTATTCAGTAATCAATGCAGATATGTAAGTGGAGCAGCTTCATAAATCTAAACAGTCCCCAGAAATGGAAGTGATATAGGCCAAGCACTCTGATTATCACCAAGGCAACTATCTAAAATGAAAATCAGATGAACACTTTCCCTGTCCATCTAGTCATATACCATGGTGAGCTGGCTTCCATGTGCTTATCTCTTCCTCCCACCCTCTCTAAAAAATTAATAACTGCATGGCTTCAGGGTGGTAATGCATTATTTGTAATTTTGCCCATCTTTGTGCTCTAAGGCAACTTGAAAACATGATGTTGACATAGCTTGAACTAAGATTGCTTTATGAAACAAAGTAGCTCAAAATTACAAAAATTGCACATTACAATTTTCCAAGAATTATTTTAACTGTATTAACATAAATATGTGAAAAAGATCTAATACCAAAAGACATTCAAATATAGCACCAAAATGGAGTCAAGGGAGCCCAGTGGTGGCTTACAGGCCTGTTCAATCTCTTCACCTATAAAATGAGGTGGGGTTCAGTGTGGGGGTGCACACCTGAGGCAGGAGGATCACAAGTTTGAAGCCAGTCCTAGCAACTTAATAAAACAGAAAAAAAAAACTATATTAAAAAAAAATAGAAAGGGTTGGGACTGTGGCTCACTGGTTAAGCACCCCTGGGTTCAATCCCCTATACAAAAAAAAAAAAAAATGTAGGGACATTGTTAACTCCACTGAGGCAGCGATAGTATCTTGATTTACTTACTACAATGTAACCAGTCCAAAGAGCAGTGCCTAGCACACACTGGACATTCTTAAATGTTGAAATCATCAACTGAACATCAACTATAAGCTAGGCCTCAAGAGGAAGTCAAGGAAGGGAAGACACAGAGGGAAAACTTCAGGTATGGGTGTGGCAGCAATGTCCTGAAGATGGACCACATGAACAGAAGATTTGTGAGAGGATATTGTGATTCTGACTTCAGGAATGCTGTCTGAAGAGGCGGGGGAGAGTGGGCAGTGATTTAAGGTGTCTGGGAGGCGGCTGAAAATAACAATGGGAAGTTCCTGAGAGGCTGGAGATCAAAGTACAGATCTGGTGCCATAAATGTGTGGTATCAGCTGGCACTTTGACTGAACAGCTCAGGCTATCTGGAGAGGGGCACCGTCAGAACTGCCGCTCCTTCTCCTGGAACATGGACAGCATTTACTTGAATATGCCTATCTTCTAGAAGGAAGGTGCCAGAGCTTCATCAAGTCTTAAAGAGGTCTGTCACAAAAAGAGAAAAAGTCTTGAGTAACATCTTACTGATGAAACGGAAGACAGGATGGCCAACAATTCAATCTCATTCAACATTTACACTAATAGGGAAAAAGTGAGGGAGAGGTTGAGCAAAGGGATACGAGTGGAGACAGGAGTTGGGACAAGGTGAGACGATTAAGGAAGACCAAGAAGGAAGTTCTACAAGCCATACTCAGTACTAAGCACTTCTGAAGCACTCCAACCTGGGCAAGCACCCCGGTGCTGAGTGGACTAGAGAAGGACATCGCCAGGTCCTTCAGGGAGAAAAGAAAGCTTCAGTCTGGTTCTAACATTCTGTTCTTTCTGTATAAGCAGGCCCTCGGGGGAATCTGATTCAGCATGTAAAAAAGTGTTGACTTCTTTTAGAATTGCCCTCAGAAACACTTACAGACTCAAGTGTCTTTATAAATTAGACAATACTACAAAGCTACAATAGTGAAAACGGTGTGGCAACAGCAGCAGGAGTGGGAGAGCTCGCACAGCCTATAAATCACCACACTGTCCACAACAAGGTGGCATTTCACACTAGTGAGAGGCCGACTGACCAACGGAGTCCTGGAGTAACACCCCGTCCATTTCTTTAGGGAAACAAGACAGCAGCTCATGCTGGTGGTTCCCGGCGTGCGGGCGAGCGCAGAGCTGACCGAAGGCCTAAGCTCGGGACAGCAGAGCTCGGGACAGCAGAGCGAGTCTGAAGGCGCCTGGGGTCGGCAGGTGCACCCGGGCCGGCCGTCGCCTCGCCCTCGCCCACCTCCAGCCCGGGGCCGTGCTCCCTGCGCCCGGCAGCCGCGGCCCGCTCCCCCGACAGGCACGTTGCGGCGGGCGGCGCCGACGGCGCGGGCCCTCGAGCCCCGACGGCCTGGACCCGACGGCGCGGCGGGGCGGGGCCTGGGGCTGGGGTCGTGACCTTGCCCCGCCCGCGGGCCGGCTCGCCGCTGCTCGGGGGCTCCGCTTCCGCCCGCCCGCGCCCGAACTTACTCGAAGACGTGCTCCGAGGTCCAGATCTTCATGGCGCCGGCGGCCCGAGCCTGGTGCGGGCGACTCCGGGGGACAATGAGGCACCGAAGCACGCTGCCCAGCCCCGCCCGCACCCGGCGGCCGCACAGCGCGCAGGCGCCGTCGGGCCCGGCGCGAGGACGTCCCGACGCGCAGCCCCGCGCCCTATCCCGGCCGGGCCAGGCCTCAGCGCCGCGCGGCGCAATCGGGCCCCGCCCCCTGCAGGCGTAGCGCGCCGGCGCAACCGGGCCCCGCCCCGCGGCGCAGCCAGGCCCCGCCCCCTGGGGCGCAGCGCGCCGGCGCAGAGCTGGCGGCGCGGGCTCCGAGGTGGCTGTGCTGCGCAGGCGCGGTTCGTCGCCCGCGAAGCCCTCTAGACAACCTGCCGCCCTCCAGGGTTTGGGAGCCGGCTGCTGGCGGTGGGGAACACTCGCGTGGGCGTTGGGTGGTGTCACCGCCCCCCTCCACCGTGCCTCAACAGGCCGCCCACAGCCAGTCCCTTGTCACCCCGAGGTCATCGAGCTTGACTCCCACCGACAGGAAGCCTCGGAATGCCAGGCTTGCCTCTCCTGCCGGATGACGAGTCTCGGAGCCCTACCTAGGATAGCTCGCTGATCATTGCAAGAGGACATAATTGCTTTTGGAATGAATTAACGACACCCTCTAGGGTATCAGTTTGACTTGCACAAGACGGGAAGCCTCCCAGGGCGAGGCTCTTGCCAGACTTGTTCAGGGATCCCTTGTACCTACCCACTAATCATGTGTTGCTTGAAGGAATAAGAAGTGAGGGGCCGAGGGGATGGTCTATGGTTTCATTCCGAGGTGAGCCTTGTCCAGGGGAGGAACTTCCTGGCTTAGCTTTCAGGAGGAGTCTTCCCAGCCCTGTGACCCCCCACTCACCATAACCTTGCGTCTTCCAAAAGAACAACTTATCATTTGAAATGATGGTTGTGGAGGGCAGACTTGACACCTGGTTTCTTAAAAGCTAGGCAAAAGAACCGCCACGTTCTTGTTCCTAGCTTGCTTGATTGTTAAAAACACAAGGTTAATTTAAGAAGGTGAATAATTTTTTAAAATAGCCAAAGTCCTTTATGAACAACAACAGAAAAGTTACATTAGACAGGAAGGAAATAATATGGTTGAGTAGCTGCTAAGTGCAATTTGTGGTACCTAGGATTAAAAAAGCCCCGAATCCTACAGTTACTTAGAGTGATTTCTTGGGGAGGTAATGCATTAGGGACTGTGGAGAGCGCCTTAGCGCTGATTAAGATGTGAAGTTAACAGTCACTGTGAGTTAAAAACACTAGTTCAGTAACCATCGGCACAGAACAGGCTGTCCCTGCTATTCCTGGAGCTCCATGAGGCTGTTTGCCATCCAGCATCCCAATTTTATTTATTTTAGAGAATGTTATTCTGCCCCCTGGTTCAAGATTTCTGTTTTTGAGTCATGAATGTTAAATGACACCTGTTCTGTCCCTCCCATACACCCATTTTATCAGTCCATTGATTTTACTTACTACATCTGAAGTAATGGGGATGAAGGTGCGGCAGGATGGAGGTCTGGGACCCAAGTGTCTTGAAGTCTGGGACCCAAGTGTCTTTTCTGTCTTTCTGTGGTGGAAATGATACCATTTCTTACTCTGGAGAGCAAGACTTTTATCGGTACTATCTCCTGAAGACTCACCTAAGAGACATACAGGAAGCAAAAGAATGATTTTTAAATCCTTAACACTATGTTACTGACAGTGCCTCTTACAAAGAGAGAAGTCATTAGCAGGTCATTAACCTGATTTGGAACTACGTAACTGGCTTTTTGGCCCCATCCCAAGGATGACACCTCTCCCCACTCCCTTCCGGTTGTGATTCTGAGAGGAAGCATGTAGATATGACTGCTACCTGCAAGAAGCTTCACAACTGGCTAAGAAGCTGAACTACGAGTCAAGAAGTAATTGATATGTCAAGGGAGGGCTGTGTAGCCTCAGTCCTTAAAGAAGAGGGGCTAGGATATTTTCCTGGACCTCGGAGGAGGAGATGGCTGTGTGGCTGGGATCAAGAAGTGGTATGAGGAGAGGCACAGGGAAGCGCCAGTGTTCGTGGCTCCCATGTTGGCAGATTGCAGAGACAGATCTGGTGGGGAAGCTGGCAGTCATGGCTCTAACTAGCTTGGTCTGAGCTCCTTTTATCTCCAAAGTTCATTCACTCACTCTGCATTTTCACAAATTTTGCACTGTCTTTAGGCCATCCATTCCATTACTGGAATTTTTTAATATCAGTGTGATATGCAACAATCTACTCTTATCCATGGCTGTGCTTTCCACAGTTTCAGTTAAGCATGGTCAACTCTGATCTGAAAATATGAAACTGAAAATTCCAGAAATACGCAATTCATAGGATTGAAATTGTGTACTGTTCTAAGTAGTGAGATGAAATCTCATACCACCTTCTTCTGTTCTGCCCTGGACACAAATCATCTGTTTGTCCATTGTTTCCATACTGTATAGCCCACCCACCCACTAGCAAAAGTTTTCTCAGTTATCAGATCAGATCACTTGTCAGCCACTACAGTGATACATGAAGGGAGGGCTGTGCTGAGGGCAGAGAGATCCAGTGCTGTGTAGCCTCAGTCCTTACAGAAGAGAGGGGCAGGATAAGGTGGGGACTAGTCTAATAAGAACTGTTTTGATCTTTGTCTTTGGTCCTGTCACAGAGCCTTTAAAACCTGTGGAACTTCCTGATAGAGATGTCTTTTTTATAATGAGACCTTTAGGTAACTCCTAAGCTGATGATAGTGAGGTCACTTAAGTGGAGCCCCAGCTAGCCTCAGGATGGGGTCAGACACCAGAAAAGCTAGGCAATTAGAGGGTTGGAATTGTAGCCCTGTTCATCTGCCTCCAAGCCAGGCTGAATAGAACTGGAGATTAAGCTGTCAACTCGGGAGCTTTGATAGGCTTCTGGGTTGGTGAACACAGTTGCCTGCCAGGAGGGTGAGGTCCTGTATTCCTGGCTCTTCTGGGCCCTGCCCAATGTATTTCTCCCTCTGGCTGTATGGTTTCCTCTGTGATAAACTTCTGTTTCCCTGATTTCTGTGAGGCGTCCTAACAAGTCACCAAAACCAAGGAGGGTTGGCAGGAATCCCAATTTAGAGCTAGCCTAACAGAAGCACAGCTCACAAGCGGGCCTTGAGATTGGCATCTGGAGTGGGGGCAGCCTCCAAATATTGAGCCTGAAGGCTTGGGGATGTGATTCCATCTCCAGGTCGGTTGTCGGCACCAGAAGGTCTTCTGGAGGATCCTGCCCCCCATCAGGAGGGTGTCTGTGGAGAGAGTCCCTGGGAGGAAACACTGTTTTTGTTCTAGCTTCATGAATTTGCTCTAAATGAAATGTAACTATGATGCTGTCAATAGAAAACCAGTTCCCCCTCTGATATATACTAAGTACATAACTCTTAAAAGTGTAAACCCTATGGGCTCCCGGGCGTATTTTCATATACTCCATTGGGGGTGGGTCTCACTTTGGGGCTGATTTGCACCCTTCTCAAATGCTCTTTTGAATTTTATCCATTCTCTTCAGACTTCAAACCACCTTTTCCTCTGAGCCTCTCACAATGACCTTCGTCTCTGATTCCTGTGATCTCCTTCGACTTCCCTCCCTTCCTCTTTGAAATGACCTGTGTTCCCCTTCATCCTGCTTCTCTTTTTAACTCACTTTTTGCCTTTGCTCTCTTCATTAATTTGTTGCAGGTAGCCACTGGTTGTCCACTCCAGGCTGTGCCTGTGGTCACGCAGCTGGCGCTGCACAGACTGTCCTTGGCTGGGGGGATTTCCCCAGGGGTGCTGGGCAGTGCCTGGAGACAGGCAGATTCTCACCCCTTGTGGGGAAGGAGCTGTGGTGTCCAGGGAGCAGAGGCCAGGAAGGCTGCTTGGCATCCCACAAGGCCTAGGATAGCAACAGTAGCCCTCAACGATGAAGTCTATAGCTCCAAAGCCAATAGTGTCAAGGCGTAGACACCCTGGAGTACTGCTCAGTAATCTGCCAGCCTGTTTGCCTTCTGTTTCCTCCTCCATGTCCCAACTCTGCTGAACCCTACAGCTACATCCTTACCTCTGTCTCCGTGACACACTTCCACACCCTTGAACTTTGAATGGGGCGTTTTCTGTACCCGGAATGCACTTTCCCCGTTTTTCCTCTGCAGAGCCTTGCTCATGTTTTGAGGTTCTGTACAAATGCTCCAGGTGCCACGCCTCTATGGGATGCCTTTCCCAGAGCTCTGCCCCAAGCCTGGTCCTGCCACGGCAAGAGTTGAGTTTCAAACAACCTCTGATGCTGCGCGCCCCAGCGCAGGTGTGTGTCTGTGTCCACACCTGCCCTCTGAAGTGAGAAGGAAGGACCACCGTTGGAGGGACGGGGTCTGCCCTCGCTGCTCTTCAGACCTTGAGTCTTTGTTGCCATTATGTGGCCCACAGCAAGTAAGAGCACACATCTTCGGCTCTCAGGCCCAGGTGCTTGCTGGTGTCTCCCACTGGTTGTCCAAGACAAGGTGTTCATCCGTGAAACCGAAACTTTTGGAAAAGATGTAGAATTTTGTCACATTGGTGAGAGTGATGTTCAAGAACTTCTCAAACTATGCCAAACTAGCAGTGGAAGACTTTGACTAGAATTCAGGCAGTTGGCACTTGAGAAAGAAAATTGACGAGGGATGAGCCTCAAAGAAAAAGCAGATCAGACAGCAATGATTTGAATAATTGGGCTTGGAAGAGACCCTTGGGAGAACAAATCAAATCTTTGAATATTTCTGTGGAGGTGGCCATCACCATAATTGGGCTGTGAAAATCAAACGTATTATGTAGTGTTATTTCCCAGTTTGTGGGGCAAAGTATGCCAAAACCAGTCCTTCCTTCATACTATGTAGTGAGAATTAGCAGAGAGTTACAACCTTAATCTGTGTTGTATGTATATATATGTAGGTCTCAATATATAAATATATATCATAATTTATGCACATGTATCACTCCATATACGCACACGTGTATATGTGTGCATGTGTGTATAAACTTACTATCATTTCTTTGTATCTCATTCTTCAGAATACAGTCTCAACTTTTTGTCTTCATTATTAACTGTGAAATCTTGGTGTTTGGTTTTGAGTAGATTTACTTTCAGTGGTACCAATTTCACACTAAAAATGAGAGCCTTCTTATACTCCTAAAGCAAGGACTACGTGGGAAGATGGGTTAGGAGAAAGACACAGTAAGTACTTAGGGTGGGGATGAGCAAGGGCAGAGGTAAGGGGGATGGGCTCTGGCCGTCTTATGGAAGCCTTCCTGCAGAGCTCTCACACAGTTTCATCTTGTGGTCCAGGTGGCCCTTATGCAGTGGAAAGCCAGAGTCTGTGTGACCATAGAGTGACTCAGAGAAGTGACTAGCACAACGCAGGATGAGAACACAGTGTCCCTTGGTCTTTCCTACCTGGGGAGACTGGCCATGGAGAAGATACCAGGAAGCTGGAGGGCTGGGAGGCCTCTGAGCCTTCTGGCTGTGCATGGAGCCCCTTGCTGGTTTCTGCATAGGGCACGGCCCCATTGTGGAATTGCACATCACTTCTGATTTAATGAGAATCCAGAGTCAAATTCAATTTTGTTCCCATTAGCGATTGAAGAGTTCAGGTAACTGTCTAGAACTTCAGGTCCATAAGTCTGTCCTCTGTTATCTGTTTACCTAAATACCTAACCAAGTTATTCCTAAATTCCTATCATAAGAAATGAATCTTTTCTCCTGAGAGGACTTGGCTTTTCCAGTAATTCCTCATCCTGAGAAATTAAGAGTAATTTCTTAAAGCTAAATCAATTTGCTTTATTAGCAGTCTTCTGTAACCAGGTAGTCTATATCAAAATTGGCTTTACCCCTTTCCTGTGGTAAAAGCTTTTACTGTGAAAAGACTCTCATACACACACACAAGGGTATAACACTTGGCCAGAAAGCCTTACTGGAATAATAAAAATGCCATCATTCCTTACGTGCTCTGTGTGAGCAGCTCTTCCAACCTGTGTTTCATATTCACTTAATTGACATTGTTTGGTCCCTACTGCAACATCAGGAGATGGAAGAGTGGGAGGAAGTTGGTGGCCCACTGCCAGGCACCGGAAGACCCGAGAAGGCTAAAAGCGGCCTTTGGAAGAACATAGGTAGGAGGTGCATTTTTCTTTTTGTTTTCTCTCATAAAGGACACTCTTATTTGAAGTCACTCAGATGGTGACCTGCTGTTTGGTGACCATGGCCCACATAGCCAGTGGACTGCCTGTCTTTCATATCATCAAGGGGGAGGGGGGCAATCTGTGCAGCCAAGGACTTATCTTCTTTGTGAGAAGCATAATTAGGATTACGGAAGGGGATGGAGCCTGGCTCTTGACGAGGAGCTTGGCAGTTCTCTCCATTTGGCTGGAGGCAAATTAGTTCTCTGTCTTTGCTGGAGGCAAACAGACCAGACTTAGGCCTTATAGGGAGTTCCGCTTCCAAGAACCCCCATCCACAGGGGACTTTGGAACCAGAGTTACAGGTGCAGCTGTGCGTTGGCCTGGGCGGGTTCAGATGGCTCCTTTTGTGTGGCCTATCCTTGCTCCACTTTATCTGGGGGACTTTTCAGATATAACATTTCAGTAGCCAACAGCGTGCACATGGAGGGAGAGAACAATTATAGCCACAATCCACTTCCTGAGAGCACTTCAGCTGCCTACGGTTTCAAAAGATCAAACTGTCACCTCTTCCAAACCCCAGGCCCGACTCATTCAATGATGAGTGCCTGGGAAGCCTATTCTAGGATTAATAAATATCTTACTTTTCTCCAAAGCAGCTCAGAGCACACCACGTCTATTCTCTCATTTGCCAGTGTGACATCTTGTACAGAAGGGAAGTAGGGACCTTTCTTCCTGATTTACAGCTAGAAAAGAGAGGCAAAGAGATGTCAGGCCCCTTCCATCAGGTTCCTAATCTGGTCCTCTGAACTGTAGAGGGGTGAGGGGAACGGGACAACAACCCACAGCTGCCTAGTGGGCCCCCCTTGTTTCCCAGGTTCCTGAGGGCACGGCCCACAGCCGCAGCTCTAGAGCTTTGCTCTTAAAATCCAAGTGTGACCTGACGCTGGCCCTTGTTCGTTCTCTGAGTTGGTGGGTGTGTGTCCATGTTCTGGACCTACGTAGAAGTGCGGTGGTGCTTCCTGGACTGTGTTCAGAGAATCTGGGGTGCAGCCAGTGTGTGCTTCGCCATGGTCTTCCTGAGAGGCCACTCTGCAGAAGTATGGCACTTTGTGTGTGTTTTAAGGGTTGTACTAAAAAGAAGCACAAAAGGGTAGAAGTTGAGAAGGAAACGCAGTTGTCTGCTATGGATCGATCACCTTGGTAGGGTCATTTGGACCCATTTATAAAAAGACATCCACATTCTTTTATCCTGAGGCCCCAGCAGGGAGGCCTGACACCGTGGAGTACGGTGAGGCGTTAGCTCCTCTGGGTAGAAGGCCCTTGAGTAAGGTTCCAAGAGTGATATTCACATCCAGTGGTTCCTTTCCAAGGCCCTGGAGGTTGAATTGAATCTGAAGACAGGTGCCTAGAGGCCCAGCAGGTGTCCTGGCCCACTCATTGGGGAGTGCAGAGCATCTGTTGCCCTGTGCCTGGGTGAGTTTTTCTAGTCATGCAGCAAAAGAAAGATTAACCTTGATCATTGGTGTCCAAGATGGAAACCCAAAATTGGCCAGCAATGCTCAAGCTGGGCCTTTGAACATCCAGCTGCCTTGTTGGCCAACTATAGGAAGAGACCCCACATGGATGTCCACTTCCCTCCCAGTTGTGTGTCCCTGTATCTCCTCCCAAACCAATCAAAGAGTGTGTCCTTGCTAGCCTTCTGTGTGCTTCCCCACCTGCAGAAAGAAAGGGCAGCTTATTCACATTAAGATGTTCCAACATCAGCTGAAAGTTTGCCAAGAGGCTTTAAATTTAATTTAATTTATTTTTGGGAAAGTATGAAGTAAATTGATAATATTTGAGATTAGGCAGCAAACCAATTTAGGATTGGAGGGACCCAGAGGCCTGCAAGAACCTAGGACTTTGACTTTCTCAGTTCTGGCCAGAGACAGCATACAGAGAAGGAATAGCAGGCCACCCCATTCACAGGTGTATCCTTCGAGTCCCCAGCTCAGGACCAGCACACAGTAGCTGCTCAGTAAGCTTTTGTTGAGTGAATAAAGGAAGCCAGAAAGCAAGACGAGCATTTGGTAACACCTGTCCTTATTTATCAGCGTCAATAGGAGCGTGGACAGTTGATGAATCTGGACAACTACCAGAATTTGGAACTCTGAAGGTGCAACATGAAGGTCCCTGGACAGAAAGAACACAAGTTTACAAGCAGAAAACAGTAGGTACCCAAGGCGGAGCTGAGCCACCTCCAGCTCCATGGGTCCCAAGGCCACCTCTAGGGAGAGCAGAGCAGAGCGAAGTGGGCTGTGCCTAGCTGGCTGTTCGGGGCAGGTCTGGAGGGAGGTTGTGCCCACAGCCCAAGCTGCCTTCATTTGAGAGACCAGCTGTTTGCTTGGGCCGAAGGCCGAGAAAAAAATATTGAGCCATATGTCCTCAGTAAATCAGTGCGTGGCTCTATTAGAAAAAGTGCCCGAATGATTGATTAGAAAACAACCAGCCAGCCCCTGTGTACTGCTTTACTTGTGTGCTGCAAGTTTGTTTAATGTCAAAATGTACCAAAATCCACCCAGCTCCTTCCACTTCCATTTTTCATCAGAGAAATATTTGACAAATGCACATACTGTAGCCACCGAGGAAGAGGGAAAGTAAGGACCTTTCTCAAGAGCCAGGACCACGAAGGGAAACACAAGCTCCACCAGAAAATATGCCCCTTTACTCATTGTGAGCTAGGTGAACAATGGTGACAATACTCCTGAGTCCTGTTGGCTGATGATCATAACAGAACTTTAAATTCACCAAGACCTTTCTTCCAAATGCTTCAAACATCAGCAGAAGGGGAAACGGAGGCAGCAGAATCCATATGTTGAGAATCTTTGGAATGCAGAGAAAAAGGACCATCATCTACATCTCCATTCCTCTTGAGACTTGTCTATTCAATAAGAGTAGTAAAGTAGAAAAACCTGCCTTGGGAAGTGGTGCTGGCGGCTTCTCACATCTTCAGATGGCATTGGATATGTCTGAACAAGATGAGATCCTCAAATAACTTCTGTTATTTGCCACAGCCAGTGGTACCTTATCCCAAAATGCATTCAGGTCTTTACATTTTTAACATAATTGGCACAGAGCATTGATTGTACATCTATTCAAATTATGCTTGGGAAAACTGATTTATTTGAAAAGCTAATGTAACATCTTTTACATTTTACCCAAAATGAATCGTAAATACAAAATCAATGCCTTTAATTCATAACAGCAACAATCCTTACAAACATTAGACAAAAAAACCCATGAAATGTCTAGGGAGAAAACTAAACAAGAGATATATAGGACCTAGGTAAGGAGACTCCTAGAGTTTATGAAAAGAGCAGAACAGGAAACTTGGGTACAAGAAGGCATTCCATGCTCCCTGGGGCAGGAAGATTGAACACTCCGATGTTGTCAGTCCCTCCTAAGTGAATTTAATGAAACTCCAATCACAGTCCCCCTGGGACACTTTGGGAACCTACAGAGTGATCGCAATGGTCCTTTGCAAGGGTAAAGAGGTGAGGATCTCCAGGAAAGTTCTGCAAAGGCAAAGAGACGATCTGATACACAAGACTTTCCCAAACCCGATGAAGCCACATTAGTTGAAATAGTGTGATCCTGGGCAAAGCTGGGCAGAAAGAGATGTATTATTACCTTAAGCTTGACCTTGAAATGTGCATTTGGCGAAAGGATATATTAGTACACGAATAGTGTTGTGACCCTCAGGGAAGTATTTGGAGAGGGCAGCAAGTCAGATGACCTTGGGCTGTACATCTCGGTGAATCCTTGCCTAACCAGAGATAAATACTCAAAGTCTAATTGTCTGTACAGATTCAACCATATCAATAAAATGGATTCATTGGTATAGAAAATATCAAAAACAATGTGACAAGGAAAATATAGTATGAAAACATTTATCACAAATATGAAGCATTAAGTCAATTTTCTTTAAAAAAAACTCATAAAAACCTACCGAAACTTTAGAAAATGAAAATGTTATGAAAAGATAATCAGTAGAAAAAGTGCAAATGGTTAAAAAATGTGAAAAATACTCTACCACACTGGCGAGCCACTAAATGCTAATTAAAACAGTACACTATTTTATTGGACTATTAAATAAGCGAATCAAAATATAGCTCTCATTGGAAGTTGATGCATGTAAAGTGAAATCAGTACTTTCGTGCACTTCTGTTGAAAGTATAAATTGGCATAATCTTTCTGGAAAGCAGTTTAGCGGTATCTATGAAGAATCTTTAAATATTCCTCCTTGTCCTTGTGGTTCCCAATACAGGAATCTACTGTAAGGAAATATTCAGAAATTTGGACCAAAGTCTAGATTACAGAATTGTTTGTAGTAATGTAAAGTCAGAAAAACCCAGTGTTCAAAAAATGGCCGCCTGGTAGGATCACAAGGAACAGAAGTGGCGTTACCTGGGGAGAGGAAGGGAGTGGCAAGTTCTAAGGAGAAAGAAAAGCATAGGGGGCAGAGAGGGATGCAAGGGGCTGCAGGCTGGTGGGGGTGGCAGCAGAGCTCTAGCATGGTGACCTGGGCACCCAGGAGGAAGAGAGGAGGGAGATCCAGTGACCTTGTTTACAGGAGTCTGGCTCCCTAGGGGAATTTAAGACATGAGGGTTCTGTGTTGGCCGCCCTTGCAGCCTCCCTTCCTGGTAGGTACTGGATGGATTACTAGATAATAAAGAAAAATATTTCTTTCAGATGTTGAGTAGCTTTGAGTTTTAGGTTACTGAGTTGCGGTTTCACTCTACAGCTAATGAAGAGCCAACCAAATTTCTTAGGAAGGAAATTAATAAATACTCTTCCTAACTAGCTCTGTTGATTTATTTTTATGACATGTATTAAATCCGATTTTAAAACAGCCTTATTTGGACTTCAGTCAGTAGGGGGTGCACCGATGCTGGAAATTCCAATATTAATAAAGGATAGAGTTTATTTATTAACCTTTTGATCCTTCTTCCTGATTACTATTTCCTGTGTGTCCATCTACCCATTTTCTACTCTGCCACCATTTTTCATTTCTTATGACCATACATACTAATAGTTATAAAACTGGGTTTTCATAAGAGTTAATTTAGCATCATTATTGATGATAGTTGCTAAAGTTGTGACATTTTTGAGAAATTGGTGCTGCATGAAGACATTTTAAATTGTGCTTATCATTTACTCAGGACAAATTTTCCCCCAGAATAGGTGAGAAAGTATGAGAAGAAAATGGAGGCGATATTTCAATAGCCCATGTAGACACAATACTATAATTGGAACAAGAGTAATAGTGACCTTTAAAGAAAGCCTATTTCATAAAGTGCTCATTAAAAAGATGGGCTTGGCTTTTGGAACATTATTTTCTCAAAGTTCTTCATGAAATAGATTTAATAAAATGCTATGGTTTATTGAACTTTTAAAAAGCATAGAAAACAGGAGTTGTGTAGAGGAATTGAAGGGAAGAGAAAATGAGGTGTACATATAGTATTTTTGATGCAAAAAGGAACTTGGTTGGCATATCTAAAATTTGAAATAGATAAAAATATTGTACCAGAAGAGTCTTAGAATTAAAACCTTTGAAAGAAGAATCATCATTTCAGGGGAGGCAAGGAAAAACTTTAGAATTCAAGAAAGCACCACTTGAATAGGAGGAGAGCTGTATTTGTACTATTGAAAGTTGGAGTTGCCTAAATTTTATCAAACAATGCAGTACTCTTTTGAAAGGATGATATAGAAAGTGCCAAGATTTCTCATTTCAATTCCTTTAAAATGCTTACAAAGTGTCTTAAAACAAAGGAAAGTATCAGCTATGAAAAGAATTATTTAGGCAAGTCAGATTCACTGAAAGTTTAAAAACTTTTGTGGAAGGTAAAAGAAACTAAAAGAAAAACACTGTGTGGAACACCCCTTAAAAAGCAAAGCTGTTCCAAATGATTTCCAAAGGTAATTCAATGAAGTGCTTTTCATGACTAGCATGCAAACAACATAAAGTGAAAAGTTTCAATAGAGATACAGTAATGATAAGTATAGGAAAGCAAAGGTAGCAATAATATTCAATAATTAATGATAAAACATCTTACAGGACATAAATGGGTGGTTATAGAAAGATAGACATATACTGAAGATACAATAATGAATCTATATGCACCAAATAACATAACAACAGAACACATGAAATAAAGAATGTATGGGCTTCAAGTAGAAGCAAACAAATGTTCAGAGGCTAGCAAGAAAGTATTTATAATCAAGACTACAACAGGCAAAGTAGACAAAATTTTGTAGTCTATAAAAGAGATATATTTCTTTAGAATTACTCATTTACTAATTTTTTTCTTAAAATTCAATGAATAATTTCACCAGAGGTTTTAAAGGCTACATTTGAGCCAAAATATAACTAAAATTAGAAATTAAAAGCCTTAAGAGGAAGCAAGAAAAATTAACAATCACAGTGATATTTTAAAATGTTCTCCTAAAAAACAACTGGGAGAATGAAAAAATCAAGAATACAATAAAAAAAACAACTTAGAAAATAGCAATAGTTATACTGATAGAAATTAATCAAAATCAATGCTTAGAGAAAAATTCAATGAAAGTATTAACTATTTTTACTGTTAAATGAAAAAGAGATAGTAAGTTAATTATTAAATATAACACCGTAGAGAAGAAAAGAACACAATGGAAGAAATAAAAAGATAAAGTCATAGATTGGAAAACAAGAAAATAAACAGTAAAAAAAAAAAAGCAAAAGTTGATTCCCTGAAGAATCTAATAGATAAGCATCTGACAAATTAACTCCAGAAAACCAAAACCACATAAAATTAGGAATTAAAAGGAAATAGAAACTCTACAGAAATAAAAGTTATAAGAAATAAGTATTTATAAGCATGTTACTATATGTGTAATTCTCAAGGAAGTGAGTGATTCCACACAAAATGAAAGTTCTGTAAGTTGATGCAAGATGAAGAATATTTTTATAGATTAATAAGAGAGAAAATAAACTCTAGAAAGTCATCAAAGAACTGTGAAGGTTCTAAGAAACAGGATCTGAATCTGGTAGTGAATTTTAAAAATCTATTTTTCTTTTAGTAAGTAGTAGGATATTACAAAGGGTGTTCCTGACAGAAACATATAGTAGACACCTGACATGCATAAGTGCTCCAAACAACCAGCCAGTGTCAGGAATGGAGATGGAGAGGTCTTAAATAAAACCTTAAATAAAATCCAGAGGTCTTAAATAAAATCCAGAGGACATTGGATCACAAAGGAAGTCATATCCCTGAAATGCAGGGATGGTTCAATCATAAAAATATACCACAAGGCACCAACAATTAAGTAGAGATCCACAGACAGCCATTTTTAGAATTGTTGGAAAGTAATATGACAAAATTCAATACTCATTCTCATGGCACCTTTTAGAAAGGGACTAGAAATATACTTTTTCAATATGCCAATAAGTTTTTTTTAATCAAAAAATACTACAATCAAAGAAGAACCCTAGAGATTTCTTTAAAAGCAGAATGAATTTAAGGGGCTGCCTTAATTCAATGATATCTGTTTAATAAAATAAAATCTCAAATTAAGACATAACAAGAATATATATTGGGTTCATAAAGAAAAAAATATACATTTGTAATTTGATAAAAGAATATAAATAATTCTGCTAAAAGTTGCTGGATATAGAAGAAATCTCTAAAATTAATAGGACTCCTCTGTACCAGCATTGACAACTCATTAATCATGAGGAGAAAGAGTGTGGACTCCCTAGAAATAAGCTTAACAGGGACAGACACATGAAAAACAATGAGAGGGTCATTTGGAAATGCACAGAAAGATTTGGTGGACTGTGAGCTGTGCTGTGTTCTAGAGGGGAGCAGGTTTTCTGAAGAAGGCAATTCTCCCCATGTCCAATCACAAGCCCTGGAGGACATTAAGCAGAACAAATATGAATAATTATAAACTTCATTAGAAAAGAATGACCAAATGAAAATGTAAACAATTTAAATAGGTGGAGAGGAGCCCAGTGGTTTGACCAGGAGCCAGGCAGACCCTGCCATGCCTGGGAGGGAGATACTCTGGCATCTAGTACTCCTGCTTAAGTTTTTAAAAAAATTTTGCAAAACTAAATATATCTTCTTTATGAGACTCCCTGCCAAATTGTCTAAACTTCAGGTGTCACAATACTTGAATCTACTTTCCAGATATAATATTGTATTATAAATCTATAATAATTAAAAGATGCCCCAAGTGGAGCAGAAAAATAGATCAATAGAATATGTAAAAATTCAGTAGAATAGAAAAGCCAGAAGTAACTAAAAGAATATGTGAAATTTAAATATATGAGAGTATCATAAAAATATGATGAAGGGGTGGTTTATTTAGTATACAGCACCGGGAACAGTCCAGGTAATGTTTAAAGTATTAAGAGCAGGCGCAGCAGTGATGCCCCACCCCAAGAGGAAAAAGTGGGCTCTGGCCCTCCCACGTGTGTGGCATGGGCACTCCAGCCCTGGTGGAGACCAGGGAACTGGGGAAAGTGGGTTAGAACCTTGCCCTGTCCTATATTGAACGCTTGCATTAGCACATCCAATCTAAGAGAAATCTGACTGCACCCAGACTTTCTAAGGACTGAAACAATAAAGAAACCAGATTTTTAAAAATTAAATTTATTTTAAACCAGGATAACACAATGGGATAGTGCCATGTTTCCGCTACACGTGGTGCAATGTTAAACCAGTTTAGATGTATCTGTCTTCTCCTACCATTTCTCCACAGTGAGACTTCCCCAATCCTCTCTGCGGGCATTTCCAAGTGTAGAGTTCCTTCCTGTCAGCTTCAGTCACCAACCAGGTGGGCAGTACACCTTCACAATCTCCTCACCATGACTCCTTGCTCCCAACCATAATTTGGTGCCCACTGGTCCATTTTTCCTCCCCACTCCCCACCCGCTGCTCTCCCCAGCCTCTGGCAACCACTGTTCCACTCTCAGCATGAATGAGATCAACATTTTAGATTCCACATGTAAAAGACATCATGCAGTATGTGTCTTTTTCTATTTTTTGACACCAGGGATTGAACCCAGGGGTGCTTAACCACTAAACCACATCCCCAGCTCTTATTATATTTTATTTTGAGACTGGTCTTGCTAAGTAACTTAGAGCCTCACTAAATTGCTGAGACTGGCTTTGAACTTGCCATCATCCTGCCTCAGCCTCCCGAGCTGCTGGGATTATAGGCGTGGCCACCAGCCCAGTCAGTATGTATCTTTTTGGGCCTGGCTTATTTCACTTAACATGATGACCTCCATTTCCAACCAGGCTGGCTCAAGAGGCAGGACTTCATCCTTCTTACGACAGAAGAGTGTTCCCTTGTGCAAACTCAACTAAACCAGTCAGCTGGCTATGATTGGATACCATTTTTATAAAATGAAAAAAATCCAAAAAGAGAAAACCATCTGGGAGAAAATGTAGGAATTTAAGACAAAGGGTTAATATCTAGAGAAATCACTTCAGTGTAAGTAACAGAGCATTGGATGAACGGAGACAGTTCACAAGCAGATGATTTCTACCCGAGCCGACCTGAGAAGGTGTGGGCTTCTGACTAATTACAGGAATGCTAAGTAAGAGGACGGCGAGGCGCTGTCAGAACCATCCACAGTAGCACAAGTGTCGAAACACATCCCTGTAGCTGGCAGGCTGTCGGTGACACCAGTGAAGGTGCGGGGCACAGGCGATTTTCTTTTCAACGGAAATAAATGGAATATATGTCGGCAAGTATAACAACAGGATAATAAGGACATTTCTGCCTTTCTGTCCCCTGATCCCCCATGTGAGAAGTGCGCGAAGGCAACATGGAATTTTGAGTTGCAAATTACAGGTTCGAATTCAGATTCTAATACTTGGAAGCTGGGTGTCCCTGGGGGACGTCTGTCAATGTCTCTCTGATGCCTAGTTTCCTCATTTGCAAAGTTGGGCTCATCCCACATTGGCCTCAGAGGGTCTGACCACACACGGGGTAAGTGCAGTGTCATGGATGCAAACAGAAAGGCTCCACGTTTCTATGGTACTTCATTCCTTTGCCCAGGAGCCTCAGTTTCCTCATCTGTAACATAGGATAGTGATACTTATCTCACAAGTTTGTTGGAATTGTTGGATGAGTCAATGTGTTCCTTATGCTTTCCTCCATTCCTGCAGTCTCTGGGTCCGGTAGTTACAGGCCCTGACTGAGGGGCTGACCATTCAGAGAAATCAAGGCACACCTGCTCTGCTGTTCCTTGCTGCCAGAACCTGGGGTCTAGGGATGGGCTTGCCATGCCTTAACAGACCCCAGCATGTCCCGGTAGTTGGTGTTAGCTGTGCTGCCCAGAGCCCACTTAGTGCTCCTCAGGGAGATCCCACATTTGTGATCCTTTTTGTGTCCTTTCTGTAGAGCCCTGGCTGACATCAACATTGCCTCCCTTGATGGATGGCTGAGCGCTTGCTTTAATGAACAATCTGTTTACAGAAAGGTAATTTGCTTTAATGAACAATCTGAAGTCACCTAAATGCCCAGTATAAGAGGAATGTCGAAGCAAATGGTACTGTAATCATTCTGCAGAAGAGCTTGCAGCCATTAATATGGAAAATTACGAGAACCACGAAAGAGAGAAATATTTGATATACAATTACATGGGGAACGAAAGCAGAATACAAAACAGTACATACTTCACAATTACACATTTGAAGTCAGAGGGAATAGTGAAAAACAGCATTTTTATTACAGTAGAGGGATCCTGGGTGAATTTTTAAAATTCCTTTAATGATTTAAAAATATTGTGATAGCAAAAAACAAAACAAAACAAAACAACCAGGAAGAAAATGGCTGCTGCACAGAGAAAAAAGCAGGTGATTTTATTTAATTCTTTTGTTGTAACATAACTTAGGAGCAAAATAAAGTGCACCCAGTGCACACTCAATGCTTTTTCACACGGGGGTACATGTGCTCAGCCTGACCCAGAGCCAAGAGAGAACTTGCTTGATTGTAACTGGGGAGAATCATCTCTGTGTCTGTCATGAGGATGGACATGAAATTAACAGACAATATTATATTTCAAGAGATGTCATGTGTTGCTGATGGGAAGCGAATGCTAGCATGTGTGGGAGGCCAGAACTGAGAGCTTGTTTTCAGGTGGAGTTCAGAGGTGGGCAGATTTTCCGAGCCACCCAAAGTGAGCAGCTTTTCCTCCTGTTCCTACTGAAAGGCCTAAATGGAGGAAAATCACTCTGGAATGATTACATATAATATGCATGGCTACGAATCCGACACTGCCAGAATTCTGTGCACAGCCCTAGTTTTCCTTCCAGCAAGATAAAGCAACAGGATCAGTCCCACCAGGAACTGGGCTCTCAGCTGCTCTACCCACAGGGGACTGGGAGAGAGGAATGTCCAAGGAGCCACTCAGAACTAGGAGGCCCGTGGTTCCAAGTCCCTGTCCTTGCCTCTGTCCTTATTCTTGGCTTTGCTTTCCTCCAAAAGGCAAATACATATTTATGCATTCTTGTCACAGCCTCCCTAACTCCCAAACCACAAACACTGATGCCTTGTATAATTTCACTGTGTTTTCTTTTCGGCTGGTAATTTATCTGGAGTGTTGCTTGACCGCCTTATCTTTCTTCCTCTCCACGGTCTCTTAAATTGCTTCAGCAGATCTAGCCTCTCCAGAGACAGAAGACAGGCACGAAGCTTCATGCCGGACCGAGCAAGGCCCCGCATCCGCGTGGGTGTTGGATGACTGCTACACAATGGCACCATGAGTCACCAAGATTTAGGGGAGAGTGTGGAGGAGGGTGCAGATGCCAAGGGCTCTGGCACCGCGGGAGACAGACGCAGGTCAGGAATCATGACGTCAGCCCAAAGTCGGTCTTTAAAAATAGTGAACCTCCTCTATGAATCAAAGTGATTCTGTGGGGAGAAAACTAAATCGACAACAGAAGGTTATATTGCTTTGTAAAGGAACAAGTAATTTATACTCGACCTCCAGGGGAGCAAAAGTTACAAATCAAAATAGACTCAGAAGTGCTCCAAGTATTCAGAAACTCACCAAAAGAGTTGGAGTGAACTTACCATGTTCTACACAAAGACTAAAAAGCAGTAGCAGAGGATGGAGAACCGCAGAGAGGCTGGATTCCTTCCCCACTGCAGCAGCCTCTGCAGGTGGGCTGGCCAGCTGCTGCCTCAGCACGGCCTAGGCTCTCTCTGAAGGGTCCTTCTGAAAATAATTTAGGATTGTGCATGAAAGGATGTGGACCACCGAGCCCTCACCGCTGAAGCTGGCAACATGAACCCCAAAGAAAAATGGATCCAAGTGTGCATTGTGATTATGTAACGTGCCCAGACTCGAAAGGCCAGGCTGTTTATCATGTGAGCCCAGCTGCCAGATTGGCCTGACTTGAGCAGTACCCGCTTTAATTAACCAAATTGGTTTTCTTCTCTTGATGGAAAATAGAAAGATATTCGTTAACTGCTCCACAATATCCCCTGTTTCCCAAGAAAGTCTTTGTTGGTGAATTCTATACATGATGTGGTTAAATTCTTTATTGATTTAATTATTCTATGCAGACATATAATCACGAAAATAATATTCAAACAATCCCAGAGCTGGACACACAGCTGACATTTAATAAATACCAAATAACTAGTCAGAGCACATCTGCAGTTTAAAATGCAAAATCAATTCTGCGACATAAACAATAATCGCTGGGGAACTGGGGCTTCTGCCTTGTTTTAGTCATTCACAGGCTAAAGGTGAGAAGCGTAGAGATAGGTTTACCTACTGAATACAAACCTACTTATAAAAACCATGTAAAGCCAATAATTAAATACTTTAGTTCTTTAAAGTACAGTTTTACATTTTAGTCTTAATAAAATTCACTCTAGTTTTTCCAGAGATCAAAAATCCAAGAAGCTAGAGATTGTTTTTTTTTTCCCTTAAATAACCTGGAGCAATTTAATAATAAAAAAACAATTTACTTTTAGTTCCTGCTGCTAGTCTTTCTATACTACCAAGCTGTTGCCATAAAATGTGAGGTGAAGGTAGAGATGGTGGTTTTAATGAGGCACACTTGGGGTTTTCCTGGTTAATTTCATGTACGTTTTATTCATGTGACAAGCATCAGTGTAGAATTAAATATCATGCAGCAAAGGAGTAGAAGGCAAGCATATTTTATTTTATCTTTTATCTACTCCCCGCCCCCCACCTAGTACCATCAGTGAGTCATAAATGAGGGTCAGCTGCAGGTGTAAACGTGTGCTGTTTGGTTCAGTTCTAAAGGTTTGAATCCATAGAACACAGTAACAAATGTTGCGTGGAACATCCAGCGCCATGTGTAGGACAGTAGCACTGGCACATTAAGGAAACCTGAGCTGGGAATTCTCAGTGATAACGGTATGGTAAATAAAATAATTTAGGTTGCATTACATTTTTAAAGAAAATTATGTGGCTATCAAGAAAGGCAAGAATCTGAAGGCATGAATAGAGGTGCCGACTCTCATCTCTAATTATCACCAAACTCATTTGTGATGGAGTAGCGGGAAGAGAAATGTAATTCTGTCTCTGGGTGAAATCTCATAATTTTCTCAGGGGCTAGCCAGGTCTTGAGTCACGTGGTGGAAGAGACAGGCACTGCCTTTTCTCAGAGGATTCAGAAGCTCAGAGTGCAGTTGTGATGGACAGGCAGCTGCTGGATGGAGCTGTTGGATTGCAATGATTGAGCACAGTCTAACAACGAAATGATCTTAAGAGCAACATTTTGAACAACTGAATCTATAAATTAGGTGAAAAATCTCAGTCTTTAATGTGCCTAAAGATGTCATTTTGGTTCAGAATAAGTAAAAGCATCTTGCCTGAGTGATGGAGCAAGACTTTTTACTTTCATGATTATAAAATATTAGTAAGATTCTTTTTGTGTGTGGGGGGGTTTAAGCTAAGGGTGCTCTATCACTGAGCTACACCGCCAGCCCTTTTTATTTTGATTTTGAGACAGGATTATGCTAAATTGCTGAGGTGGCCTCCAACTTGGGATCTTCTCACCTCCCAAATTGCTGAGATTATTGGCATGAGCCACTCTGCCCCGCTTATCAGAACTATATATTTTTCTTGGTACTGGGGATTGAACCCAGGGGGGCCTAACCACAGAGCCACATCCCCAGCCCTTTTTATTTTTTTTTTTGGGATAGGGTCTTGCTAAGTTGCTTAGGGCCTCCCTAAATTGATAAGGCTGGCTTTGAATTCTTCATCCTTCTGCCTCAGCCTCCTGAGCTTCTGGGATTACAGGTGTGCACCATCAAACCTGGTTTCAGAAATGCGTTTAGAAACATGTTTTAGAAGAAGATGATATAATTCAGAAACTCTGAAACGTAATTCACACAATGTCTGCCCTAAAACAAAAAATTATCTGACAAAAGAAAAAAGAACGTGATTGATCATCAGGAAGACCAGAGGGTCAATCGAAGCAGAGATTATCTAGATATGGAAGTTAGCAAACAATAACTTCAGAATATGATCCCTATGGTAAACATGCTGAGGGAAATAGACAAAAATGGATGAAAACATGAAATATTTTTGAACGAACTGGGATGTGTTGGATAGCTTATAGTACTGGCTGTGTTCTTCGATACCATGCCAAGCAGAGGTGGTGTCTGTCCACATCTGGCTCCTGACCTTGGCAAGGATACTCGCTAAAGGGCTTTTGCAGATGTATCCTTCAGACCTGGGTACTCTACTGACTGTGAGTTCATTATTTCAATGAAAAAGAAAAGAATCATAGGAGATATTTTTATTTGTATGTTAAACAGTTCCACAGGGGCATGACCTCTGCCTTTTACTTTAAAAAATGCAAAAGAGCTCAGTGCGATCGCTTTTTAGCTACTGAGAGATGCAGTTTCAAGATCCTGATGGGTTCTCTAAATTATTACTGACATCAGCCACAAATAAAACAGGAAAATGATGCTTGAAAATGTCAAAACCGATATATCTTGACTATTACAGTCAAGATATTTTTGTTGAAATATTGTTGTCTCAAAATTTGGCAATTGATTTTTGGTTTTGCATGATGCCAGATATTGACTAAAGTTAAATATCCATAGAACTATTCCAGATGGATCCATTCACATTGGTTTGTTCAAATCCCAGCTACACGTCAGTGGTTATTTAGTCATTGTGGTGATGGGGAGCGGGGTGGGCGCTGGGCCTGGGCATCAGCTGGGAGGTAGCTCCACCTCATTCCCTCTCAGCCCAGGGGGGCTGCAAAGGAAGCCAGACTTGAAACCCAGACAGGAAGATGTCCTCCGGCTCACCTTTGTAACCAAAGAGGCAACGAAACTCTTCAGTTACTGTTCTCAGTAGAGACTCAAACACAATATATCAAACTTGCAAAAGAAAAATTTTTTTCACATCAAAGATTTCTGATGTCCATTTTACTTGCTTCAGTTTCCTCTTCTTCCCAGATGCTGTGGTCTGGGCACAATCATCAAATGGAAGATATCACACATCCCCCTCCCTGCCAAATGTCTCTAGCTACCTGATGTGAAGTACCCTTTCGACTTGAGCGAGGTGTTTATTTCCATTTTCTGAGCAGTCAGAGGCTCCTCTTGGCCAATTCTCCCTCCTGGAGGATGGTCCTCAGGGCTCTAGCAGCCCCATGGTGCTGGCTCCCTGAAAATTGTTTTGTGGGCACATGATAGATATGGATTAGATTGTTGCTTCCTGATGTCCTGCTAGCATATTTTAGAATGAAAATACAAAAGCCAGGGAGAAATGTGCTCCAGGCTCTTGAGCAGGGTGGACAAATTATGGCCCAAGGACCAAGTCCAGCCAGCTGCCTCTGTGTGCAGCTAACGATGGCTGTGGTATCTTTAAATGGTGAGAATAAATCAAGAAGAGAGTCCTGCTTGTGACACATGAAGTTATATGAAATTCATATCGCACTGTCTGTAAATAATTGGAACAGAGCCACACACCCTCCAACATGTTTTCTATGGTGGCTTTTGTGCTACTGCAGGAGAGTGGAGACACTTTGTCTTAGCCCTTGGCTTACATAGCCCCCGACACTTACTATCCAGCCCTTTACAGAAGCAGATTGCTGTTGTTATGGATTAAACCATGTGCCCCCAAAAGGGTGCTGAAGTCCTGAACACCTTATTAGGACAAAGGGACTTTGCAGATGATCTTGATAATGTGAGGTCATTAGGGTGGGCCCTAAGCCAAATATCCCTCATAAAGATGGAAAATTTGGACTCTCTCTCTCTACACACACACACACACACACACACACACACACACAATCCACTTGTGCCCTTTCAGTTCACTGGGTTCTAAGAGTGTTGGATTTCAACAAATGCCACAGAGGCCTCCTCTGTTTTTCTCCTTCGCCACCCGAGGAAAGGCCGTGTGACCTGTGTTCTGTCCTTGCCCCTCCGCAAGTTCTCTTCGTGCACTCGGAACTCCTCACATGTGACGCGCTCCTTATTTTTCTCAATAACAAATGAATCAAGAACTGTCAGTTAAACTCCCACTGCTCAAAGCCTCCTATTCAAAAATTCTAATTTTTAAGGAGAGGCTTTCTTTTGAAAGATAAAACAAGGGTGGTGCACGTGACTTTCTCTCCACCAATATTTTCAAAAACATGTACCAGTGGAAGTGCCTGGTGCAACTCCAGAATTAAGGGAAACTTTTACTTTTTCGTTTTAATATCCCACATCATAAAATGAGGAAACTGAATGTTTGGGCTCTTCTTAAGAACCTGCGAAGGAGTCAAAGGTGCTTTCAAAAGTGGACTCCGTTGAAATATTTGATGAAAGCAAATTGTCATTGGGATATACACATTCTCCCGGTTTATGCTTTACAATTAGTTATTTGCAGTGTTAGAAAATGCCTGAGTCACTTACAGACGTCATTCCATTACAAGAAGAAGCTATTGACGTAATACCACATGAAAACCTAGATGTGCATAAAAGATAAACAAGGAGATGACGATTCCCTTTAGTAACGCACCTTTAGGATTCTTTTTTTTTTTTTGTAAATGATTAGGTTTGTGAATGTTCAGTGCTTGTATGTATTATTCTAGAATACATCTATTGCAAAACAACAACAACAAAAGCAAAGCAAACAAACAAAAAAAGAGCTCCAATTCCTAACCAAACAAAAGATTTGCTGAGAAGCTTCAAGATGCCCAGTTCTAATTCTGGTGCTATGGGAACAAAAATATACTGAGACATAAACTTTGACCTCAGTGAATTTATGGAATTCATTTTTAGCTGGCTTGCAAAGATTAGAAAATTATATAGTCAAAGTCTAGATGGATGGGAAGGCTTGTAAGTGTAGTCGATGCTCTGAGCAGACAACAGTCCTCTTACCTGCTGCCAAGCCACAGGGAAGAATGTGAACCCGGACCCAGCTGTACCCAGAAGTTGGAGGAAGGGTCTTATGTGGGCCCAGCCAGGCACGTGAGCCCGCTGTCTTGGGAACACTGACTGCCAACTTCCTCGCCAGGTGGCAGGAGCTGTGTGGTTCACTGTTGTGTTACTGTGCCCAGCTCCATGCAGAGTTGGGGGTCAATACTGCAGGGGGATTCAATTAGTGATTTTGAGAAACCTGGCCAAATAAAAATAGATGATACAGCTGCAACATAAGGCTGGTCTCTAGAACACAAATGGGCTTTGTCCCCATAAGTTATTTAATCAAGATTTTGAACTCAGACTCCTTTTTCCCTTCTGAGTACTCAGGTAGGGATTGAACCCAGGGCCTTACACTTGCCAGGTAACTGCTCTCCCACTGAGCTGTACCCTCAGCCCTCCAGAATTGAGAATTTACCAAAACGTTCCTATCCACAGTGATTAGCTCCATGCAACAGCTATCCCACAGAATTTGTTTAATTGTGGAACTCAGAGGGTCATGTATTTCTGATCACAAAGCAAGCAGCAGAAGCACCATTACTACAGACAAACTACGTTTAATGACATCATGATCCTCAAACAATTTCTGAGGGCCATTCTAAGGCTCTCTAAGGCCAGGTGCAGGAGAAGCTCATTCCATTCTTTCAGAAGGAGGGAATGAAGGGGAAGAACCATACTGAATTCTGAAATACCAAAAGAGAAGGGCTTGGGAACTTCCAAGCAATTAGAGGGCCATCCTCAGTGTGCTGGGCAGCAGCGAGCTCCAGAGGGACTAGTTTCCTAGTGGGAGCCAGTGCTCTACTCCTTTCAGTCTGAAGGACCCAAATCCAGGTGAAGCTGGCTGGAGTTGAAAGCAGAATGTGGCTGATTTGTAGAAAGTCCAGCAGATCTTACTCTCAGGCCAGGCTGGACTCAGAGGTACAGACCTGGCCTCCTGTTTCTCTTGACCTCTGAGTTCTGTTGTTATCTCTGCACCTTTCTTCTTAATCTGAGTGGACCCTCCGCACTATGGCAAAACAGCCACTGGGAGCCTCGCCTTCAGCATGGGAGCTCTGCGTCCTCAGCGCAGCAGAGACGTGCAGCATCTGACCCAGTGCCATGAAGAAAGTCAATAATATTTGTCTTTGATTAAGAGGTGATGTCATCATTGGTGGTTTTTTTTGCAATAATTTTTATTTAAAAATATCTACTACATTAGAATATTATTTACTTTTGTTACTGAGGTTTTGGGCACCTCTTCAAATTTTGTGCCCAGGCGAATACCCCACTCTTTTCAGCCAGTCCGCGACACACCTGTGAAATGACTTGGATCCTCTATGTCCCTTACTTCCTAAATGACACACTTTTCCCCAGGGTAACTGCTGTGGCTGAACACAGGGCCCTTTTCCCCTGGAAGATATGTTGAAGTCCGAATCTCTCACACGTAGCAATGTGGTCTTCTTTGGAAGAAAGTTTCCTGCAGACAAAATCCAATTAAGATAGAGCCATTAGGGTGGGTTCTCATCCGGTGACTAGTTTCCTCCTAAGGAAAGGGAAACGCCCCAGGAAGATGAAGACACCCAGCAAGAAGGTGTTCATGTGGCACCAGGGCAGAACTTTCAGTGACACATCTACCAGCCAAGAAGCACCAAGGTCCCTGTCAACACCAGAAGCCGGAAGTGCCAGGAAGGGCTCTCCTCTGAGGTCTTAGGGAGTACAGTCCTGCTCTTCAGAGTTCCAGCCTGCATGGCTCCAAGATAATGAATTCTGCTCTCAGCCACCCTTGTGGCACCTTGCAACAGCAGCCCTAGGAAACCAACATGGCTCCATGCCCTAGACCCTCCACTGTAGCCTGACTCCTGGGATCCAGACTTCTGGAGTCTGGCTGGTCTTCTTCCCAACTTGCCCTCTCTGCCCGCTGCTTGGATGACGAGTCACCCTCAGCTCCACTGTGGCCTTTTGTGGGGCCCTTCTAGACAGTCCCCCTCTCCACTATCTCCAGGTCCCCAAAGAACAACAACAACAACAAAAAAACCAAATGGACAACAACACCCCTCAAACAAACAAACAAACAAACAAATCCCAGCTCACTCCATGCACAGCTACAGGGGCTACCAGCCAGGAAGAGCTGCTGGTGTGGAGGCTCAGGATAAACTGAAGGCAGCTACTGGTGAGCATGGAAGGAAGCATCCTAGAGGACAGGGACAGGGCAGTGGCCTGGGCTGTGTGGGTTGGGGGATGTTGAGTACCAGGTAATGAAACCCACAAGTTTTAAGTTACCTTTTGCTCCCTAGCGGGTTGGTTGGTTAGCTTTTGTCTCCATAACCAAAATATTTGACAAGAACAATGTAGAGGAGGAAAAGCTTATTTTGGCTCATGGCTTCAGAGGTTCAATTCATGTTGACTGACTCCATTGCTCTAGGCCTAAGGTGAGGAAGAACATCATGGTGGAAGGGCATGGCTTAAGGAAGGTGCTGAGCTCAGGGCAGGGTCAGGAAGCAGACAAGGATGGAGAAGGGGTTGCAGGAAGAACAACCCTTCCAGGACAGCCCCCAGTGACTCTCCTCTTCCAGCCACACCCACCTGCCTATAGTTACCACCCAGTCAGTCCTTTCTGATTATTAATCCATCAGATGGATTAATCCACTGGTTAGGTTAGGTTACAGCTTTCATAGTGTAATCATTTCACCTCTGAACAGTCCTGCAGAAACACAGCAGCTTTTGGGGACACGACATCTCTGAATCCTAACCCGATCGTTAGCCAGTGATGAATCCTGTTGTTCTTCCAGCTTGTCACCAGTTACCCAGACTAGAAAGCTCAGCTCCCATGACCGTCCCTCCTCACTGCCACCACCTTTACTTGGTCATTGATCACACTCTAACTTTCAGCTGTGGCCACAGCTGCAGCCACTGTTCAGGTTCAGAGACCTAACCGGTCACACAAGCCAAGGTCTGGAAGCTTCCGGGCTCCAGACTCCCTCTGTCTCCGCGCATCGCGAGGCCTCTGCTCTTGTCCATGCACAGCCACGCTCTCACGGGTCCCAGCAGACCAAGGCTTCCTGTGTTTCCTGAATAGATGGAGAAGAAGGGGCTTCACCCAGTAGCTTTCACCCAGTGGCTTCTTCCCAGGACACCCTTAATTTAGGGCTTTCTTAATGTTCGGTCACAAAGGATCTGATCACATTGTGATGCGACCTTAAGAAAAATGAGGTGTGGGGGCTGGGGTTCCGGCGCAGTGGTAGCGTGCTCGCCTAGCATGCGTGAGGCACTGGGTTGGATCCTCAGCACCACATAAAAATAAAATAAAGCTATTGTGTCCACCTACAACTAAAAAATAAATATTTTAAAAAAATGAGGTGTGACTTGCATGTCTCAGAAATCTACTGAGCACATGGAATTGCTGGGAGGGGTTGATAAACCCCTTTTTGGGGGCGATGGGTGGGAGAGGTAAGGGCAGGGAGAAACGAGCTTAGGAAATAGAATTCTTAGGTCAGGAACTGAGCACAGATTGTCAGAAAGCCCAGGGGAGGGCCTCCTAACTGACCCATGCGTTTCCCCAGGAGGAACCAGAGGGGTCTCACTGGTTGATAATGAGGATGGTGAAAGACGCAGCACTGCCCGCAAACAAGCCGCTGGCTGGGTAACGGGGCTTAAATCAAGGTAATGTATGCACCCTTCCACGTTGTGGAAAGAGAAAGAGACGGAGGGCAACCACGCTCAGTTCAGAAACGCTCTAATGAGAGGGTGGGATTCTTCTCTCGCACTCTGCCGAGAACTTATTTGCATGGATTAGTATTTACTCTGGTGTCATTGTTTGAAGCTATGCATTCTTTAAAAATAATGAAAATCAAGCCAATTTTAGTGAAGCAGCACATCCACACATCGGGTGTGCAGCACCTCAGGGTGAAGGTCTCATTGAGGCACTGGACACAGTGCTACCGCTCCCTCCCCTCCTCATCCAGCACTGATCCCCCCAAATACACGTCTGTAAGCTCAAAATCTAGCATAAGTGCATTGCATATACTTTATTCTGAGCAACTCCATGGTGCTTTAGGGAGAAAAATTTGCCTGGGATTCTAACAGCCCTGCCCTACCTCGGGGAAAAACAGCTCTCTGAATTACCATGCTGAACTTTGCCGCTGCTCCCGGAAAGTTTCTGCTTAATTCTACATCTCTTATGCAAACTGGGTGGCACACGATTTCATTTCAACTTATTAAGTCAATTACCTGAAAAATAGACACCAAATTACAATGTATACTGTTTTTTTTCCCACTCTATAGAGAATCAAAATGTCACAGGTAGGTGGGATACAACAGAATTTAAAAAGTTTTCTGCTTATGAATGATACATAATTTCAAATGACTCATAGCACTTGTTGAAATAAAGTATCCAACCTGGCTGACTCACAGGAACTGACACTGGAGTTTCAAGTAGACTTCCATAATAACCAAAATTGACCCAAAGTATGTATTGCAGAGTTATCTTGACCATAACACATCATGACCAGGCTGTCTGTCATTTAAACAAGCAATACCATCACAAGATAATGCACTCAATTACTGCCGGCAAGCCATAGGATTACTCCCAACACTTGAACAGAATGCTCTGGGATACATTTTAAAATCCTTTTGAAAGCAGCTTCTATTGTCAAGCTCTAATGAAAAAGTAGGCTCTTTATTCATCTGTAATTTTGAAAATGGCTTCATTTCTTCTCTAAGTACATGCAAGACATTTTGGATAGTTTAAGAATACTGTATTTCTTAGAAACGCAGTGTGAGCTGTGAACGTCAGGGAACGGAAAGCCCAGATGGCTTTGTTTGTTTCATCTTCTTCTGCACCTAAGGAGCCTGAAGAGATCACACAAAGGGTTTTTCACTTTGGTGTCTTTTCAATGAGAGGGTATTAGAACAGAAAAATAGAGCACTAAATAATTAAGACTGATTCACACTTACCAACTTGCAACAATGTTCTACTTACTAATTTATAACACCTTTGTGAAAAGCCAGATCCTCGGCATTTCCATTTCCCATTCTGATGTGGAGGATGGACATTTTACTTGAGCAACAAAACTTCAAAGGCGAAGCCTTCAGAAGCAGGCTGAGTGCTCTTTGCATTCTGTCTACCTTTACAAAAGAGAGTGGCACTAATGGATCTCTGTGAGGGAGGTGAGCAGGTTAGCTTTTATTCCAGGCCCCCTACCTACATTATTCAGCTTGGCTCATCAGAGCTCTACGAGAAGAGGGCACCCATTAGATTTGTTTTTTCTTCCCCAAAAGAAGATGTCAGTGGAGAGATCACAAAGTTCTAAGGAAAGAGCAAGAAGCTCCTACAGTTGATTCTTTTAAGATTTTCCTCTGCTCTGAGATGACCATCTCTACTTTCTAACAGCTTTTCCTGAGCACCTACTAGGTGCCAACTAGAGAGCAACCGAAGGGCAACGGCATGGCCCTCTCAGAGTTTGCCCCCGGTGGGACAGGCAGAGTCTTCCCAAGTACACAAAGCTCCAGAGGATGGTGGAGACGCAGGGATGAGTGGGGTGGAGGCAGAGGGACAGGTACGTCCCTTCAAGGGTGATACATGGGCCTGGCTCATGCTCTTGGCAGTGCCATTACTGAGCTGGGGAGAACTGGAGGACCAGTTGAAGGGGAGAGAGGCTAACTACTGTACCCTGTTTGCCTTAATTATATGGCTAACTTTTTCCAGTTATACCATGTAAAAGGCCACAGGGGCAGTTTCAATGTCCCTTCACCACTTAATACCCAAATGAGAGCACAAGATGAAGGCCAAGCTCAGAACCACTGTGGGTGTGAGAGAAGGCAAAGCCCACAGGTTCTGAGGGGGCACTGTTTTGGTTTCATCTGCCAGCAGGTAGGTCCCTTGGCTTTTTTAGCCTCAGCTTTGACATCGGCCAAGTGGGGGGTTCACAGCCTGCTGTGCATCCAAGGTGCCTGCCTTCTGTTGTTTTGTCTTTGAACCCCTTCCTCACCTGTATCTGAATTTGCACACTCATGCTCTGATTGAGAGGACAGTTCTTTAAAGCAAACATTTAAATTTTACTTTAAAAAATGTACGCAAGAGAAATCTAAGGTCTTCTGAAAATATCAAAATTTGAAACATAGAATAGCAAATACCTTCTCTTGGTCCATGTAACATATGGGAACGATTTGCAAATTATTCCAAAAATACTTCTGTCCTTTCCCTAGGAAGTCATTGTTGAGACCTCATTTCATTTTCACCAGGCTCCACTGTAAAGTGGTTAGACAAAATGAAATTGCATGGCCTCGGGTCCAGGGCAGTCACAGACAATTCTGGCTGTTCATGCTCCGGTTTTCTGAGTCTTCTGTTTATGTCTGTAATTTTTGGGGGTGGCCAATAGAGCATGGCCAAAGAGTACTCGGACTCTTGGGGATTCTGAGAACTTTGGAAATGATATCAATGCTATGAGAAAAAAAGGACTTAATGGCACATAAATGGTCCACTCAACCTTAAGTCCATCCTGCCCAAAGAGCTTTTACATTTTAGTCAGCTTAATATTTTTTATTTTTTTTAACTAAAAAAATTTCTCGGTTCTGAAAATGGGACCCAGCGTATGCATGCCAGACACATGTCCTGCCCACTGAGCTGCACCCCAGCCCTTTAGCTAAATATTTTAAAATGAAACCACTGATATTTTCATTGATCTACATCATCTTCCTGTGAAAACAAGAGGCTTCACTCTTCACAGGATGACCTGGGCATCTGGCATGGTCCTTTGTGCCTCCACCCTCAGCTCAGGAACCACCCAGAACCTGAGCCAAAGGTGCTCTTGTTTCTAGGGGCTTCCAAGGGAGACTGGAGGAGTCAGCTCATGGGTTCTCTGATTGCCTCCTCCTCTTCCATCTTCTCCCTCTTCTGCATGGATATTCCACCCAGCACATGCTAGGAAACTGCTGGGCCGTACCGCCAGCTCTTTATCATTTTTATTTTGAGACAGGGCCTATCTGTGTTACTTGGGCTGGCCTTGAACTTGTGGTCCTCCTGGCTCAGCCTCTCAGTAGTATAAGCAAGTGCCTCTGTGACCAACCCTGATTTATTATTCTAGCATCTCAAGAAAGTATTACTTTTTGACACTTCCATGAGCTCTAGCATGTCATGGGTCTAGACAAGAAAATGTGCTATCTTCTGACAAGCCTGGAACCGTGCAGCAGACTCAAGCCTCCTCTCGTCTGTAGAGAGGTCTCCCTGTCTCAAAGACCACAGTTCTCAAGCCCCTGTCACCTGCCTTGCTGTGAGGTCATAGGGCTATTTGTCTCCCTGAGGCTTTGAGTCCATGGGGGGAAAACTGATATGTCTATGCTTTCTTATTCCGCAGAATAATACCTTAAACAGCAGTCCCTCCACAAATATTTAATGAATTTGAATTTCAAATATATTCTCTATTAATAGATAAAATCTGTGGCAAACTCAAAATTTGTATTTCAAGTTTAAGCAAAGATATAGACTCTATCGATCAAGGGTTCTGATCACTAACAACAAAAATTGACTCTGATTAACTTAAGATGATAGGGATTTATTGGAAGGGTACCAACAGCCAAAGAAAAGGCTCAAAAAGTCCCCAAGACAGTGGGCTAGTGCTGCAGGAGCAGGAGGGGCCAGCGGGTGTTTGTCTGGATCTCCCACGACACATGCCTGTCTGTGGCCCTGCAGTGGCCACTCCTGGGCTCCTAATTCTGCTGCTATCACATTGAGTAAGCTTTAGGTGCATCTGTTTCTTGGATCTCTCTCTACCATTTCACAGTCACAGATAGGAATATCCAATTGGCCTTGCTTAGGGGTCCGCACAGATTTTGGCCGCTAGGAAATGGAGAGCATGTATCTGTACCCCTGACAGAGGCAGGGCTTGCACAACAGAGGACTTCCTCAAGCTGTGAGGGCATTATTGGGATGGGGAGAGAGGAGAAGAGGGGAGAAGGAGAGGAAAAGTAGAGGGGAGGGGCAGCTATGTCTTCTAGGTTAGGGAGGAAAGTTTTGTTTTGTTAACTATAATTTTATGTAAGGCAGGTTGAGCAAACTCTTCCCATAAATAACCCCCCTTTTCCCCACATAAATTTACCTAACAAGGTCTACATAATTTGTGCAAGTAGAAGCATCTTACAACATTATATAACCTAAGTGATAACTCCATACTGACAACCTGAAACACTAGAAACTTAAAAAAGAAAACAAAAAACAACTTCAAAATGTAAAGGATGAAAATTGTTCCTTATTTCAATACGAATGTTTTGGACTAGAAACCCAGAAAATTAACTATTAAGTAGTCAGTTATTAATGAGGTCCCAGTGGTTGAAACCCATGAAGTGCACACTGTCTACTGTCTGATCTCAGTTCTCTGTGGGGCCTCTTCAGGTTCAGATTCCGAGAGAGAAATGGGCTGCCTCTGGCAGGTAGGTGTGCCTCCCCCAATCCCCGCACGTTAAAGTCCCATTTCCTACACTAAATGAAAGTGTTCTCTCTGGGGCAGAGATTATTTGAAATTATGATCATAATGATTGTCTGTACTATGCATTCAGGCTGAAAATTTTCCTCCTCAGAGTTTCTTCTTTCTCCCAGTTTTCATGAGTGAGTTATTCAAGTGCACCTAACTAGTCTGAGTGACTGTGCATCTTGGCATACTCCTTCAGCCAGTACAAACCTTTCTTCTAAAAATAAGGCCTTGCATTACTTGTGCTGTATCAACCTAAGTCATACTGTGAAAAAAAAAAAAACAACCCCATTATTCTAAGTCTTATACTCTGCTTTTATGGAAGTGGGCACGTCCAAATTGCTGCTCTGTAATGTAGGCATTATACCTAGAAACGACAAAAAATACTTAACAGCTAAATTGCCGTTTGTCTTGCCCATAGGAATCATTTCATCAATCAGTAACCACAGGCAACACTTTTAAGATGCATGAAATGAGCCTCTTTCAGTAAGTAATGATACAAGCCAGCAACCTCCAAAACAATTTGAGGCCATGAAGAGGAGCCTGGGTCATCACTGAACGGGTGGCTTTTATTACTTTAATAATTTTAACACATGAACTGTCATCTTTTTAACAGAAGGTTAAAGACCCAGCACTGTCCAGGCCACACAGCCAGAGGAAGAGCCCACGCTGTCTGAAGCTCAGCGGTGACAGCTCAGCCAGGCGTGTTGACCGCACGGTGGGCTGCCTGGCTTGAGGCTCTAATCCAACCAGTAAGTTACCGCTTACACCCCAAGTATGGAATCCTAATGATCCAACGGTTATATCTGACTGCTCATAAATGGAGCTGTCACTGTTTAAAGGGCTTTTCATATAAATGTGTTACACCCCTCAGATAATTTTAAAGCACAATATTGGTTATATGCTAAAATATAAGAAGAACCCCTGTGCATAACTCAATGACAAAGGTTTGCACAAGCTCAGTACCAGCAGGCGCTAATGTGGTGAGATTTGTTTAAAAAGGCCTATTATGCATTTTGGAAGGAATCAGTAATTTACGAAAATGAAGACAAATATGATAGGAAATGTAAACTGAATCAATGTTAATTGAAGGCCATTTGCCCATGCATACAAAATCTTAGTTTATTTTGCTTCAACAAATCCCCTTTTGGAAATATGTAGTCATCCCTCAGTGTTCATAGGGGATTATTCCCAGGACGACTCCTGCGGGTATAAAAATCTGCAGTGCTCAAGTGATTTATATAAAATCATGCAGCATTTGCATATGACCTCTGCAATCCTCTTGTACACTTTGAGTCTTCTCTAGCTTGCTCATGATACCTGTACAAGGCAAATGCTGTGTAAATGTTGTTACGCTGTATTATTTAGGAAATAATGACAAGAAAAAAGAGTGTACATGTTGAGGACAAATGCAACTTTTTTCCCCAATATTTTGGATTGGAGGTGAGTATAATCCTGAGATACAGAATCCATGGGGACAGAAGGCTGGCAGTAGATTAAAGACAAGATAATGGATTTATGCATAAGTTATGTTAGAGGACGTTCACCTGGCACTGCATATAAAAACAAAGATTGGCTAGTTTAAAGGGCTACCGCCTGAGCAGCACGCAAAAAAATCCCACCTGCACACAATGGCACTCTATGCAGGTACAAAGGGAGGCTGGAAGGGAAGTGCGTGTTGAAACTGTGACGAGAGACCATGGAATACACATTAGATTGGTCACAACATTCGAAGTCAGAACAGAGTAAATCTTGGTGAAACTGGAGAAAGCGGGACCCTCACGCAGTGCTGGTGAGAAAGTAACATGATTGGACTACTACATTCATATTAAACAGAATGACCCTACAACCCCCCAATTCTACTCCCACCCAGACACCCAGAGGAATGCGACTCAAGTGAACCCTGGCACATGGCTGTTCACAGCAACCACTGCCAATAGCCAGTGTGGAAGGACCTCAAGCTCCCCCAGCAGCGGTGAGGTGCGCACAAGCAAAGGGTACCCGTGCAGCTGAGAGGAAGTGAGGCCTGACCCAGCTGCAGTGTGGCAGACCTTGAAAGCCTCAAGATAAGCAAGAAGATGGACACCAAAGGCCACATGTTTCAAGGTTCCATCTGTAGCAGACATCCAGAGTAGGTGGGTCCTGGAGACAGGGAGCCAGCTAGCAGTTTCTGGGGCTGGGAGGGTGAGGGAAGGGAGTGGCTGCTTTGTGAATGTGATTTTCTTTCTGTGTGAGGAAAACGTTCTGGAGCTGGATGTGGTGCAGTTTTCAGCACTGTGAATGTGCTAGTGACGCTGAGCTGTTCTCTTCAAAATGGTCAATTTCATGTTGTTATGTGAACTTTTCCCTCAATATCACAGAACAATGATGGAGAAGAAAATTTCACGATGGGGAAAATACTCACCAAATACTTATTGGGAAAAAATGTAAGAGTAGACAAAAAAACAGTTAATATAGGAATTTATTATTGTACTTACATATGTGATATATATGTACATGTGTATGTATCCATTGTATATGTATTGTATATTTGCACACAGAAAATAAATCCCAGTAGGATTTACAAAATGCTTTACAAAAGCTTTTTCTCTCTTTCTTTCTTTATTAAGTTATCAGTGTTGTTGGCTGGGCATGTAGCTCAGTGGTAGAGTGCATGCCTAGCATGCGGGAGGTCCTAGGTTTGATCCGCAGCACTGCAAAATTACAGAAATACACAAATACAAGCATAAATAAGTTAGTAAAGAAAGAAAGGAAAGGAAAGAAAAGAAAGCCATCATGATAATTCCTGGGTAAGGGGATTAGGTGGTAAGCTTATGGTTGACTTAATTCCTTCCTTATCTGTATTTACAAATATCTCATAATGAGCATGTAATACTTTGTATTAAGAAAAAAATTGCACAAATAATATAATAAAAATAGGAATAAAATCAGGATAATGTCTCTTGACTCACAAAGTACCTCCATAGAGTCCAGTAATAACATGGATAGCTTTTCCATGAGCTCATCTGTACTGTCAGGCAATTATGTCCTGTGAAACACAATAACAGTGAAAAGCCGGATATATCATGCTGAACAAACAAGTCAGCTCTCCAAAGTGGCTCCACTGTGCTTCTGTTCAAAGACTTAAACCTCTTAGTTGAGATAATATTGAGGCGATTATGGTAACAGAATTAAGTTACGTGACTTCTGAAAGCACTCAAAAGAAATGTACTTATAAGAAACATCATGTGAAGGAAGGAAACCCACACAGTGCACTTAAGTGCTCCTTTAATAAAATACAATTTGCTTAAAATCATTAATAAAAGCTCCTTCTTTTGTGCATCAAGTATATAAAAATGTGATCAATTTAACTAGGATAAAATAAAACAGGATATTTTATTTACCATTTTCCTACTACTACTTCAGATCTTTGTTAGAAAAAAGCTACCCAAATGAAAATACTGTAATTTCATGCTTTAAGGAGACTTGACGGCAACGAACTTATAAGACAGGGAAATTGTGTGAGTACCAATCGCATTACTAAAAACAAAACAAAACAAAACAAAACAACAACAGAATAACCAAAAAACCCCGTTATTCTATGAAAGAATGAGCTCTTTCTGGGCAGTTCAAATTTTCAGTTTTTCTTCTTGTATAGAATGTTTATTAAAAATTCTCAGTTTTCCTGCTTGGTGTAAAGGCACTTTAGCTTTTCCAGGTCCTGCCTACGTCTGCCGTTGTTTGTCCAGATGTGACTGACCTTCGTCACATCTCCTTTCCTTGCTGTGAGCAGAGCCTTATGTTCATTCATCCGGGTCTTCGAGGGGTGTCTACCACATTCCAGGTCACACGCTTGGTGTCTGCCAGACTGAGCAGCATTGGCCCTGATCGCAGGCCACGTTGGGGACTGTCTGTGCCTGCTGCAGGGATGGCACATGGGTGCTCGGTAAATACCTACTGAACATGGCACCAGGAGGAGGTGTCTGAGCGAAGCTGGACATGCACACTGGAACCTCACCCAGGGTCCAGGATTGGTCATGTGGTCTTGGGTGTGACGTCATGGCAGGTGGATATAGGCACACATCTGAGCATCTAGGAAGTTCTGGGCAGAACACAGAGCCCTTTACATGCCCTAGGTGATTCACAGCCAATGCTTTGGGCACTATTACTACCCTCACAGAAGAGAAAACTGAGGTCCAAGGGGGCAAATAACTTGGCTGAGGTCTTGGTGAGGCTTGGAAATGGTGTCTCTGTGCCAAGGGCGAGGAGGTCAAGGAAAGCAGTGACCTAAGGTAGGTTCTTGGGGACTCCTAACTCCAGGGGGAGAGCAGGGCAGAGGGGCAGTAGAAGGGGCACAGGAGGGGCTTCCTAAATGTCCAGTGGACTAGGAAGAGGCTTAGGGTGGCTGGGCGGAGGGCCTGGAAGCACCTGGTGTTTAGGTGTCGAGGGCCTTTCCTGAAGCACCTTCAGCTGCATGGGAGAGCAGGTCTGAGCGGGAGGTACCCTGCCTGAGTCCTCTTCCCACAGGCAGGGGGCAGATGGCACAAGGTAAGTCCTGAGGTGGAATGAACGTCCTGGGAAGAGTATTTCAGAGCAGGATGAGGGCGGCAGAGGGGCTGAAGACACGGAGAGCAGGAGGAGTGGAAAGGGCTTTCTGTGCCAGGAGAGTGATGCCAGGCTCCCCGTTCCTGGTAACGTCCCTTTTAAGATACATCGCTTTAGGAAACATAAGTAAGTCCATTAAGGGCAAAGGGAAGCAAGGAATGCTCCTGATGGTGCAGGGGCATGGTGAAGATGGTGCCGGTGGAGTCTGGATGAGGGAAGATCGAATCACGTTCACCAGCGAGAAGATTTTCTAGTTGCCATCATTTAAAACACATGCAGTTAATTACTTTTCCTGCCATGCTGAAGATGGTTTTGGTGGGGCTCCATCTCAGCCAAAGGCCCTGAGACAAGAGGAGGCTGGACGCTGGCAGGGATTTGGGGCTAGCCTTGGAGGAGACTGTGGCCTGAAGTCGCCAGGCCTGGCTGGACCTCAGGCATGGAAGCTGTGTCTCAAACAGGGTTCTCCCCTGTCTTTTGCTAATGGGGCAGTCACCCTTCCTTCACTGCTCCGCCATCTTGTGTGTGGGTGTGTGCTCCTTCTTGGGCAGTAACTTATGTCATCTTGCTCTGTATTTGTAAGGCATCTCCAAAGAAAGTGGAACATCTTCGCTCTAATTGCTGAGAAGCAGAGTGAACGGCCTGGCAGTCTTATCTGATTGTGTCTGAGGGAGACATTATTGCATCTCTTTGGAGCATCTGTGGCTTTTGCTGGTTATGAAATTGATTCTGGGCTCTGGGACATAAACATCACCTGAAGACAAATGGCAACTTCTTTATTAGATTTTAACCTTTCCTGCAGATTCCCCTCGGAAGACAGGGCTGACTAATCGATCATTCCATGTCCCACTAGAAACTCTAGTGACACTTGCCAGGTAAAGATGAAAAGATAGTCAGTTCCAGAGCCCCTGTCCTTTCTCTAGGACATGCATGGGGTGCACAAACAGCTTTGTACGTTGCAGATGTATGCTGAGAACAAGATTTTCACACAAAAGAATAAACACAACATCAGTGTTTATTCCCAGATGGAGCATGCTGCCATTTTTTTCCCTATTCAGTTCATTTTACATTTCTTGCAGTGAAATATCATGAATTGAAAAAGATAACCCTTGGAACAAAACACTGTGCACATCCACTTCCAGATTTCCAGTGGCTGTCATGGCTGTACCCTGCGCTGTCAGGTCAAAGACTAGTCAGGCTGAAACTTTCCTAAGTCAGAATAAATGCATAAATGCATTTAAAAAATGAATCTGCTTGATACACAAGATTACTCTGCTGCTCCATCCATAAGATTCATAAAGAAATTAGGTCCCTTGGTAGGATGCAAGTTCAAAATCGAGACATTCCAATTTATCATGAGGAGAAAATGGGGTCTCAGCAAAATCTTTTATATAAATGAAGATTCCACTAAAAATTGTTAAACTGAAAATTTAAAAGAAAAAAATCTCAAAGATACAAATAATGATTTTATTTTTGAGTCTTATCCTTCAAAATACAGTTCTATAAACTGCTTTCAAATATAAGCCCCTTGGTTACTGGTGCCGCAAGTGGATAGAAAACAGATATCAAATGGCACGAAGACACTAAATCTGATTTTACAGCATTTCCTTCAAAACTCCAATTAAATTAAATGCAAATAAGGCAAGCATATGTCAACCAGAAATCTCATAAGCCTTCTAATAAAATTCGTGCCATTCTTTAGAAGGCTTCATATGAACAAGATGGATGTTAGAATGAAAATATTTTAAAAATGTACTTGTCTAAAACTTTGAAAGAACAACCACACTTTTGCCTGAGAGAGCAAAAGTTCTTCCAAGTAGAGAATGTTGTTTTTATTTTTTTCAACGTGGGCTAGGAGGCTAGCTGGATGATAACTAAAAACCTAACAGGCCAGTAAAGATTTGCTAATTTATAACAGGGACGGATGTTCCATGTGACCAGGTATACAACTGAAGTGAATCATGCAGATGCAACCACGATCTTAGTCCTTGGTCAATTTCTTTAAACATTCTTCACCAAATAGTCCATAATGTGCCAAATAAGTTCCAGCATAATAAGAATGAAATTGTGAATTCCATTTTGCTACTGGACGGTCCAGGCATGTACATTCCAGAAGTGTCCTCCAAATGAAAGGCACAATGGAAGAATACTGCTCAGGATACTAGGGATGAGCAAACCACCGCCGCAGCTAGGATTTGTAGATAAAGCTGCATTGAATGGGCCAGGCCTCTCATTAACATATTGCTCGCGACCAGCAGGAGAGAGAAGCTTTGCTGCCTGTTTGGCCCTTGCCAACCCTTGACTTCTAGACTCATTCAGAATAGTGACAATTTATGTGTATTTTTAATAATCACTGATGAGAGGGAATTGGCAAATTACCTTTGCTTTTCTAGACTCAAGAGATATCATGAGTTTATTTTAGAACTTGTGACTGATCAATGCTTAAAAACAAATAAGCAAAATCATTCATCAGAACTAAAGACTCTGCAAGTTATTTTCATAAAAATAAATGAGGCAGAGAACAAAGAGGACATAGAATGGATAACATAAGTAATAAGACACTAATTCAAAGGTGAAGAGTGCCCTTGGGCGGCTGAGACAACTTTAGGGATTTGTAGATGATCAGCCTCCCTTGGACTGTGCCCATCCTCTTCCCACGGGCTCCCTACCAAAGGTCTCATGATAGTGTTGAAGTTGGAGAAGTGGGAGGTGGGCCAGAATATTCTTTCCTTTTCTTTTCTTTCTTTGTTTCTCTCCCCCCTCCCCTTCTATAAGAAGGCACTAACTCATGGTATACAGAATTAAAATTTTAATTCCACAACTTCTAAACTTGGGATACAACTGTCAAATATATTGGGATATAGCAAATACCCCCTGCAATACAAGACATGGGTCGTGAAGGTTCAAATAAGAATAATTTCAATGATTAAAACAATTTTAAAATGTAGATAAAAGAAATGGCTAGGAGCATCAAATTATTAGGTGGTTAGAATGGTCTGGAACAGGCCATTGTCCCCGGTCAAGAGGACCACCAGGGGGCGCCTTGTTTCTAAGATTTCCCTTGGGGTTGTTCTCCTTGATTAGGATTCCTGGATTAGTAAAGATTCCTCAAACTCTTCCCAGAGACCCAAAATTGACTGGTGAGCTGGAGGGCTCTCAGTTCCTTCCCAAACCTGGGTCTTCAATGGGCTCCTTGAAGCACAATGGGATGGTTAAGTCCCCAGATCCGGGAACTTATATTTTAGTTAATGTTGTCTTCAACCTACACAGACTAGGAAAACCTACAGCCCAGGGGAGCCCCAGGTCTTTTGCACATGAATTGATCCTGGGTTAAGAATTGTTCCAGGAGTGACTATTTATGGAAACCCAAGAATGTGTTTTGGAGTTCTGGGCACCTGGAGTGCCTTTACCTCTGACTTAGGGTAAGCGACCATGAGCCAATGGCTTCATGATCTCGGGCCTCAGTTTCTGTAGTTGCTTCTTTTGCAGGATTGTTGTGAAGATGAGTTGAGAGAAAGCCTGTCGTGTGCCTGGCACTTGATGGTCACTTCATACCATCTACCAAGCTGCGGTATCCTTTAGTGTTATTTAAAAGAAAGAAGGGCCGGAAGGAAGAGAGGAAAGAAGCCCATGTTTCCATGTTCACTCCTGTTAAATTTCTTTGTGATTTCAGTCCATCTTTCACCCGTGACAGCCTCCAAATCTTGAATGTTCTGTCAGTCAAAGGATGAATGTTTCCTTGCAGCTGAGGACAATCTGTCGTTGGTGTCTCCATCCTCGTGGGCTATGCAGCCTCAAGTGCAGCTGAGAGCATTCTCCAGCTTGCAGGAAACCTGTTGATCCCTACTTCTTGGGGAAAGCATGTCTTCAGTGTTCCCAATTTTCCAAGCCCGGGAAGCAAGGCGAGGTCAGAGGTGAAGTGGTAATCATCTGGGGTCTCCGCCTGGCCCTGGCCCCAGAGTCCACTCTTGCTTTCCTGTTGGACGCCAGTCGGACCACAGTCTCTGGTGGTCCCTGGCATCTTCCCCTCACTTTGTAAGGCCTTTGGTGGCTTCATTCTGGGATGCCGCTCCTGCCGGTCTCACTGGGGGCCAGGAGAGTGGTGTGAGGACCGGCGCTGTCCATCTCTTGTCTGCCTCTGTCCCTCTCATTTCTCTTGCACTGAGGGTTGGTCTTCTTCGTAGCAGGAAGGACTTTTTTTCAGTCTACTCTGGGTAATCGGGCTTCGTTGAGCTCACAGAGCTTAATCGACTGCTTGACAGCAGATGAAGATTTTGTTTTTGAAGTTCTTTACTTCTCTCCACCAAGTTGCTGGCCTCAAACTCCCAGAGGTCAGCTAGAGGACATTTGAAAGGCAGCACTGAAGACAAGGACAACTGCAGTTTAAGTCACAGCCAGATGGCTGGTCAGTGCAGGGAATGGTCGAGCGTTCCCAGACGAGGGCAGTGCCTTGTGCTGAGTTCCGGGACACAGTGAGGATTTGAGGTCTCCAGCCCAAGGGCCACTAAGTCCTCAAGACTCCTCTCACTACTTCCCCGAGGCCTCATGTACCTCTGCAAACGGGGCTACTGACCACCTGCTCTAGCATCTCCTGGTCCCCGAGGGGCCCAACAGAAACCCTCAGTGCTTGTCTCTTAGGCCGTATTCCACACAGGTCAGAGCAGCATGATTTTAGAAAGATTTTGTCAATAACAGAATTTTTTCCTTAAAAATAGTTTTATTATTGGAGTGAAATTCACATAGCATAAAATTAGCCATTTTAAAAGGAATGGCACAGTGACATTGGGCGTGATCACGGTGCCCTGCGACCCCTCCTCCCTCTGGCTCTGCCTGTTCTTCCCCTGTCAGCCCTGCCTCCCTTCCTCCAGGCTGGCAACGCCCATCTGCAGGGTCTCTGTGGATCGACCTACGCTGGATGTTTCACAGAAACGTGCAGCATTTGTGTCTGGCCTTCCTCCACTCAAAGTTTTGAGCTTTCATGTCAAGACTTGTAAGACTTGTTCCTTTTATTTGTCTGTTTTTTGTTGTTGTTGTTGTTGTTGTTGTTGTTTTTTGCAGTGCTGAGAACTAACCCAGGGCTACCCACTGCCAGGCAAGTACTCTACCACTGAGCTACATCCTCAGCTCCACTTCGTTTCTTTTTTATAGTTTAATAATACTCCTATGTATGTACACGCCACACTTTGCTCATCTGTTTGCTGGCCGATGGACCTTCAGGCACTATTTGGCTCCTGCAAATACAATCCCATGGTGATTCTAATTGAGCTTGTGGAGGAATAACCCACTTCACCAGCTTTTGTTTCTCTTTTTTTGTTGCGGAGTCTTAAGAGTTCTCTGTATATTCTGGAGACTAGATCCACACCTGATATGTAAATACCTCTTCTACCCAGTTCTGTGGGCTTTCTTGTTAATATCCTAATTACTTTTTAAAATTGGTTCATTTTAGTTATACGTGATAGCAGAATCCATTTTGACCTAATTACTTTTCCTCTTGTTAAAAAGCAGGTTTAAGCCAGGCGTGGTGGCGCACGCCTGTAGTCCCAGCACTTAGGGAGGCTGATACAGGAGAATCGCGAGTTCAAAGCCAGCCTCAGGAAAGGTGAGGTGCTAAGCAACTCAGTGAGACCCTGTCTCTACATAAAACACAAAATAGGGCTGGGGATGTGGCTCAGTGGTAGAGTACCCTCCAGTACAAAAAAAAAAAAAAAAAAAAAAAAAAAAAAGCAGGTTTATTGTACAACCAGAGAAGTGAAAAGTTGTGCTCCATTTGTGTACAATGAATCAAAATTCATTCTGCTGTCAAATATGCCGAATTAGAATGAAGAAAGGAAGAAAGAAAGAAAGGAAGGACGGAAGGAAGAGAGAAAGAAAAAGAAAGAAAGAAAGAAAGGAGGCTCATTGATAAATTTTGTTACAATAAAATGTCCCCCTGCAAGCGCTTAGTGTCACAACTTTTGGCAAATGTATATAGTGATGCAGCCACCACCTCTGGGTGTAAATTACCTTATCACAGAAAGTTCCTCTTGTACTTTCCAAAGTTACTCCCTTCTCATGACAATCACTTATTAAACTTTGCCAGGGACACTCCAAACTTTAGTTTTTGGTGGAGAATCTGGTAAGCTCTGCTCCGTCAGTGACAGGCTGCAGTGACTTATCGCTGTGCTGCTCAACTTGCATTAGCATTGATACTTCGAATCTCTCCTTTCTTGGGACCAGCTGCAAAAGGACACTAGTTTCAGGGATGTAACTCAGAGTGCCTGCAAGGAAGCGTCAGAACCACTCCTCCCCTCTACCCGCCCACCATGACGACTCCCTCCGGTAGGAGCACAGAGACGTATTCCACTGCAAAATGCATTCCATCCACAGTATTCCATACGCAACTTAAAGTGATGTGGACATGGGACCGAATGTTCTTCAACAATGTTCTTCTCTCAAAACAAAGTAGGATCAATGATTTTCTGGTTTTTTAAGAGGCAAATCACTAAAATTTTCATGAGAGCATCTTGGCTCCTGTCACTTCTCCGTGCTTATGGGCGCTCAACTCTGAAGTTCTGTGTTTTTCTGTGGAGTTGTTCAATTTCTTGCTGAAACTGTCCTGGAGATGCTCTTGTGCTATCTCTGCCCTGCTGAGGGTGCTTCAGTCATCATTTGGACCCTCTATTTGATCTCAGTTGAGTAGGTTTAGGCTTTTGAAACCTGAAGAGCCTGCTGTAGGACTGATATGTGGAGATTTCACAGAACAGGCTCATCTTAGTTGGTTTTCTGGTGTGTATATGTGTTTTCCCTCCCTCCCTCCCTCCCTCCCTCCCTTCCTTCCTTCCTTCCTTCCTTCCTTCCTTCCTTCCTTCCTTCCTTCCTTTCTTTCTTTCTTCTCTCTCTCTTTCTCTCTCTTTCTGAGACAGGGTCTCATTACATTGCTCAGGCTGGCCCTGCACTCAAAAGCCTCTTGCCTCAGCCCCCAGGTAGCTGGGATGACAGGTGTGCACTATAGTACCGGCTTTGTCTTCTGTTGCTATAATGAAATGCCTGAGATCAGGTAAGAAGTTTATTGGGCTCACAGTTCTGGAGGCTGGGAAGTCCAAGAGTGTGGCACTGGCACCTGCTGGTTCTGGTGAGGGCTTCATGCTGCCTCATAGGCAGAGGAGGGCATTGCAAGGCAGGGGAGCAGGTTGCCAGAATGAGCTACGGCGAAGCACTACTGTGACAACCCACGCATCCCTCATCCGTGAGTGGGTTAATGACCCAACGCCCCACGAGAGCCTCACCTCTCAAATACCACTAACATGTGGCTTTGGGGGTTAAGTTTCCAACACATGGAATTTAGGGGACACATCCAAATTGCAGCAAGTCCTAAAGAAACACGGGCTTCATACGGGACAGGGGGCAGATGAGAGGAAGAGTGCCCTCTAGAGGGCAAAACAGTAAGTGTCACTTCTGTGACTCCTTGAGGTGCAAGCCAAGGACTCTAAGTCTCCCCAAGGGTCCAGAGCACAGCACGTAGGCAGCCGTGGGTCTCGGTGATGAGGTCATCCCCACCTTATATTGAAATGGCCTGTGTGCTTGTTTGGTACCCCTGCTAGGCTCGCATCTCCTCAGGTCTGGGCTGTTTGTTGGCCTTACCGCCGTGTGTCTGTGATGCTGGAACAGAGGGGCGTCGTGTGCTCAGCACGCGCCTCCGAGGACCCAGGCTGCGTCAACGCCGGCATGCACCTGGTTTGCACACAGTAGGGTCTCAGTCACACCTTTTGTGAGCTCTCCCTGTCTTCTCAAGTCCTTTTAGTGTCTGATCTTCCCTGGAAGCTGCCTTACTTTAAACTGCATTTCAGTATCTATGGGTGCAGAATATTTAGTGCTAAAGTCTCAAATATTCAGATTAATAAAGAAAGAGTTATTTCTGGACTGCTAAATGCAAGATATGGTATTGGATTGGATTGGGGGCCAGAAAAAAATTGCTCTATGGGGCACTGTGGGTCAGTTGGCAAAGGTGGCGTGGGGGCAGCACCGCCTGCCTTCCTGCTCAAGCTCCTCGTTCCTTATTCTCTCATTCTCTCGTCTTGGTTCTAACAGAAGATAAGAGGGTTATATCAAAGTAAAATTTCCTGAATTTGATAATGCTATTGTCATTGTATATTAGAGACTGTCCTTCTTCTTAGGAACTGAGGCGCTCAGGGATAAAGGGACATGATGTATGCAATTTCATCTCAAATGGTCAGACAGAGCATCGATGACAGGGACTGGAGTAAAATGCCAGCAACCGGTGAATCTGAGTGAAGGGTATTGGGAACTCTTTGTTCTCTATTCTTTCTACTTTTATATAAGTTTAGATTTTTTTCCAAATAAAAAATTAATAAAAGGTTTTCATTTCATTGCTAAGCCTTTTCTTTGATGCACTGGGGATAAAGGGCACAGGCACAGACAACCAGGACCGAGGAGCCAGACCAATGTGTCCTGTCCGCCCATCGCGGTTGCTCCTCTCTCTCCGGCTCCCCTTTCACAGTTTCTCTTCCTATTGTGCAGAGGTGGATACGTGCCTGTCTTTTCTGCGGTGCTCTCTTAGTGCTCTTGATTGTGCTCATGACTTCCGTAGCCCCACTGACCCCAGTTATTGAATGCTATCGTGTTCAGGGTGCTGGGCCATCTGCAGATACTCAATTTGTGGTTGTATAGATAAGGCCATGCAGAGGGTGCTTTTGATCTGGGTTGTGAAGAAATTGTGGACTTTAAATGAAACTGGAGATCTTCATGTCTTCACTGCCTACTTCATCCCCAGTAGACTGGTTTTGACTTTCATTCCCAGTCCTATCAAACTGTCCTTGTATGGTTAGCAAGAACTTCTAATTGGAAATCCAATGGGCAGGTTTCAACCTTTGTCTCAATGACCTCTTAAGAAGCTATGTGATCTGAGATAAGAGTAACAGCAAATTTTCATATAGCTCTTACCAAGGCAGTCTCTCTTTTTGGCACTGTGAGTATAATTATATATTTAATTTCCCCAACAGTCTCAGCAGTGGATATCATTATCATCCCCATTCTGCAGAAAGAGTTTGGGGCACAGAGATGCTAAGTAATGGGTCTAATGTAGTAAGCACTGGAGCCAGGGCTGCAGCCTGGGAATCGTGCTACTTAGAGCGCTCCTCCTGGTGGCTAGCATGGCATCAGTTCTCAATGAACAGTTGGCTGTTGTTGCTGGCCAGCTGGACTGCAGCGAAGGCATGGGCCTGACGGCCTGCAGCCAGTTGTCCAACACAGCACCCCGAGCCCCGGCGACGACCGCATACTTGATATGTAGTTAGTTCAAGCTGGCGTGTGCTTACGTTTTGAAACACACACAAATATAAAATTCCATGATAATTCAAAAACATTTTGGATACAGCAGGTTAAATAAAATACATCATTAAAATTCAGTTTGCATTTTACTTTTTACCTTGAAAACATATTTAAAATGACAACTTTGTCTCCTGTTGACCAGGTGCTGGAGGGCACGCCTCCTGCAGCCTCCTCCGGCAGGTACCATGTGGCAGGTTGTAGGAAGGCCCACAGGTGGCTGTGGGACAGGCCTTGTATCTACTATATTTACCTTGATTCTTCGATCTCATTACTCACTCCTCTCCCCTTTCCCCTTCACAATCTAGCCATCTGAATCTTTTGCTTTCTGTCTGAAATTCAACAACCCAGCCCTCTGCTAATACGACCTCTGTACCTACGTCCATCAACACTTCTGCCTGGAAAGGTTGCTCTTCCTCTGGACCTCAGTTTGGTCACCTCTCACTCCGGGAGGCTGTCCTCATCCCTCTGTCTTCCTCCCATGAGAGCACTTTGTACCCTCCTTTATAGGTTAGCTTTGAGTATGGATTGCTCCTGATGCCCATTTGTATCTCCAGGGCTACCGAAGTTCATAGTTGTCCCAGAAGCATTGTTATATTGAATAATGGATTCAATAGAGCTCACTAATGTCAAAGGGCAGCTTCTATCTGACGAAGAAGATGTGAAAGGATAGGTGGATACACTCAGGTCTGTCTGACTTCTAACTTCTTATGAAAAAGCAGAACTCCTAAGGTCAAGGGCAGTAGCTTTTTAAAACCCAAATCCCTTACTTCTTGGCCAGCTTATGAAATGCCCATCTTTTCAAGTTCTACGGTCACTGCTGCTCTCCTTTTTTCTTTCTTCCTTCCTTCCTTCCTTCCTTCCTTCCTTCCTTCCTTCCTTCCTTCCTTCCTTCCTTCCTTCCTTTCTTTCGTACTAGGGATTGAATCCAAGGGCCCTTAACTACTGAGCTACATCCACAGCCCTTTCAAAATATTTTATTTATGGACAGGATTTCACTAAGTTGCTTAGGGCCTTGCTAAGTTGTTCAGGTTGAGTTTGAACTTGTGATCCTACTGCCTCAGCCTCCTGAGCAGCTGAGATTATAAGCATGGGCCACTGAGCCTGGCTTTAAACTTTTATTATTTTTTTTAAAGGGTAGTCAGGCTAAAAGTGTATCCACGAAGGTAAGACTGGGTAGAAATTAGGTAGAAATGATTTCCGTTTAGTAATAAAGATTGAAGTAACTTCAAAATTGTTAGCTACTATGTATTTTTCACCAGCTTACTCTTTTCAAGTATTATTCTCAAATTAAATTTGAGTCATTTTGGGAATCCAAAATATCCTTCTGAATTATTGGATGTGGCTGTAAAATGTGTTCTCAAGGAGCCCCTTGTAAATTTCCATGAGCTGCTGTTATCCTAAGTCATATGGAGGCAGTAATCCATCAGAGCTACCCCATGTACACAAGGAAGGACTGTCTAGAATCTAATTTTATCTCTAACTCTATAAACAGCCAAGTGGCACCATTTATTATTTTACATAAATCAGTCCTGAGACCAAATTCTCCTTTAAATGTGTCCTTCAGTCTTTTCCATTGCTGCTTGAAAAACCTCAGTAGCTTGAAACAGTTCTAGGGCCCCTGCCTGTGGGGAGGGAGAGGGGGTCCTGAAAGGGAAAAGGAAACCCCTGTTTGGCACAACTATACAACAAGGCTTTGGCCTCATGAACCAGAACATCTGGGTGAAAAGCAAAGAACAAAGTTAATGGTGGGCCTCTTCTCAACTTGGCCAGGTGCCCTTTTCTGTTCTCGTTAAAAATGTCTTTTGGCAAGCTCAAAATTGCAGGTCTGCATTAGTCACTGTTAGGAAAACTTGTACAGGAATTCACTCTCTAGTGACTTGGCTTGGAGAATGGCTGGTATCCGTGGGTCCATAATGAATGTGAGTGAGAGATGAGGCCCTAAATGGGCCATATGCTTCCTGAGGCTCTGGTGGGAACAACACAGCATTTAGCATAATGGCAATATGGAAAATCCACTTCCTGCTCCCAGCCACATTTTCACTAATATAATATTATAATATAATTTTCTCTTGTTTATCCCTTTATTTTTTATAGTTAAAATTTTAATTTGGGGTTTAAATGTAATTCGAATAGTGCCTAGAGCTCTCCAGAGACAAGGTGTGATATCAATTCTGCAGAATGGAATAATTGTAACTTCCACATGGTGTCGGGTGGCAGCTGGGGACATCTATGCCTCATGCCTGGGTATCTAAAAGCTCCCACCGTCAGGTTCCAAAGCACCACCAGGAGCAAATGAGAAACCAATAAAAAGGAATGTTTCTCTCCTCCCAAAGTCAGTTACCGGAGTGGAAAATCACCCTGTTATCTTTTCTTGCCATACTTTATAGGATGAAAATCTGGCCTTTAAAAATATTGAGGAGTAAATATCCCAGTTGCTTTTTTCTGTTCAGCTCCGGGCTGAATTTTTGGGCAGGTAAGTGAACTGTAAAGCTTAAATCCTTTCCTGTCTGAGTCTGGTGGCCGCGCCTGAGGGCAGATCACATCCTTGTTCTTTTGCCTGTTTGGCGTTCCCCGTCCAGCAAACCTCCTCTCTTACTTCAGTCCACATTTAATTTACATTCCCAGCGTTTGATGTCCTTGGATGAGATCAGAAATGGCAAACAACTTTGAGAACTTTATGCTCATATGGTTATAGATGTTTGCCGACTGGATGTTTGGTTTCGGTTCATTTATAAGCTGATATTGGTTTTTTAGAAAATGGACTTGATTCTTTTTTTAGAGCAGTTTTTGACTCACAGCGAGCAGGAGCAGAGAGTATATTTCCCATTTTCCTCTCACTCTTGCGTCTGCACAGCCTTCCCCATTATCAGCATCTCCCACTGGACTGGCATGTTTGTGATGACTGAGGACCCTGGATGTATCATTGTCACCCCAATTCCATAATTTGCACTGGGTTCACTCCTGGTGTGCACCCTGTGGGTCTGGACACAGGGACAGGCGTCCACCATCGTGGTGTCATTCATCCAGAATGCTTTCACCGCCCTGAACTTCTCGAGCACTATCTAGTTAACCCTGCCTCTTGCCTGACCCCTGGCAAGCACTCCTGTTTTGCTACCTCCGTAGCCTGACTTTTCCAGAATGTCATAGCTTGGAGTGATTCCCTATGTAGCCTTTTCACATTGGCTCCTTCCATGTCCTTTGATGGCTTGACAACACATTTCTTTTTAGTACTCAATAATATTCCACTATTTGGATATACCACAGTTATTTTTATCCAATCACCTACTGAGGGGCATCTTGGTTGTGTTCAGATTTGGGCAATAAAGGTGCTTTTTTGTGTGTGGCAAAAAGTTTTCAACTCACAGGTAAACACCAAGCTCTGTGATTGCTGGAGCATACACTATGCTTAGTTTTGTAAGAAGTTGCCAACCCGTCTTTCCAAAGTGGCTGTGCCATTTTGTTCTCCCACCCATGGTAAGGTGAGGTCCTGTTGCTGCGCATCTGCACCAGCGCGTGGTTTCGCCAGTGTCCTGGACTGGCCATGCTGGTAGAGCCAGCTGGGCAGCTCGGGGCTCGTTTCCAAATGAGGAGAGCGAGGCTCTGTGAGGCGAAGGGCTTTGCTTGAGGTCAGAGACTGGCGGATAACAGAGCTGGCTTCTAGGCCAGCATTGGGCAAGTCTGCCCTCCAGGGGACAGCTGGCAGTGTGTAGGAGCACTGTCACAGCTCTGGGGAGGCTGCCATTGACATCTGGCAAGTGGAGCTCAGGGGTGTTACTCCATACCCTAGGGTGCCCAGGTCACTCTGTGACACACCTCAATGTCACCAAAGTTGAAGGATGGTTCTAGGTCCCTTGCTGCTGGAGTCGCATGCCTTTATGTTGGTGGGTACCATCTGCCTCTCGTAACTTTTATTCCATCTTGAAAACCAATGCGCCAATCACATTCTACTGAGAGTGCCTGCCACTTTGTGAAATCTCCTCCTCAAATAAATAACCCCAGCCTTCAGTATAATGTTCTGTAGGATGATGTCTAATTCAGAGCTACCTGGGCATATTACATCTGTGTGTGTTTTTCTCAGGAGCCTATTGTATAAAATAGAAGGACTGTGAAACTTACTGGGAAGATAGCAGGCTCGGCTGCCAGCTCCTTGGAAAGTGCTCCCAGGAGGGAAGGCTCCTGTCTCCCCGCTCCCCACCGCCATTCCCAGTGACGCTGCTCTGGGGAAGCGATGATCCCCTCCAGCTCTCTTCCCCAGGGCCCTTGGGCTCTGGCTGCCACTGTGGCCTTCTCTCTGGGGCACCGACAACCTCTGATCCCAACGGGGGGGAAGGTGGATGTCCTTCAACCCCAACTCAGGGCTGCCAGGTCAAGTCCTGCAGAGTTTTTCTCTGTGGAGAGCCCAGAGCTCCAGCCTGGTGGCTGGTCAAGGGTCATGGACAGCTGTGAACAGGTGACATTTTAGGGTGTGCCAGGGGTTCTGGCTTTGCCCTGGCCTCAGCTTCTCTGGGTCTTACCACAGATCTTGGGTTAGGGTTCCATTTGGTCTGCTGGTTGGCTTTGTTTTCTCCTTCCTGTCTGCTTTCTGTTATGCTCCTGGGGTCTTGAGGCTCATGGTGAGAGGGCCTGGGAGTCAGGAGATGGGACCTCAGAGGCTGTGGAAGAAGACCTTGGGCCTGGTGCGTTTGTGGGCCCTGATGGTCACTGTGTGCCGGCGGCTGCCTCCCTTCCCTCAGGGTGGCTGCTTGCTTCCATCTCAGGTCAGGGAGACTGCACTCACTTCTGAGGACACAGCACCCCACCTGGGACCCCCACACAACCCCTTCTTCTCAAGAGGAGGGTGCTTTCCCTGGTCCACACCCTGGACCTCCCTCCCTCCCACTGGTCATCCAACTCCACTCACAAAACACGGATCACACTTTATTCTGAAGTCCGCAGGCTCTCTGGTAAGGTTCAAGTGACAACGTGCAAGTGTGGAATCTAGGTCTGGGCTCTTCCTGCCTCTGGACGAGAACGTGGGGCTGAGGCTGGGGGCGGGGCGGCGTGCCCCGAGGCACCAGGTGAGGAGATGGGGCCCTTTTGGGGTGGTGGCCGACCTCCTGGGGCCTCGCCTTGCTGCCATCCCTGGCCACGCCTCCCTGCATCCTCTCTTGCCCTCTGAGCTCTGTGGTCCAGGAGACCAGGCTCTTCTGGGGACCAAGACTCAGCCCCGGGCACATTCTCCTTTCCATCCTGGACCGGATGCTCACGTAGCTGCTGGGGGCATATGGGTTAGGGGTTCAGGTAGCTGTGTGTGGCAGCAGCGCCAGATAGGAGCTGCCCCAGCAGGACTGGCCTTCACCTCTGGCCACAAGAAGCCCAGCATGGGCAGTTCAGGATAGAGTGACATCCGATCCAAGGTGCTTGGAACACTCGTGACCTTTCCCTCCTATTGTCCTACGCAGTCTGCTGTAGCCCCATCATTGGGTTTTTTTGAGGGGGTCCTGGGGCTGAACCCCTGGGTACTTTAGCACTGACCCACATCTCCAGCCCTTTGAAAAACTTTAAATTTTTAGACAGGGTCTCTCTCTCTTGCTTAGGGCCTCTATACGTTGCTGAGTCCTGTGCACAGATTTTGGCTGAACTGCCCCCTCCTCTGACCTTCTCAAAACCATGCCCTCTGTCCCTCATAGGAGTCCCTGTGCATACTGTCTTTCCTAGCATGGCAACTATAAGGTAACTGCCCATTTACTTGTCTGGATTTCTCCCAGATCACAGGTCAGAGAATTCCACTTTGGTCCTATTCTTGACCCTAACCTCTGGGGTTAAATCTCAGTGAATGCTGCTTCCCTCGGATTTTTAAGTAGCAGTAAATCTTGGCCTTGGACGAGGAGTAAGATGGCGGCCTCAGGTCTAGGTATGTGTTTCCTAGAGGGGCACCTCCCAGGGATGGGCTGTGTATCACCCAGTTGCTGGTGAGGTGGGCTTGGATCCATCCCTTAGGGGTCTCTGGGTGTTGGGGACTCAACCAAGACCCTTTACCTGTGAACAAACACACTCTTGTTGCTTTGCTGAGCCTGAGACAACACCCCGTCCACGTGGCCTCTGGATTGTGGGGTGACCTTGAAAGCCCCCAAGGTCCAGCTGAAAGCCCCAGAGACAGTTCACAGGACCATGAGAACCAGGGGAAACACGTTTTCCTCTGGCTTGGGCCAGCTCTCCCCAGGACTGCTCCTTCATGCCAGCGCTCACAAGAGGTCGGCTGAGGGGACAACTGGATGCTTGTTCTTGGCAGGAAACCTCTCTCTTTCTTGGAAAGTTACGTGTTCCTGAGCCGGAGCTGCACAGCTGCTCTGAGGTCAGGGTTGTGTGTGAACAGGCTCTGCTGAGGGTCTGGTTGGATGTGGCTTGGCCTGGAAGCAAGTCAAGGGACAGAAGCTGCCCTCATTAACCCAGGATTTTGGCTGTGGCTGGTCAGCAAAAGAAGGGGTGGAGGACTGGAGGTGACCGGTGACTTCTGAAGGCCAAGAAACTGCAGGGCAAGGACAATCTTTATTTAGGCCAAGTACTGCAGGAATAAAGAAAGGGTTGATGATTCTACTTCCAAAACAAGAGCAGAAAGGAGAGATGGCTCCTGGGTGCACATACCATGAGTGTCCTGTCACCTCCCCACCTGGGCCGTCCAGCCGGTGGGGGTGAGGTACAGCTCTAACTGACCTGTGTGTCTCCACACCCTCATTCACCACATTCTCCGCCGTAATTGTAGCTGCCCTGTCTTTTCAGTTCAAAACTTGGTTTCTGACTTCCACTGCGTAGACACCCCGGGGCCTGATTCTGCTTGTCAGGCATGTGGATGTGCTTTTGTCCCCTTGAGCACTGCAGGTTGGAATCCTGGAACTCAGCACTTGCTTGACCATAGATTTCTGAAAGCCGACTGCTCTTGCGTGGCTTTTTCAGAGGCTGCAGTGCAAAAGGTAAGCGCATCACACAGGAGTGGCGCGGAGGACGGCATCAGATAACAAAATTAACCAGAGTGGTGCAAAATCTGTGGACACAGAAGATTAAAATTTGCAAGTCCATACTTCATGAACTGTTGTGCATTTTCTCAAATGTAGTATTTTGGCTATAATGCACAAACCAGTAACAACTAATGCGTTAACTTTTTGTGGGGGGGATACCGAGGACTAAACTCAGAGGCACTCAACCATGGAACTGCATCCCCAGCCCTGTCTTTTTTTTTTTTTTGTATTTTATTTAGAGACAGAGTCTCACTGAGTTACTTAGCCCCTTGCTTTTGCTGAGGCTGGCTTTGAACTCGCAGTCCTCCTGCTTCAGCTTCCCTAGCTGCTGGGATTACAGGTATGGGACACTGCGCCTGGCTTACTTTTTTAAAAAAAATAAGACCAGAAGAATGTTTGCTAAACTGTCATGAAGAAATGATGTGTTTTGATTTGGACTATTAAATTTTAGTGTATATTCATGAGTGTTCTGTGCATCCTAATCTAGCTCCAAACACAGTTTAGTAATAAGTGATTTTTAAGTAATACTGGTGCAATTTTTATTAAAGCTTCACATGGTTGTAGCAGCTCAATTCACAATAGCCAAGCTATGGAACCAACCTAGATGCTCTTCAACAAATGAATGGATAAAGAAAATGTAGTACATATACACAATGGAACATTACTCAGCCATAAAGAGGAATGAAATTATAGCATTTTCTGGAAAATGGATGGATCTGGAGACTATCATGCTAATTGAAATAAGCCAGTCTCCAAAAACCAAAGACCAAATGTTCTCTCTGATATTGGGATGCTAATGCACAGTAAGGAGAAGGGGTGAGAATAAAAGTTCATTGGATTAGACGAAGGGGAATGAAGGGAAGGGGAGATGGGAATAGGAAACACAGTGGAATGAATTGGTCATAACTTTCCCACATTCACATATGAATCACAACCAGTGAAACTCCACATCATGTTCAGCCACAAGAACGGTAGCCCAACTACAGTGAGTTATACTATATGTATGTATAAGATATCAAAATATACTCTACTGCATAACTAAAAAGAACATATAAAAAATAATAAAAGAAGAATAAGGCATGGTGATCAGAGAGGTCACCAATGCTTAGATGGCCTGTTGGAGTTTTGAACTCTAAAGAATCACTCCAGGTGGGTGAAATAAAGCCTATTTAAATCCAGAAAGGAAAAAAAAAAGCACTTTACACAAGCTCTGAAAAGCCTTTTTTCAAGCTTCATGTGGGGATGTGGCTCAGTGATGTGGCACTTGACCTGGGTTTGATCCTCAGCACAGGAAAAAAAAATACTTCATATAAATTTTTTTACAAAAAAAATTTTGATATAAAGTCTGCGACTATCATATGGCTAAATACTGTAAAGCCACATCCTTGTTGGTGTGGGACCTCCTTGTTCTGTGATAAAAGATTTAAAAATTAGAAAATGTTGACGACAATAACAAGTCAGTTTGTGAAGCACTTCCCCAGCGAGGGGAGCACGTGGGACCCCTCATTCAGCTCAGCAGAGCGCTGTGACCCCAGAGCCAGGCGGTCCATGGCCTCCACTTCAATTGCCACCCTTGAAGTTGGGAGGGGAGAGGCCGCCTGTTCAGGTCCCTCAGCTGGGACATGATGAGGCTGGGGTCTGAGGTGGGCTTGTTGAGGACGACGTCTGAGCTCTCTCCTCTCAGTGCCAGGCCAGCGGCAGCCCCTGCATTCTGCTGTCACTTCTCTAGTTTGTCCAAACTGGAACATTTTCAGGGTAAATATGGGAATGGTGCTCGCCATTGGCCTCCTTCAGTCCAGCCACAGGCTGAGCAATAAAAAGGTGCGTTTTGCTGGTGAGGCCAGCAGGTTCTCAAGTGTGATTTTGGAAGAGGAGGCGGCTTGGAACCATCCAATGGCTGTCCACAGTGGCCACGCTGGGCAAGCCGTGGTCCATCCAAACAGCAGAGTGCTGTGCTCCAAGAAGACGTGATGAGTATCTGTGAGCATTGCCACACAGGGTCCCGGTGGGCTTGGCCAAGCAGAAAGCCACAAGGTGCACAGCAGCGGTGTTCTGTGTGTAAGTGAGGAAAGTGCGTGTGAGTGTGTGTGTGAGAGCATGTGTGAGTTTGTGTGTGAGTTTGTGTGTTAGTGTGTGTGAGTATGAGTGAGTGTGTGAGTGTGTGTGTCAATGTAAATATGTGTGAGTGTGAGAGTGTGTGTGAGTGTGTGAGTTTGTGCGTGAGTATGTGTGTGTGTGAATGTGTGTGTGAGTGTGAGTGTGTGAGTGTGTGTGAGTATGAGTTTGTGTGTGTGTGTGTGTGTGAGTGTATGTGAGTGAGTGTGTGAATGTGAGTGTGTGTGTGAGTGTGTGAGTGAGTGTGTGAGTGAATGTGTGACTGTGTGTGGTGTATGACTTGTTTTTTTTTTAGAGTAAAAAATAAGATAAGAAAAAAATAAGGCTGGACACGGCACACACCTGTAATCCCAGCACTTTGGGAGGCTGAGACAGGAGAATCGCAAGTTCAAAGCCAGCCTCAGCAGTGAGGAGGTGCTAAGCAACTCAGTGAGACCCTGTCTCTACATAAAACAAATAGGGCTGGGGATGTGGCTCAGTGGCCGGCTGTCCCTGAGTTCAGTCCCTGGTACCAAAAAAAAAAAAAAAAAAAAAAAAAAAAAAAAAAAAAAAAAAAAAAAATCCCGAAAAAAATAAGCAAATTGCTTTATATGGCTATTTAGATAGTGAGGGAGGGAAAAGAGTGAAAATGAGATTTGTGAGAATACGTCTTGTTTTATAGAATTAACCTTGGAACCTCATACATATTTTTGAATAATTAAGAATAAAATATAAAAAATAGCAACTGCTAAAAACTGTAATAAATACATCTAATATCAAATTGGTGCCCAAACACATACACAGACACACACAAACACACACAGTATGTGGATGCACTATCCCTAGTGAAATAATATGCTAAGAATAAAAGAAACTGTAAAGAAATATTAACTTGTATTCACAAATCTTATTTCAATAATAATATTTGTACTACTAGTACTTGGAAACTTCTATATGATAGTGTAGGTTAAAGGTAAGGGAAATTATGTTAACATTTTTAGAACCCAAAAATTCAGTATAAAGATAAATGTGTATATATCTTTACTATATGCATGTGTATCTATCTTAACTATATCTAAAACACAAAGAAGTTAAATAAAACCCAACAGTCTTTTTTTTATAAGATTTTTTTAAACCTTTATTTTATTTATTTATATATTTTGTATGTGGTGCTGAAGATCCAACCCAGTGCCTCATGCGTGTGAGGCAAGTGCTCTACCACTGAGCCATAACCCCAGGCCCAAACCCAACAGACTTAACATTGGTATAAAATATCAGTATGAACTCATTTTTTTTTTCCCTTTTCAAAAACAAAAACAAAATACCTCTCACCTATTTCTTAACTTTGTCCATGGAGAAATGGTGGAAATAATGACTAGCACAGTGCCATTGAGCATGGCAAGCATCCGGACTGTGGTCTCTAATTATCATTTCTTACAAAAATGAACTAGAGTTCCTCAGAGAAATGGCTTACTCCAGGTCTGGGCAGGAAATGTACAGGTTGAACATGAGAGGTTTTTGTTCTGTCAGGAAGCAAGAAAACTATGAGCGGTGACTAGGACCTTGTCACAAGATGCAGGAGCCACCAGCAGATAGATTGAAACAAAGTAGAGATGGCAGCTGATGGAAACAGATCAGTTAGTGTCCAAACCAACCAACCACCCAACCATGGCTCACTGGTCACTCTTGAAAGTTGACATGCACCAACTTATTCTGGAAGCAGAGAAATGAAGGACAAGAAATGAGCATTTCTTCTGCTTTTCTGCACCAGCTGCGTTTCATGGTGAAAGGCTGATGAGGGAAAGATCCTCACAGAAGAACTTCAGCTAGTGGATGGAGACGGCACGTGAGAAGGACAGCTTCACTATTTCGCCCCCTGATGAAGTAGCACCTCTGGGCCATGGTGCTCAGTGCTGCTGATGCTGTTGAGATCATCAGGTAGGAGGATAACGGGGAGCTGTGCGTGGAATGACCCAAGTGACCGTGCTGCAACCCGCCGGTCAACAGGAGCATCTCTGGGAGCGGGACGTCTGGATGTGATGAACCCACCAACACAGTGCAATAGCCAGTGCCCAGCACCACCTGTATCCCTGCCCTGCAGTTGGACTAGACTCTAATCTACACTCTACATCTTCTAACAGCATCCAGGGGTGATGAGGAAGCAACCAGCTGCATGGAGAATGCTGAGCTTTCTAAGGACCAAGGGACAAGTTTCCTTAACAAATAAATAGCAAAACAAGTATAAAAGGTGGAGAAAAAGAGATCTCTGATGAAGAGAAATGTAAGAGACAGATAGAGCAACTTCAAGAAGTTCACATGGGCCGCGTCTGTGTCCCAAGTCAAGTTAAGTGGAGAGACCACCTGGAAGGAGCCTGGTGCCTGGATGTCAGATGACATCCTTGCTAATTTTGTTAGGTGTGAAAACAGTGTTGTGGTTATATAACAAGTGTCTTCAATTGATGGAGATGTCATCTAATAGTGCTGATGGGGAGTTGCTTTGAAATGGTACAGAAAACGTGTGTGTGGGGGGCAGTTAGATGAAACAGATTGGCAAAGTTTTGAAGATCCCTGAAGGTGGGTGGGGGGTTCATGGGGATTTATCATGTTGTTTTCTCTACCTTAGTGTAGGCTTAATCATTTCTATAATGAAAAGTTAAAAATAACAAAATAAAATGGAGTTTTTATAATTTTAAAAATGTCGTGACTCATTTCTGTATTCCCTTCATTTGGTGTGCGCAGCTCTAGGGCCTGGCCCACGAGGCGGTCAGGAAATGATTTATTGGACGACTGGTGTAACCAAGCCCTGCCAGCGCATTTGTGAGAACACCTGAAAGGTTAGGTCCCCATGAGGTGATCCCGAGCTAATCCTGAGACCAAGAACTCCTGGACTCTAGACATTGAGGCAGGGGCCTGGGATGCAGTCCCAGAGGGATGTCTTGGGGTCTCTCAAGTCTCTGTTCCCAGGTGGTTGTTAAGCCAAGCCTCTGGGGTAGCTTTCTTAACGGAGTTCTTTCTGTGGTACTGGCAGTGGGCATGCTGATATGTCCACCTGGGGAGCTCCATTTCCTGGTCATTTCTAACTTTCTAACCTCTCAGGGACCTGGAGTGGACAAGGAGGTAACTAGAGGGTCTCTGCTGGCTGCAAAGTCCTCAGGGCAGAAGTGGCATAGAAGAGAGCCCTGGAGTGGGAGCAGGCGCCTTTGGTGCTTGTGGTTGGCTGTGGCCATCAGCCACAGTCCTGTCCCTGAAAGTTTCAGCAGACCAGTCTGTTACCTTGAAGAACTAGGGATTTTCGTAACTATGGAAACATAAATCTAGGCATTAAGGAGTCAGAGAGAAAACTGCTATTGTTGCCTTGACAACGGATGAAACCCCAGGTCTTTGTTGTTAGGAGTCGAGATACTGCACCTTCAAGCTTCTAAATTAATTTGCTTGTGGGAAGGAGCGGTTGAAGTGGGCTTGGGCACCCTCTGGAAGCAGATGATGGGTGACAGTCTTGACTGGGGGTGTGTGGGGTCTTTCCAAGGTCTACCCTTAAGCAGAGGGGGCCTAGTTCTGCAGAGAAGTCTCTGAAAGCCCATACCAGGTGGCACGTCCGAGGAAGGCCTGCTCCGTCTGCAGGTCCTCACAGTGAACGGTCTGCTTTCCTGGACTGCCACCTTCAACCTGGCTTTGAGGAGACGTGGCTATCCAAGGGAGCTGAGACCTTATTGTTATGGGGACAGGTACTTCAACAGCCTTTCCCCCTCCAGGATCCTGCCCCTCAGTGTTAGAAAGAAAGGTGTGAAATGTCAAGATGTGCTGCTTCCAGTGAAGCAAACTGCTCCCAACCCTCCCCACAGCTTCTGTCAGCGAGGACTGAGCCGCCTGCTGATCAGTGGTCACAAATAGCCATAGCTCCAGGCCACACAGAAGGTTAACTTCCACGTTCCACTAAGAGATTGTTTTTCTTCCTTAATATCCTCAGAGGATATTGTTCCCCAGTGTGGCATGAAGCTCTCTGAGTTGATGTCCAGATAAAATCTGCAGGAGCGTGTCCCCAAGCTGACTCCAGGGGATGGTGACAGGCTTCCTGCTCTTGCTGGGAACAATGCTGTTGTGCCTTTTTAGTGCTGGACGGCCAGCCCTCTTGGTGGGGAAGATGATATCGAGAAATGAAAGGAAGATGGGAGAAGATGCTTCAGAAACCATTGCTCGCCCAGTGGGCTTCTGGGCCCCGTGCAGAGAGAATGTGGGCTGAAGTGTGATAGAAGCACCCTCCAACAGTGCTGCTGGGCTGGGGAGCTGAGCAGGTGGAGCCAGGCCTGCATCCAGGGGACAGACGCCTCTGCACACTGACTCTGATGTGATCTGTTGACCTGTTGAATGATGAGTTGAGAAATACAGAGAAAGTACCCAAAGAGCTGTACCTTGTGCTCAGGCTTTATCTCCAGATCCCAGGCTTGGATTTCCCCCTCAACCTCAGGAACTGCCTCCCTCGCTGGTGGGTACCGTAGGGTAGCTCAACATGGAGAACATGGGGTTACACACATTTATCAACTCAAAGACTACTTGCGATGACATCAAAGGAGCCATTTAAGATAGATTCATTTAGCACCTTCTGGAAATACTTCCTTCATGCTGGAGTCTGGGCTCCAGCTGCCCTTGCCCAGGGCCTACAACCTGGAAAATGAGCCCCGCCCGCAAATCCCCCCACAGCCATGTATTTATTCATTATCCCCCGGAAATTCCTCAGAGCATTGCAGAGTGTGAGGTGCACCCTGGACCAGGAGACAAGGGAACACCAAGCAGAGCAAACGGAGCCCTGGGGAGCTTCCAGCGTGGCAGGAAGAGACCCTCATCCAGCAGCTGGTGTGGTGCCCCCGACTATGCCGTGACTTGGTCTCCTACTTTCTTTTATCAGTTCAATTTCTTCATATTAAGTTTTGACAAAAATGGAGCATCGTCATGGAAAATCAGCAGGTCTGTGAATTAGAAAATGATCTGAGAGTGTTAAAATCACAGGCGATGAATCAATTTTGACATATTGCTTTTTCGTCAACTGGTAGCCATTGAACTTGCTGCTGATCTGAAGCCTATTTCATAAAAAGCTGCTTTATTAACACATGTCCGATGAGCTTTCTCTTATTAAGTCTTGGCTAAGAGGCCAAGCTGTGCAGGGATTACTCCGGGTGATGGTTTCCAACCCCTGTTTTTTCACAAATGAGTGAGATAACGTAAATCAATCGTCACTACCCCGGATGCATCTTGCAAGTTGCCTTAAACTAATAAAAAGAAAGCTGTGGAAACTTGGTCGGCTGCCTCTGTCCTGAGCGTCCTGGACGTCCTCTCTCGCAGGCCTCATGTCTCCACTCTGGGAGAGTCTTTTTTGTCTCTGCTTAAAACATTCAATGTTGAAAAAATAGGGGTTGGGGACTTGATTGTGTGCGCCATGTGCCTGACATTTCCAGAAGTGGTAGGAGAGCGAGAATTTTAAGGTGGATGTACCACGGGGATTAGCAAGGGGGCCAGAGCAGTGGCAGGTGCAGGGTTCACAGGGATCCCGTGGCTTGTTCTGAAACTCGATACTGGGGTTCTGCTTTCTGAAGGCCAAACAGTGAAGAATAACTTACTCCTGTTGACGCACAGGGAGTGGGGAGTGGGGCAGTGGGTGGCAGGTGCAGATGGTGACAGGGCCAGCAGATCCTGCTCTCCAGTGGGTTAACCCTCTCCTGGTCAAGGGGATTGCTAACCTCTGGCCCAGTCCCTCTCTGGTCTTTTCCTGCTGGAACCAATGGCTCTTAGGTGGAAATGCTGTGCTTCCCCCAAAGCTCTGACATAGAAGAAACCTGTTTGTCACAATCTCTCATTTCCTACCTTTGTGTATTCCCAGCATGCACCAGGTCCTAGGCACAACTGTAGATGCTGGGGGGTCTCTGTGGTGGGGCCAGGACATCTCACTAGTGAACATGTATTTTGTTCCTATTGGAGGAAAAGAGAGAGATTGGGCGGCTGCACCTGAAGCCCTGGTCTGACCACATCTGCACTCGCCTACGAGCCTCACCTCAAGTCCCTGAGCCCATCAGTTCCTCTTGGAAATAAGCCAGTCCAGACTGGATCTCTGTCACTTGCCACCAGAATCATGTACTAGGAAGCTCACATGCTAAGCAGGGGCAACGCCTGGCAGAGCACTGGAGAGGTGCGGCTATGGATTCTGCACCATCGATGGTCTGCTGGTAGACCTCACCCGGGCAGTGGTGCTCGACACCCCTTTCCAGCCTCAGGAAGGCTGTGGTCCTGGGACCAAGAGGAAAGCTGCTTCTGCTTTTCTGGTCTGGGACAAAGACAGCTGAGATTTCTAGAATTTGTTTTTAAAATAGTTTTATAGAATTCTGAAATTTGTCAATGGTTCACAGAAGGAAGAGGTTTACTGATAAGAAATCCCCTTGTTCCTCTTGCTGAAGGGCTGACTGTTGACCAGTGTGGCCTCCTGCTTCTTGGCTGGAGGTGGGGAGGGGAGGACTGCAATATCATCTGTTGTTTTGGGATGCCCAGCACACAATGTCCCTTTTCCTGGTGACAGAATCTCTATTTTCCTGTGGAGCTCACTGTGTTCTCAGTCTGTGTGGCTCGAGTGGACCAACCAACAGATTCAGAGGGAAGCAGAGCCACAGTTCTGAGTGGTCCTGAGAAGGAAGGAGTCCAGACTACTCCATGGAGAGGGGCAGGAGAGACCTGAGACTTCTGAGGCCTAAGTTCCATCTCTGCCAAGGCTGCTTTATGGCCACTGAAGCTCAGGTTCCATGGGCTGGTGCCCAGGAGTTTCCATGGCACCGTATGTGTACATGAAAGAATGGTATGGTGGACTGTTTATAAAAATGGCTGCCAGCCTCTGTGCCTCCCCTTCTGTGCTCTTTGCAATGTGACTTTCAACTCTTCCCATTAAGACGTAACATCTATGTCCTGGCCACTTGCTGTCGGCCTTGGCCATGGGATATGGTGGAGGTGATGCCAGAAGAGCAGCATCTGGGTCTCAAGAACCTTGTAGGCTTCTGTTTGCTCATACAGCTCCTCAGAAACCCACTTCCTCCACGTGGAGAGTCTCGGGGAGCTTGCTACAGTCTGGAAACTCTGTAGAGGAAACCCTGATCATTCCTGGTGAGGTTATCCTGATGCAGTCCATAGCTCCAGATACCTGAGAGCTCGGGCAAGATGGCTTGCTAAAGGCAGATCAAGCCCTGCCAAGACCTGGAGAACCCAATTGACCTTCAGAGCTATGTGAAGTGCTTATTGTGTGAAGTTACCAAGTTTTGGGGGTTGTTTGTTACTCAGCAAAAGCTGACTGATACAGACATCACCAATTAGTCTTATTGGGCACTAGATGAGTTGCTGTGGTAAAAAGTTGTCTAAACATAATTTAACTCTACAAGTCCCAAGGCTTTGGGAGGTCACTGACTTTGAAGGCACAAGGTATCCTTGTTGCCATGGAGTGTTGAGACACTGGAGTGCAAAGAGAAAAACCTAGTGTTGCCTTGACAACAGGCTTGCGAATCCGAGTCTGGGAAGGCAAAGAACCATAAAAAACAGGAAGACGCAGGAGGAGGGGGAATTAACTTTAAAAAGCACCCCCCCAACAACAACAACAACTCGCCTCCATGTGGCTGGCAGTCTATTAGAAGCAGGCACTGCCTGAATTGGGAGCTCTAAAGTGAGCAACAGGAAGCTCTTCCCTGTGCACGGCCCATCTCCACAGCAGGAGAAATCGCACAGCCAGGGAGCAGCGTGAAGCAGAGTCATTAAGTGCTTCCCCTAAGAGTTTGCAATTTGCTCTCCAACAAGTTCCAATCGGAGGATCAGAGCTTGCCCCAGCTGGAGGGGCCTTAACAGTATCCGGTTCCTTCCTCCTGCCCTCTGGGGCTGTGGAAGGTCAGATAGGACGAGAGAGGATGGGTCTAGTCTAGAAGGTCAGCACTCATCCCAGAGTCAGCCAGACCGAGTACAAGTCCCAGTGACATTTACTGGGTCTGTGACATTATGCAAGCCCGCTGGCCTCCTAGACTTTCTGGAAGATGGGGTCATCATCACATTGGCCTTGAGGGCGCCGAGAGCTCAGTGAGCTGATGGGCACAATGCACACGGTGCAGGGTTCAGTGCACTGTGGTCTGCGGCAGATGGCTTGCGAGGGTTTCCATTACCATCATTCTACCTTGGCTCTTCACAGTCACTGAAGCAATCCAGACGGGGCCCAGCCAAGTCCTGCTTCTTCTGAGAGGCTCAATGGGACGTTTTAAGATGCATCTTGTAGTTGGATGTGGCAGTTTGTAACTTTCAAAGGAGTCACAGCTTCCATTTCCTCCCTCCAGCAGCCTGGCTGGGCAGGCAGGAGGGTGACACCAGCCCCAACCTGTTCACTTTGTCAAGGAGGAAACTGAGTCACGGGGAAGGCTGATGTATGCCCCAAGTTCCCAGGACGTTCCCAGCTGCTGCTGGAGGCTGCCCGCTCAGCTCCCTGGATTGCATCTCCCTACCCCTCCCGCTCTGCTGCCCCACGAGATGGCACATCCCCACAGATAGCCAGATGTTGGGTTTGAGGAAGTTCGGGGTGTCTGTTTATGAGAAGGTCGCCAGCTGCGCGGGTGCTCATGAGCATGGTGATGGGGAAATGCCCACTTGCATATTCAGAGCATCTCAGACATGAGCATCCTGTCTCGCCATACAGCTCCAGCTGAAAGGTTAGCGGGGCATGGAGGAGTTTTTCCAAGCCTTTGTGTGTAGAGTCTGTAAGGCCTGGCGATGATGTGGAGGATGGGCCTGGAGGCTTCGGGAGGCATAGCACTGAGCTGCAGCAAGGCAGGGCCCGGGCCATGGTCTGGGGAAGGAGAGGAGCCTGAGGTCCATTTGGCAGCACCCGTGTTTAATCAGCACAGCAAGGAGTTAGAAGGGTGCAGAGAGCGTGTGGAAGGGATTCAAGGTCAACACTGTGAGGGGAGTGGGCGGCTCCTGAATTCCTGGGGCAGGGGGTCTCCCCAGTATCGACCAGCAGCGGCCAAGGGCGCTCCCCTCTTGATGAATGTCTGAGTGGGGAACGCGGGCACGGCAGCAGGCAGCATCGGCGGGTTCTGACGCCAGAACCTGAGGCGAACCCAGTGAAGAGCTCGGCCAAGTGCATCTGAAGGGGGTGCAGGTGAAAGGCCATCGAAGCCTCGAGGGGAACGGGGAGTGGCAACATGGCTCCCCCCTGCCAGGGCGCATGCCTCTGCCTGTCCCCTGAAGGTCAACAGTGTTGGTTCAGGTGTGGGGAGTGGGGAGGCGGGGAGGAAGGGCGTCCAGTGCAAAATCATCTGTGTTGGGGGCAATGTCAGGTGACCCACCAGCAGCTCGAGAAAAATAAACTCTCCTCCTAGGCTGCTTCCTTTCCCAAGGTCCAGGGCGGCACTGGGCTGGCTGGCTGTTCTCTACCTTCAGCCTCCAGGGTTGTTCCTCAGGCCCCACTGGCAAAGCAAAATGGTTGCTGGGTTGGTGGCCTTGTCTGGCCTCATGTTAGTACAGGCTGGCTGCAGGCACAGCTGGGTACAGATTCTGATTTTGAATAAGATTGTTGCCTCTTTTGTCCCTTGGCAACATCCCCTAGTGCCATGTAGGGTTTGTTTTTGTGTACCCGACTGGCCATCTGTCTCAGGGTTAGCCATCCAAGTCTGTGGTAAGCCAAGCTCCGCAGCCACAGTTGGCTGTGGCTCTGGCTTTGTCAGCCCTGAACCCTCGGGTGGGGACTACAGATGCGGGGAAGCAAGCTCCCCAGGGGGGTTGGTGGCCTCTGTGGGTACAGCATGTTCAGGAGCATCCCCTCTGCCCCTGGATGCCCCATCCTGACGAGGAGGAGGCTGCACAGGGCACGTGGAGCTCAGAGTGAGCACACAGGGCTCAGACAAGTTGCAGCTCTGAGAACATCACCACTCCCATGGAAAGGCCCCCCTTTAGGGGCTTAGGTGGAGCACAGTGGCTCTTGCTCTGGGGGCTCTCATTCCTGGCCACTCCCTGTCTTTGCAGGTGGGTGATCTGCCTCCAGCATGCCAGGAGCCTGTTGAGGGTGAAGCCTCTCAGGCAGGGGCTCTACTTAGAGGTAGCCAGTCCTGGCCATCTCCCTGCTCTGACTGGGGCCAGGGACTTCTGGAAAAGCAACTCTTGAGGAGGGGCTCAGGGCAGAGATGGCTCTTTCCCTTGGATGTGGGTTGTTAGAACTGGATGTGATACTGTGATGGCTTCAGCCATCTTGTGGCTTTTATAGCCCAGGGGCAAAGCTTGCAGGCTGGGGACAGGTCTGGAGAGAGAAAGGCCAAAGGTCTCTGCAAGGAAGTGTGGAGCCCCTGAATTTGCCATCCCTGGCCCTGCCCTCTTGGTACGTGGGATAATGCGAAGTCTTTGCTGGTGCCACCATCGAGAAGGGTTGGCTCCTGCTGCAGATCCCACTGTTCTTTCAAGTGAGCCTCAGACCTGCAGCACCGGCACCCATAGGCTTGTTAGAAATGCAGCTCTGAACCAGGCACGGGTGGCCTACATTTGTCATCCCAGAGACCAGGAGGCTGAGGCAAGAGGATGGTACGTTCCAGATGGTCCTGGGCCACTTAGCAAGACTCCATCTCAAAATAAAAAAAATAAAAAGTGCTCGGGATATAGCCTAGTGGTGGAGCGCCCTTGAAGTCAACCCAGTACTGGAGAAAGAAAGGAACAGAAGAGAAAAGAAAAGGAAATGCAGATCTGCGTTTCCATCCCAGACCCATAGCCCAGACCGCTCCTGCCCGAGATGATGGTGCGTGGTAGTTTGAGAAGCCTGCCCTAGGGTGATGCTTTTTGTTCTTGTTGAGGTGAACATGGTTTTGACAGTGATGGTCTTCTCTTCCCTCAAGTTGAGTAGATGTGGGTGATGAAGGAAGGCCCTGGAATCTCATCTATTGCCAAGGAGTTGGGGAGAAGCTCAGAAAGATGGAGGGCTGACTGGCAAAGGAAAATATGAGAGCTGTTGATTAGTTTCTGCTGTCCCCAACTATTGTTCATCGACTGGCATTTGGGTACAGCATTGATTTTCATCTAGAGCCGTGAAGGCAGTGAAATCTCATTAATTCAGACCTCACCAATTTTGAAGTGATAATTGAAACCAAGGCCAGGCTGAGAGCTGGCTGGAGTGAGCGCAGGAAGGACCTCAGCTCACCAGGCGATGCGACGGGACACTTCCCATCACAGATGCACTTCGCAGAGCTCAGCTTCAGCGGGAACCACACTTGAAAATCAATCCATCAACAGATATTTATTGAGCGTCTCTTATGCTCGTGTCCCTGGCCTGCACAGCACACTTCGCGAGAAGACGTTTAATCACTGTCCATGCTGGAAATGAACAGGTTTCTGTAGGAAACGTAGTTTCGCCCACCGCCCGTGTCCCCGACTTCTGCCAGCTCCTCTGGGGCCCCTCCTGCTCCATCTCCAGAGTCGGCCTTACTCCCAATGTGTTTAGGACTCGCTGTTATTTCCATCATCTTAGAAGAAACTCTAGAATTTTGATGCCATATCTCCTCTGTGCCCCCATTCTCTTGATCTCTTCATAGGATCCACTATATTCTCGTGTCCAGGGTCCTCCATTCCCATCTGCATCCATGGCCACCCCTCACCCTGGAGGATGCTCCTCCCTGGGCTGGAAGGTCAGCCCTGGTCTTCGTGTGTGCTTCAGGCAGCAGTACCGTATATCCCTCTCTTTCTGGACACACAATTTTCCTTGTCCTTCCGATCTGCCCTCTCACTTTGCTGCCCAGCCCCCTGGACATTTTGGCTGGAGCCTCCTCCTCTTCTGCATGTCCTCCTCGTCATGCCGTAGGAACTATTTCCCTGACCCTCTTCTAGCTGAGGCATGGGGGACAGGGCTCTGGCTCTGCATGCCCACATGTACCGGGGGTTCCAACTCCGCTCGCCTCTGCCCTCCACTGCCCAGCTCTCCCTAACATCCTCTTGATTCCTTGCTTGGGATCCCACTCCCAACCAGGTGCTTCATGTTTGAGTCAATTTCACCTCTGTTCTCATTTCGCTGGCAAAACTTTGGAGGGTCTCGCACAATACATCTCTGCAGCAGGTCCTGGTGGCTCTGCCTTTGAGCTTCCATTTGAATATGATCATTTCTCACCTCCACCATCACTGTCTCTTGAGCCCAGGCCACCAGCCTCTCTTCTCTGGGTGATGACTACCCACGTCTCCTGGGCGCCCAGTCATATCATTTCCTTCTTGCTGGGGTCCTGGGTAAGCCCGAGTGAGCACATGCGTCTCTCTGGTCAGAGCCTCCTTAGATTTCCTTCCTGCTCATCGGGGCAAATCACATCCTGTGGTAGCCTGCGCCCCTGTGTCTTTCTGCTCTTCAGTCACATGGGGCTACTTGCTCTTCCTCTGTGTCTGGGGCTCAGATGGTCTTCTGGAACTTCAACTGCTCCTTATTGACAACTGGTACCCCGAGGTCTGAATGTACCCCGTTTAACCATTCCCCTGTGGAGGGACATTTATACTATTATTTACACTATTAACTAGACACAGACCTTATGCACATTTCAAGACACCTGGCATGTGGGAACCTTGAGCCAATGGCAGGTGGGCTGGAAGTGTGGATAGAAAGAAAAACAAACCACACAGCCTCGTTTTCCCCATTTGTCATGTGAGGACAGAGAGTCCTTTCTACCCACCGTTGTTATTAACAAGAAAGGGCTGCTAATGTGCAGGGGGGTGCGGGGAGAGGTGGTCTCAGGTTTCCCAAGCGGCATGGCGTTCACATTGGGCCTGGATGCACATCCCTGTCTTGGCCTTGCTTTCTTTCCTCCCTGTGTTTCTTCCAGTGGACTTGAACCATCGTAGTCCTGAGAGGACATGGGTCTCCCAAATATGGAGGCCTTAGTTTCCAGGCTGTGGTGGCTGGTGCTGGTGTCTGGCCCAGGACTGAACAAACAACCCCAGACTCACCTCCTTCCATCCCACACGTTGCTGAGCTAGTGCCAGAAAAATGTGTTTGGGGCCTTTGGCTCATTTCCCTCCTAATGAATAAGACGGGCTTTATGAACGTGCTGGTGGAGGCCACTGTGCTTTGGCTCTTCTGAATGCACAGGGCACTTCTGAAGTGCGAGCTGCTTTCTCTTGTGCTGGGAGCTGTTGTAGATGAAATCCCCCAAACTCTCAGTGGGTGTGAGGCTCTCGTGCCTTTGGAGTCTAAAGGGAGTTGTAAATGGCTCTTTGAGGCCCAGGTTTTCTGGGGTGGTTTTCTGGTCTCTGCTGCTGGGGCTTGGGAATACTGCATCTGAGTGGCACTTCTGGCTCTGACGTTGGCCCTGTGACTTCGATAGTCACCTACCTCTGTGAGCCCCAGTTTTCTCTTCTGAAGTAAGGGCTGGTAACACTTCATCACAGATTGTGGTGAGGCCCCCCAAAACAACAGGTATGGACATGCATTGTGCACAGAAGGTGCTCAGGAACGTGACATCTCACGTGTGGGCAAGGTGGAAGGAAACGCCAGACTTCTGCACTGACCTACCAGCTTTGGGGGTACACATCTTGGTTGGGGTTCAAGATGGATACTCCCCCTGCTCCTCCAACTTCTTACTCCCTTCTCCCTCCTGATGCAATGCAGATCCCTGACCACCCATGCCCAGGGGCACCATTTCTCTACTTAAAATTCTCCTCTAGAGAGAGTGCTGATGTCCTTGGGGGACAGGACCACAAGTCCAGAGATGGTGGTGACTTGCGTCACTTGTCTGCTATGAAGCCCAGGCTCCAGCTGGGCATGTGGATGTTCACATGCACTGGCTCAGGGTCCTTAGGAGAGCTGGCAAAGCTGCCACTACATCCCATGGGACAGAAGAGGGGGTGGCACCAGAAACCTTGGCCTCGAGGGACTTCAAGCCAACCCTCTCCGCCCTGCACCCAGTGGTGCCCAAGGCCCCTCCTCCAGTTCACAGGCCTCAGTTCCATGGGTGTCTCTCTGAGTAGGGTCCTGGGCTGGATCAGGGAGGCTGCTTCTCTGCACCAACAGGAGCTGACTGGGAAAGGTGGGGCGGGAGGTGCAAGGCTGACCGTCGGGGCCTCGTGGCCGGCTGTACAGAGCCCTCCTCTCTGGGCCGCAGGTGGGCTTATCTCCTAGCCAGGCATGGTGAGGTCTTCAGCCTGCTGCATTCTTTGTGCCTCATTAAATTCGCTCTCTTCTTAAAATGGAAACCGTTTTTATTGTACTTTTTCTGATTACAAAAATGATACATGATCATTGTAACGGATTCAAAGCACACAGGAAAGCATAAAGATGAAAATTAAGATCCCTTTGGTTCTCTCCACGTAGGGGTAACATTCTGGTTACTTCTTCTCTGGCGTCTCGCTGCGCAGGCACACACACACCCCATTGTATGAGCAATTTTGCATTAATGGGAACATCATCCTGTGCTGTTCTGTAACTCGCTATTTTTCTGCCCAATAATATGATAGAGACATCTAAGTCAAAAAAGTGTCGTGTTGTCTTGGTATTTAAAATGACTCATTTCTTCTCATTGTGTGGATGTCCATCACTTAGCTGGCCAAGCTTCTTTTGTTGGAGATTTGACTTTCTTTTTTTCTTTTTTCTTTTTATCAGTCATTGTCTGGCTTCAGCAGACTACCCTGTGCATACATAGTGTGAATTTGTCTGATTATGTTGTCAGGGAAAATTCCTAGGTGATTAATTGCTGTGCCAGTATTGCCAAGTTGTTCTCCACAAAGTTCACTGCCCGACAGGCCGCAGTGGGGCAGGAGCGTCCTGCCTGCCACCTCACCGGGACCTGGGCCTTGGCAACACCTGTTTCATTCCCAATCTGGTAAATAGAAGCCTCAGACTGATTTTACCTGTTTTCCTTGTGATCAGAGATGGGAAGCATCTTTTCATGTGCTACTTGGACATTGGCACATCTTCTGGAAACATCTTGTTCATTTTTTTTCCCAACCGGGTTTTGTCTTTTTCAGCCTTATGGGAAACCCTAGGGTCCCTAAATGGGGAGTTGAGTTGAGTCCTCTGTAAACCTCAACCTGACTTCCAGCAAGCCCACAATGGAAGGAGGTGCGCAGGGTGGGTCTAAGAGGCTATTTCTCTGGCCTCACTGGCCCACAAGGGGACTGAGGCCCTGCTGCTCTTGGCTGCTCCCAAGGCCAGACAGCGGCCCCTTATGTTGCTGACCACAGCTGGAAGCCTCTCAACTGGTCTGTTAGGGCCTGTTCAACCTCTGGTGCCACATGACTTCCGTGGGGTCGCCTCGGGCAGTCACTATGCTTGTTTTTCCAGTAAGAAAACACACCTCACCTGTCAAACTCTGACCCAAAGTCAATTTTTGAGATGATTTAAGGCAGCATATGTTAATGCTGATCTGTGCAGAGGCACCTCCGTGCAGTTGGACAGCCCTGTGGGTGGGCCAGGTGGCCCCACAAGTGCCTTCATTTGACAGTTTCTAAGAAGGAAAAGAGAAGAGTTGATTTACAGTCATGAATGCGGGGCTGGCACACAGCAAGCGGCAGGTGAAAGCTGGCTGAGCGGAGCAGTCGGCAACGCTCCAGGCTGAGGAGCCCAGGATCTTCGCTGCTCTACCTCCCTCTTCGCTCACTCCCCAGCCTGAGGAGCAGGATTCCAGAGGAGATGCAAATCCACCACAGGGACCAGCTGGAGCCTGACCTGGGGCTCCTCCTCCTCCTCCCCACACTGGACTTCCATTCTCCCCATCTCAGGTTCCCTGAGGTATGGCGCTGGCCACTGCAGGGCAAGCAGCACTCTGGCATGTGGATAGTTCACATCCCAGAGCCGCCTTCTTGGTCCCCAAGAGATAGATGTTGTGGACAAGTTCAGAGTCACCTCCCTACCAGCTTCCCAGTGGCATCGACACTACCCTAGAATCCTCTAGAAAAGGTGGCCTGACCTACTGGTCTAGACTTGGAAGGCCCTGCCATGACTTAGGTATGGTTTGGGTATCCCCCAAGTGGTAACATGTTAGGCGTGGGGTCCCCAAGGAGGTGGTGCTACCTTTAAGAGGTGGGGTCTAGTGGGAAGGAATTAGATAAATGATGGTGCCTTCCTGGTGGTCTGTGGGACCCTGGTTAGTTCTGAGGATTTTCATGAAGAGCAGCCTGGCCCCTCCTCAGTATTGCCAGCTCAGCTCTCTTGCAGGTGTTCCTGCCCCTGTGATGCCATCCTCTATCAGGTCCTCATCAGAGCCAGGCCAGCGCTGGCATGGGGCCCTTCGGCTTCCTGACTTGTGAGCTAAAGAAACCTCCTTTCTTAAGTTGGGCACAGTGACACACGCTTGTAATCTCAGCAGCTCGGGAGGCTGAGGCAGGAGGATCGTGAGTTCAAAGCCAGCCTCAGCAACGGCAAGGTGCTAAGCAACTCAGTGAGACCCTGTCTCTACATAAAACACAAAATAGGGCTGGGGATGTGGCTCCATGGTCGAGTGCCCCGAGTTCAATCCCAGTACCCCCCTCCCCCAAAAGAAACCTCTTTTCTTTATACATGACCCAGCTTTAGGTATTTTGTTACGCAACAGAGAATAGACTACCACAGGCCCCCTCTATCCGGTTGATCATATGTGCTTGCTCCTTGTCTGCATCTCCTTGCAGGGCCCTGACCCATCTTGCTCATCACTGTGACCCAGCACCAGGAATGGTGCTGGCATGTAAAGGGAGCCTCGGCTGCTTCCCTGCTCCAACTCTCACAAAGCTGGAATGAAGAAGCCAGCAGGCTGTGCTCTCTTCAGAGGCTCTGGGAAGAGTCTGTGTCCAAGTGCGTTCAGGTTGCTGGCAGAATCCACTTCCATATGATTGGGGCTCCTGTTTTCTTACTGTCTGGGGCTGGGGGTCATGCTCCACTTCTAGGAGCTGGAACCCTGACTCATGGCCCCCTTAAGGCCAGAGTGGTGGTCAGGTCCTCATGCAGTGGCTCTTTCTTCCCTCCTGTTCTGGCTTGTCTCCTGCCACTCTTCTGCTTTGGAGGGCTCACGTGGTTACATTGACTCCACCTGGATAATCCAGAATACCTTTCTTACCTGAAAGGCAGCTAATTCATGACCTCAATTCATCTGCAAAGTCCCTTTGTAGCAATACTTAAAGTTTGGGGGTCCAAAATCTTTTGGGGACATGTGAACAATTCTGCCTTCCACATCACCCAGAAAGTAAATGGTGGGGCAGGACCCCAACTCTGTCCTCTGACCCGGGCCCAGGATGCCTTCTGCTGACCAGGTCCTTGGGGTGCTTGCAAGTTCACCCTTTAGCTTGGCAGGATGCTTTGTGGTAGATACTGTAGCTCCCTCTTGATTTCAGTTCCCAAACTCTCCTTTCCTCTGAACTTTCATCTTGACAGGTGTTTGGCTCATTCTAGAAGGAAATGGTGAGTTGGTTCATGTTCTTTTTGTCCCACCAGGCTCCAGGTTCCTGGAGATGAACTGGGCTTGGGCTATGAGTTGCCCAGTATCACTTCCTTTAAGTCTCACAATGAGCACACCTGGTTCTACCTGGACAATGTCATTCAGAACAGGCAGTACTTTTATCTTTTGGTGGTGCTGGGATGGAACCCAGGGGCTTGAGCTTGCTAGGCAAGTGTTCTACCACTGGGCGGATCATGCAGAAAAGAAATTCAACTTTCCCACTTTTCCTGGAGTTGCATGTGGTCTGATAACTAAAGTCTGGCCAAAGAGCCACGAGCAGAAATGTGCTGTGTCCACGCCCTGCCTTTGAAGGGTGTACACACTTGCAACCCGTTGTCCATTCTGGGAGGCTGTGAGTGCCATCCGGGGCCATGTGGGCCAGGGCGTTTGCTAGAGAGGGAGCATGGCTAGCCAGAAGTGGCCTGGGTTCCCAACTGTGTGACTCCACAGCCACCCCTTGACCGCCTGTGCTGTGACCGTAGCACAGAAGGAAGGAAAGCTCCCTTATTGCTTAAGCCACTGTTGTTTTAAGTCTCCACTACAAGGCCGAAACTTTTATCCCAAGACGGGCAGTTACACCTGGACTTGGTTTTGTTTTGTTTTTTTCTCAAAGGCATCAATGAAGTATCGTGCATAAGATAAAACTGCCTGGCATTTCCCCATGTTGTGTGCGCCCCATCTCTCTTTACTGCCGTTCACCAAGGAAGTCTGGGTGGAGAACTCTGAGTACTGAGATGTTACTTGATGTCCCTAGGTCCAAAAAATTCATCAACCTCAAAGTCCAGCCTTTAAATTCTCAAGCTTTCTAGGGATTTCAAGGCTGGGTGCATTTCCTTTCCCTCCCTTGCAGTTAAATTCATTCAGAGGCTGGGATTCCTGTGCAGAGTGGCAGTGTGAAGCCACATCAGCCTGCAGCCTCCAAGTGGGAGTAGTGCCAACAGAGCATTCATAGCAAATGGCACTGGGCGGGAAGCCTGGTAGCGCCCGTGTGTTGTCTGGGCACGGTTGTGTATTCTAACCAAGTGAGCCCCCCGCTGACAACCCCAGCCCTTCTTTTTAATGCCTAAGTCCTCTCTGTCCCAACCCTTGTGCCAAGGTCCCAGCCTCCTCCTCTCTGGTCATCCCAGAGAAAATCCCAAAGGTCCTTTGGACTTTACCTGTTGGCTACCTGTGTTCAGAGATGCATTATTTTCAAAATCCAAACACCAGGTGATAAATGTGTATCAATTACTCAATTTCTTTAATTGAAGGATTAATGCTGAGACACAGTAATGTATTTGAGAACACATTCAATGTATTATTTAAAAACTGTGATTAACACCGATTTTGGAGCATTCTGGAAGACTAATTAAATGATTGAAAACCACATTCTGGTATTGTGATGTTTGCTCAACAAAAGCATTTGTGGAAATTAGGTGTCATTCAACCACCTCATTATACAATTAGTTGTTGAATTCTGTCTGCAGGCATTTAAGGTCATAGTTAGGATAAAACTGTGGCTTCTAGGGTGTGCGTGGCCGGGCGGGTGGGTCCCCCTACTTTAGGGTGCTGTCTTCTCTGCCCATTGTGCTTCTCCCTGTGCACCTGTCCTTCACCTGCTTGCCCTCCTCTGGGCCTCCCTGGACGCAGAGGCTCCTGTGGGCTCCTCTTCTTTCTGCCTGTGTGGTCATCTTTGCTGCTGGTCTCTGAATATTTTTGGTTCTGCTCACAAACACGTGGGGTGCACTCAGCTCCCCTCCTGCAAAGAAGTTCCGTGTCCTTAGTAACGAAGGCATCGTAGGCAGAAGGGACAGGTGCTATTTCTTGGCAGAAGGTTCCAGAACCCTGAGGACTATCCCCCTCTTCTTTTCCTTTGCCATGGCAACTGGAGAGCTTCCAGACAGTGGCTTTTCCATCAACCTTGGGTCTTGACGTGAGGAAGTGCCTCCTCCTACTTACAGACACGAAGCATAAATTAGAAAGAAACCTTTATGGTATTAAGCCCCTGGGACTCGGGGATTGTTTGTTTTGAAGGATCTAACCAGCTTTGATGGACAGTCAGCGTCACCTTCCCTGACCTTCCTGTGCTTGATGCCTCTGGAAGGCATTCACTCTTCAGAAGGTCCTCTCTGTCCCCTCCCTAGCCCTCCTCACCTGTATGTCCTGCCTTATGTTCTTTGAAGCACTTGCCACCTCTGACATTATTTGTCCATCTTACTTGCCTTCATTATCTCTAAGGCACACGATGTTTCCCATGTTTACATCTCTGGAATCAGAATGGATCTTAGGGCCATCGGGTCGGTCAGGCCAGGGCATGGTTGGATCATTGTGTGTGGACACGCCAATGACCCACATCCAGACCTGAAGTTCCCTTCGGCAGCAAATGTGTCACTGACATATAGCAGACCCGTGTCAGCACACGGAAGGAGAATGTGGGGTTGGATGGTGTTCTAGGTCCTGCAGACGGTCATGGCTGCCAATCACACGTAGCCACTTTGTGGGAAGGTGATGGGAGACAGAAACCCGCACGCGGTTTTAAAGCCTGCTCAAGAGCCTAGTGCTCACGACCCTGCATCCTTTTTTGGGTTCTTGGAAGAAATGTCACATTGTTGGTGTGCACGGATGAATGCAGGGATGGCAGCGCATGGAAAAACCCAGTCATTGATGAGTCGGAGCTGAGCAAGCAACTCGGAGGAGTCGGCCTGGGTGGAAAGCAGTTTGAAGAATAACAACCAATTTATTTCACTTGTATTTTCATTTTTATGTATGCACAATAGTAATATGTGATAAAAATCTGTCTAATTAAGTCTCAAAGAACTCTTTCAATAAGTAAAATTAAAAATTCTGAGTGATAAGAAAGCATTGTGTCATGGTTTAATTGGCTGCATATTTTTCTTTCACAGCGGAACAAAAAATAATGGTTCTTGCAAGTATGTGTCTTAGGGCTGATGAAATGTGGCATTTTCGCTTGAGCCTGCCCTGTCACGAAGACATATGCTGTGTCATTCAATTTAGTTTCAGTTGAGTTTAAACAAGGCCTCTGGCAGGTTAGAGAGTTGGCTCATCTGGACCCGAGGCTCCTGTGGTTTTCAATTTGATCTGACCTGGACCCGAGGAGAACTGGTGTTCTGCCTCCAGGACCCATTAGGTACCTAAGGCTTGGCTGTCAGAGATTGTGCTCCTGGCTGGACCAGGTCCCTAGCACCCAAAGAAACAGCAATCCTAGACCGCAGGCATATTTGTATCACCATCACAACTTTTTTTCTGTTTTCACAAATCATTTGTATTATTTAATATTCTTCTTTTATGATACTTTGAGTTTTCAAAAATATAGACCCACAGGAATTTCCCAAAACAATACAGAGAGGACCCATGGACTCTCATCCGTTGCAGGAAACTGAAACAGGTGCTGAACAGTGAGCTGTGCTGCAGAACTTATTCAGATCTGAGTGTGTGTGTGTGTAGTTCTATAGAACTTTATCACATGTATGGGGTTGTGTGACCCTGGACATTGTCTGGTTGTAGACCTGTCCCTGGGCATGAAGATGCTCCCGCACAGCCCCTTCATGGTGGTACCCCACTCCCATCCTTAACCCTGGCAACACACTTATTTCTCTCCTTCTAATTCTGTCTTCCCAGGAATGTTGTACACATTGAATCGTGCAGTATGCATGATGGTTTTTCTCCACTCTGCCCTTGAGATTCACCCAAGATTTTGGGTTTATCATGGCTGGTTGCTTTCTGTTGGTGAATAGTGTCCTGTGGTCTGGAGGTACTGTAGTTCATTTCGTCACCTACCTGTGGAAGGATGTTTGGGTTGTTTTCGGTTTTTAGCACCTGTGGCGCCTATAAATATTTACATGCAGTTTTGTATGTGAAAATACATTTTTATTTATCTGGGATGTATGCCCAGGAGTGCAGTTGATGGTTTGTCTGGCAAGTACATATTTAATTTCACAAGAAACCACCAAACTCTTTTTCAGAGTGATTGTCCCATTTTACAGTCACATCAGTGAAGTGGGTGATTGATTTATCCACAACTTTGCCAGCATTGGATATTGTTGGCATTTTCGATTTCAGCCAACCTGATGGGTGTGCTGTAATATTTGGTTGGTTTTTAGTTTGCATTTTCCTGATAGTTGATGATGTTGAACATCTTTTATGTGCTTTTTGGCCATCTGTGTGTCCCCTTTGGGGACTGTCCCTTCATGTCTACTGCCCATTTTCAAATTGGATTGTGTGGGCGTGTTTATCTTTGAGTCTTGGGAGTTCCTAATGTATTCTGAATATTAGTTGGATATATGGTTTGTAAATATTTTCTTCCAATTTAAAGTTTTTGTTTTAGTCTTTTAACAGACTTTGCAGAGCAAATGTTTTTAAATTCAATAAAAGCTAATATAATGATAGTTTTCTTTTGTGATTGGTTTTTTTTTTTTTTTGGTACTTTGTTGAAGATCTCTTTGACTGAATCCTAACTCCTAAAGCTTTTCTCCTATGTTTTTCTCTTAAACCATTATGGTTTTACATTTACATCCATGATCCATTTGACTTATGTTCTGTATAAGGAGTGAAGCTTAGTACAGCTTTTCTCTTTCTCTTTTAACCTTCTGAGTCCAGCTGCTTCAACAACATTTGTTGAAAAGATTACTCTTCTTCCACGCAAGTGACTCTTCCCCTCTGTCAATCAATCCAGCATGTCTGTATTAGTCTATTGCCAAATCCTTTATTCCGTTCTATGATCATAGTGTTTATCTCCATCAATACTTCATGGTCTTGATTACTGTCTCTACATCGTAAATCTTAAAATTAGGGAGTGTGATTTCTCCAACTTTATTCTTCCAAATAATTTGAGCTATTCTAGCTCCTTTACTTTTTTCTGTAAGTTTTCGAGTAAAATTAATACTTTAAATTGATGCTTAAAATCTTTACTTCAAAGGGAAACAAATGAGTTAGATATATTAGATCTGTACTGTTGAAATCACATTAAAATAAAATATAATTAAAAAATTCATCTGTGAACCACATTTAATGATTTCATGAATCAGCAACTGGCCTGACCCTCATCTCCCGGCATCCTAGCACTAGAAAGTCCTGGAGGGCTAGCTGTGCCTCTCTGGGGAGGCTCACATTGCCCTGTCCTGTGGCTAGAGCTGGTTCAGTGGTGGCTGGTGGTTCTACAGCAGTCATTTATGGTCCGGTTGCAGCTACACATTTGGCTCAAGGAGCCTCTGCCCAACTGTGAGGCTCCATGTGAAACGAGGGAATAGTCAGGTCCTCCCTCCGCAGTGGGCACGAGGCAGAAGCCATGTGGAAGCAGGGCCAAGAAGGAGCCCAACGTGCGGAAAGCAGGCAACTCATGTGGAGGGAGTAGCTGATCCCTGTGGCGGGGATGGAGCGGGGAGTGGCACACGCCTCTGCCCTGGTAGGAGCCTGGGAGAAATGAAGAAGTAGATGGCCAGGCTTTGGAGCTGTCCTAGGTCCTGAACAGCCTCCTCTCAGGAGACCTGAAGTCCAGGGTTGAGCTGGCTGTGTCCCCTCCCTCTTGGACAACTCCCACGTCCTACAGGTAGTGTCACAGAATAGAAGACCTAGCCTTCCAATGATGTCAGCCAAGATCAAGAGTAGGTCATTGCTATCTGGCCTTTCCCAAGTCCTTTAGAAAAAGAGGTCGCCTTGACCTGGGCTCTGGGTAAGCCACACCCTCAAGGCTGGAGCTTCATAGCATATGTTTCCATGGTGGGTTTGGATGGCGATTCACCTGCCTCTATTCTGCTTCCTTGGATAGCAATTGGTATGTGGTAGAGCTCCCAGTGAGTGGCGGAGTTGGACTTTGGCGGTTGTTGCTGTTACTCTTTGATTTTTGACTTTTTGTCCCTATTGGCTGTGACTCTGTGAAGGCAGGGACTGTGCTGCTGCTGCTTCTTTACTGACTTGATCCCAGGGCTCAACCAAGTGCTGGACCAGGAGGCCCGCTGGTGTTTCCTCACCTCGCCCCCTTCCTTCCCTCCTTGGTGGGCCTTGTTCCTGTCCACCAGGGACCTCTCCCACCCAGGAGGGAGCCACCCTGCACGGGCCCTGACCAGATTGTCCACTCTGAAACGGGGTCATCTGCTGCCACCTCAACCTCAACTCCAGCTCCATGTTCTCGCTTCATTTTCCTCTGATATTTGCTGTGTGCTGAGGGTTGCCGGGCAATGCCGGCTGAGGCTTCCTTAAAAGAAAAAGCCCACCCAGGCTGGATGCATTAGCGTGGTCAGCATGACCATCCGCCTCCTTCAGAGAGAAGGTCAACAAATAATTTTCAGCTTTGTTTAAAACCTCTTCAGCAGATTCTATAAAATGCTCTAATTACAAGTGATTACGTGCCCGAGTGCTGGCAAGCTTCTAGAGCTTTCCTACGTATACACCCTTTCCACTGTTCACTCAGAGTTCAAGTCATCTGATGTACTTTAGCAAGAGGAGGCATTTCTCTTCCTCCTCTTCTTCATTCATTGTTATGCCATTTTATTATCTTCACAGGATTGTGCAGCTTGAAGCATCTATTGGCCTGGCCAGTTCTTTCTCCCTTTGGGCTAAAGCAGGGAGTTTTTGCTCTACTTTGTTTCTATCTTATCCCTTAAGAAGAAAGCAAATGCCATTTAAAGGACATGGAAGCCTCTTTCTTACCAAATAGAAAGCGATTGGTCTTCGTGGTGCACAGCATTTTCGCATGCATTGTCTCATCTAGGCTCAAGGGTGGAGAAGGGAAACAGCCACCTAGTCTGGGCTCCTCCACGTCAGCACTGGGGACATTGGGGCTGGATCCTTCTCTGTGGTGGGGCTGTCCTGTGCAAAGAGGAATATCAGCAGCATCCTTGGCTCTGCTCATGAGATACCTAGCACCTCCCTGAGTTATGACAACCAAAATGTCCCCAGACACTGCCTAGTGTCCCGTGTGGGTAAAATCACCTTTGGGCGGGAACAGTTGACTTAAGCCATTTTCATATGAGACCAGGGCTCATGTGAAGGGGCCTTGGCCAAGGCCACAGAGATAGAATGTTGCAGGGCTGGGGACTGTCAGTCTCTTACCTTTTGTGTGAATGGCTCATGGAAGCCCCAAGCCCAGGAAAGGGGCCACCCTATCTCCTCTCCCCGTCCACTTCCTGCTTTCCTACTGTGGCAGTCATCTCAGTGGTGCTCTCACAGCGTCGGCATCTTGCACGTCTGCCTCACTCGGGAGGATGTCTCATTTCATCTTTATAATGCCAGGGAGGCCCTTCCTGCTCTCAGCCACAGGATGCCCTATCCCCAGGAGACTCACGAGAGTGGAGAGAAGGCAGAGTGACAGCTGCCATAACAATGAGAGATCATAAACATCCACATTTTGGTCCTGTCCATGTTCTGTTCATGAACCAGGACCATAGTCTCAAGTTCACTGATAACCCCATGTGGCCCCAGTGTCAATACCAGACTGAGAGTGCCTTGAGGGGGTGAGGCTTGCCTCTCTGGCTATGAGGGTTGACTTGGGTCACGTTAACATTGGTTGGTGTGAGTGTGTTGTGCTCTAGTCGTTGGTAAGAGGGGACCCTTTTGTCTAAGGTTTCTCCATTGTGAGAATGTTGCATCAAACCAAGTAGAACAAGATTCTGTATTGCAGGACTTCTCCAAGTCTTTCCTCGCTGAGTGCTCTGTGATGATCCAGAGCATATGGGGTGAAACCCTGAGTAATTTGGCCACAGGACTCCTTTCTGCTGTCCTTGGAGTATCTCCTTCCACTGTTCACAGAACATTCCTTGGGGAAAATGTCACACCCAGAAATGAAAGTTCACTTTCCCCTAATGTTGTTGGCTGGTTCTCAGGTAGCCTGGACACCAGGAAGCTTGAAAGAACATCAACTATGGACACCTAAACCCTCTTTGGATTGGATGGCACTCAGTGGCTGGACTCCGGGAGAGATCCTGGAGGAAAGGGAATCTTCTCAAATGACTAGACATTTTCAAAGCTGTGGGCACAAGTCTTCAGAACTGACCTACCTGTGCGTTTTGGTGGCCACGGGGATGGTGTAGCTGGAAAAGATGGGGTTGGGGGATCCCAGCAGGGGAAGTGACCACCCTCACTCTCCTTCTCAGAAACCCAAGAAGCGAGGTGAAAGGGAGAGAGTGCAGAGAGAGGAAGGGAAGCAGAAGTTTCCATTTGTACCCAATGGTTTTGTTTTTTTTTTATCTGTTTGCAAATGTTCAGTGCAATGGTTTGAAACCCAGCCGTGTAGCTGCTGCCGCCCACACAGAGCTGCCGTGGCGCTCAGCTCCAGCAGGAAAACCATCTCACCAGCGTCGGCCATTACCCCCGAACCCACACCAGGGCAGACTGCTCACCTACCCCCCGGTGTCCCCCGGCCGCCCCCCAGCGCCCCGGCACCCCCGACACCCACCACCCTCCACACACACTGTTCTTCTTTTTTTAACCCTCCAGCGCTCGGTTTTCTCTAGAGGAGGCATAAAGAGAAGGCAGAGATGGGACGAGCAGGGAGAACATTCCTGCCTCATCGGAGCCTCCGGCTTTCGGGAGAGAGCAGCAGCCCCCCCTGCCTGTGGACTGACCACTGAAAGGTGAGAGAGGACTTTGTGATTTCTTTGTGCACCTGGAGGTCTGGGATGAAGGCCAGGTGAAGGGGTCTTGATCACTGAGCCCGGTCTGCTGCCTCCGAGTGATTCTATGAGGCGAGCTGATGGGTGTCCCCAACACTCGCCCTCGACTCTGACACAAGCCCCCACGCAGGGCCCGCAGAGCTTCCGACCCAGGGGCTTCCAACCCCTTCCACCTTCCAGTGCAGCCCCCAATGCCCAAGTGGGGCTGAGGTGTGACCCCGCCTTCGGCTGGACCTGTTGATTCCCAACTAAGGCTGCTGGCTCTTGCTCTCTGGAGTGTGCGGTGACCCCGGCCGTGGGGGCCGTATGGAAGGGTTCTCCATCCAAGGGGCTTTGGGAAACCTGTTTCCCTAGTGGCCCCAAGCCCGGTAATCAGAAGCAATCAGACCCAGCTGTCCAGCTAATCTGTATGAAATAGGCTTCCTTCCTTGTAGAAATCAACAAAGTTTAAAATAGAAGGGACTGTAATCGGAAACGAAGCTATAGAGCTCTCTGTGTGATGCCACAGGCAGAGACATCCGCATGGAAAATACTAAGTACAGATGACAGGGCTTACAACCCTGGGAGCCAGGAAAGAAGTGATTTCCTTGCTTATTAAGCATGTTTATGGGTCGGAGGGTAGCCGAGTGGGGACATCACTTCCGGAAGGTTGAAACCTTTCAACAAGAAGGACAGAAAGAAAAAGAAGAACGACAAAGATGGAGAGAAAGGAGAAAGGCCATAACATAACGCTCATGTAGAAGAGAAGCAGAAAAAAAAGGCTCCAAGTTCTGTGCAGTCGGGGGATGAATCAGTTGGCATAGACCTATTTTTAGTTTCCAAGATCTGCTGCTACATTTTGCCTGGCATTAATCAATGTCACAGGCATGTTCCACACACGGTTCTGAAGGGCCCTAGCATGTCACCAAAACTGGAGGTGTCCATCCTCAGCACGGGCGTTCCCTAGCCCTTCAGGGTCTGGTCTCTGACACAAACACGTGTCCAGACTGTTCTGCCCTCTGACCTTGTCCTCTCCGGGTGTATCCGTTAATCTCCTGGCTCCAGCCCTTAGGTGTCTGGCCACAGGCCAAGGGAGAATTGCAATTGTTAGGCTTTGTTTTTCAAAAAGGAGAGGCTATATAAGCTGAAATTTGAAAAAAAAAAAAAAAAGACATCAGATGGCTTGGAATTAAACAAATAATTAAAAGAAAGGCTTTGAGGGCAACCCTACCACTGCCAGGAAGAAGAATGAGGCCCTCAATCCCCAATCTCCAAACGAGGTTGACGTTGACAAAGTAGATGTCATAACCAGGGAGCATATTCCAAGAGAGCCTAGACAAAGTGCAATGGCCTGTTCACAGGGGCTAATTATGTGACTGGGTTGGTTGGATGTTGGCTGAAATTGTGTGGGGCTGATCACATCCCCAAATCTTATTATTCAGAGGTTAGGTAGCCACTCTGAAAAGCGATGTCCAAGAAGGAGGGACCCTAACATGGTGACTTGCTGTGAGGTGAGGACAGAGGACAATGGCCAGCTTGAGCAGAGAGGAGTGATAAACAGCCATGTGGAAGTCCACCACAAGGACAGCTGCTTGGTGTGCTTGCACCAGTATCAGGCCAGTGGCACCATCAGAAGAGACCTCCCTTCACGCTCTAAGATCCTTCACAATAGTCTCCAACTGTTCCAGAGTCACCCGGAGCCATGGAGGGCTGGCGGTACAGTGCTGCCTATCAAGGGCTGACCACAGTCGCATTAGCTCTTAGGTCGTCTCTGGTTGGCCCATCAAGACAGGGCCTGCACAGGGGCCTGCTCTTCAGGTTGAGCTGGGAGAGTTCCCATTGAGTCTTGAACCCTCTGTTGGGTACAGAGGAGTTCCGATGACCATTGGCAAAGTTGATTTTCAGGTCCTTGAGAAGAAATAACATCCCCAGATTTCAAAAGTTCTTGAGAATAAGGGACAGAATGGTGGCTGTGATCCAGGCAGGACACTGACTTTGGGTCTCAGGTCACAAGACTTGATTCGAGCCTAGCACTCGGATAGCTGTGTCTGGGGTCTTGAGCCCATCCATCTCAGACCATGGATCTGTGGTGCACCCTGCCCTTCTAACTGTCCCCAAGTACCTTGGTCACGGCTCACAGCCTCCTTCACTGGATGGCTTCAGCTGGTGAATGGGGGTAGTGTGGGGGGGTGGTTCTGAAGCAGGAGCACTGTGTCCATGAAGGGCAGGGCTGGAGGATGAGGTCACCAGGAAATCAACAGAATATCTATCAGTTCCCTAGGTTCCCAAGTCCGGACTCCCTTTGCTGCTTTGTGATTTCTTCATACATGTGAAGAAAGACCAAGTGGTCCCACTTAGTCTGGTAAGTGGGACCAGACAAAGGGATCTTAATTGCTGGGTCTGGTCTCCGTGGGAATTAATGCCCCACAGAAGGTCGTATGTGGCCTGCCCTCGCTGTGCAGGGTCTTGCCTCGAGTCCCTGACTGTCCTGGCAAAGGCCCTTTGGGACTGCCCTCTCCATCACCATTTTATAGAGCAGAAAATGGAGCTGCACACACTTTATTTTTTGTATTTTGTCTTAAAAATACAAGTATGCTGCATGATACTCCACAACACATCCATCGATCTTACTAGAGATAAGATTTCCCCCTCAGAAAGCTCTCACGGGAAAGCAGTCCCCCCGGGCGAGGTACAGGTTCACTGCTGGTGGCAGCAGCACGTGGCTGTCCAGAAGTACCCGTTCCCCATTCCCCGGAGTGCAGAGCCTGGCGAGGCCGGGCCCGGAGTGCGGAGCAGACGTTCCACAGAGGCTTCTCACGCTACACCGTCTCAGTCCTATACTTGGTGCCTTCAATATTGGTTCTAAGTGAGTGTCGGAGCTGGGGCTTGAACCCAGGGGCCCAGCTCTGTCCCGCCCCATAGGCCCCCAGTGCACGCAGGGAATCTGGCAAGGCCTGTTTGCCCCAGTGCACTCTGGGAAGGGTCCCAGTGGACCTGTTGTGGCAGGAAGCTGGGCGATGGGCTGGCGCAGGCCCTCGGGCTGTGGGGCCAAGGCTCTCCAGGTAGACCCTGGCTCCAGCCCCAGGACTGCAGCCGCCTGGCCCACAGGCCCCCCTGTGTGCTCGCCTCTTCCTCTGCGACCCACCGTGAGCCTCACATCCTGAGAGGAACCCTAGAAACGGGCTCTGTTGATGAAAACACACACCCTTCACCACAGGAAGTGTGGCCTCACGTTCGAAGCGATAATACTGCTCCTCACAGGGACGGGAGGGGAACAGATCTGAGATCTTTAACTAAATTAGGAAACACATGTTCTCGCTGGTCTCCCTTCCCTCTTTCTCCCCTTGGCAATTTTCAGTTTACCTCACAGGGAACCCCGCCCTCCCTTCCTAGCCTGGCCTGGGAAGTGGACGTGTAGGTAGCAGAGACGTGCCCTCTGAGCGGAGGTACATGCTGCAAGAAAACAGGATGTGCGTGATAACAGAAGCCTCCGGGCCTTGGGCCCAGGTAGGGTGGTCGGACACACTATGAGACTCTCAATTAGTACTGGCCTTTCAGGAAAACAGCGGACACCTTCTCAGTAGGAAAGGACTGCACAGAACATACTCTGAAGTAGTATTCACTGTTCCTTGAAATTCAAATCCAGCCCTGCATCCTGTATTTTTATGTACTTGCTGCCACTAGTCACCAGAGCACAGGGGACCCTCCCTGTGAGCCTCAAGCATCATCTGGGAAGAGTGTTGGGGAGAACTGCTTTGTCCAGGCTTACTTCCTGCCCTCTGATAAGAATAAACAGCCTACTATGTGCCAGCAGCTACTCAGCTCTGGGCATGGGTTTATGTTTTGAACACGAGGAGCTCTCTTTGGGTCTGCCCCGCGGAGGTCTGTTGTTGTTTGTAGTTGAGGCGAGAAACAGGCCCTGAGAGGTTGGTGTGAGTCGCCGAAGCTCCACCAGCTCTGGGCCTGTCTCCTGGCATAGTATTGCTGGCAGTGGGTGGGGATGCAGCGTGAGCTTGGAGGAGCAGTAATAACAGGTTAGCTTGGAAGTGCTCTGCGCAGAGATGGGAAGGGCTGTGTCAACACATGCAAATTATATGCAAATACACTTGGCCTCCTGGCAGGCTCCCCTACCTGGATGAGAGACCCAGGAGCACAGCTTCCAGCCCAGCCATCCATGGGCTTCCTGCAGGGGCAGGGGAGCAGGCAGGGGGAGCATCTGAGGGACACTGGACCCTGGGAGGCCACGTTTCCCTGTGCACGTGGGCTGGGGCAGATGCACACACGTGTGTTCTCTCGGCGTGGATGCGGATGTGAGGGGGAGTATGGAGGTGGATGCATGAGGCTGTGGGGCGTGTTGACGTGTGCGTGACCTGCCACTGCGATCTGTGCATTCCCAGCAAGACACTCGGCTCCTGTCTCCTGGGATAACCTCTCCTGAGGTTCTGGAATCCCTCCCTGAAGAGGAGGAAGCATCCCTTTTCCTGGGCATCCTCCTGCTGAGATCCCCCAGGACTGGAGAACTTTGTGAATAGTCCCACCACAACAATGCCCCTGTCAGTGGCGGTTGAGCATTTAAACACCTTGTACTTCATTCTTCCAGCGCAGGGTTTGCGTTGCCCAGACTTCACGGTTGAATATGCCAAGGCTTGGAAGGTGAAGGCCCTTGCCCTTGACTAGTGAAACTGAGCCAAGATGTGCCCTCAGCTGCCACTAGCTCCTCGCTCTTCGGTTTGGTCAGTGGACTCAGTGGGGGAGGGGTGGGATGAGGTAGGACAGCATGAAGTCCAGGTCCTGGACCTGGCCTTCCTAAAGAGAGAGGAGAACTATTTTGAAAAGTCCCCTATGGAGATTTGTAGTAGTTGCAACTAAGAGAGTTTGAGATTTGGCCTTTGGGATTTAGCTGGCCTCCAGCATTGGTGCTGACTGATACCATGTATAGGGAGATATTCTCCATGGCCAGGGAACCCTGTGGAGAGGGGCTGCTCTGCCCTCCCTCTGTCACTCTGAAGGAAGTCATCTGCTGAAGGACAGCTTGGTTCACTGGTAGAACATGTTGGTGGGGCCAGGTGGCCTGAGCCACAGTTGCCTTTGCTGGTCCAGCTGAGTGGTCTGGGATGACAGCTTCACCTCTATCAGCTTCTTTCCTCATCTGTAAAACGGTGTATTTGAAAGGTGTCTTCCTCTCACATGGCTTGGAGTTCTCACTGGCCAAGCATAAAAATAATTATTTGTACAGCAATAATAATAAAAAAAGGTGTTAGCTCTCACCTTTGATAATCTTACAGTTTGGTGAACCAAGCTAAATCCATTCTAGTGAGGCAGGTAAAGATTCACCCAAAAAGTGTCACAGAGACCATGCTGCTAGGGTTCAGGGCCAGGGGAGATCTAGCTGGGAAGGGCACCCTGAGGCCTTTGCTGACGAAGCAATCTTTGGGATCCACCTTGATGGATGAGCAGGATTTGGATATATGGATCAAGGGAAGGGAGGAAATTCCAAGCTGAAGGGATGGTATAAGAATAGCATGAAGGACAATCTGTGTGCTGTTCAGTTTGATGGGGAGGTCCATCCACCCATCCACCCAACCACCCATTCATCTATCCATCCATCTATCCATCCATCCATCCACCCGTCCATCCACTCATCCACCCATCCATCATCCATCCACCACCCATCCACTCATCTATCATCCATCCATCCATCCATCATCCATCCACCCATCCATCCATCCATCCACACCTGAGCATGGATGTGGGGCATGAGAACAAGATAGAGAGGGTCCTCACTTATGGAAACTGCATCATTAAACAACATTAAACAAGGAATGCTGTATCTGATAGCTTAATCGTACTGTCATGGGCTGGTGGGCTTCTGAGGTTGTCAGGGCATGGTGTCCGAGAAGCTTCCCTGAGGATGTGATTGCTGAAGTTTCAGTAGGAGGTAATGAGTAATGCAAAGAGCATTTGGGGCCATGAGTGTGGCTCTCTGGAGACCCTGACATGCACAGGAGTTCAAGGACCTGAAAGACCAGTGCGTGACTGGGCTGTGTGACAGAAAGTGGCTGGGGAGGTAAACTGAGGTTGGTGCAAATGAGACCAGAGGGGCCAGGGGACATTGCTTTATGCCCAGAGCAGCAGGGCTGTGGAAGGTTTTAGCCAGAGGGCAGATGTGTGGACATAATCTTGTGTTTGAAAATCTTGTGTTTTCTACCGTTTCCCTCTGGCAATGGTAGAAATGGCTCTGCATGGGACATGGGTGAAAGCAGGTAACTGACCTGTACACTTTGACAAAATCCTACTTGGCTACCAGCACTGTCCTCAGCACAACACACTCAGGGCCTCACTGGTGTCTTGTTTAGACCTTGTTCCTGAGGTCAACGTCCTGCTTGGCTTCCCACCACCCTTGCTTCAGAGAACATGTGCATTGGCTCCTGCCCCTGGGCTCTGAGTTCTTTCCATCAGAGCCAAATCCTGAGGAACTGGGCCCAAAGAGAACAGGAAGGAGTCAACAAGATATTAAGCATGCTTAAGACACACTGCCTGACTTTTGAGAAGGTCAGGGCCTGATTTCTGTTTGGCCCTCCTCACTGGGCTGGGCGCATCCTCACGAGGTGGATCCCTGGGGAGCCGAGGGCTTGGCAGGATCAGTGGATTGCTTCACCGAGCAGCGAGTGCCAAGGCATACAAGGTGAAGTGCTTAATTGTGCTGGCCTCTGCCCAGGCAGCTTGGGCATCCTGCAGCCAAGACCTGATTGCGAGGCTGGACAGCATGCTTTACTGTCCTGAAAGCCACCAGCACCCGCTAGGCAGTGGGGCAGGGGGCCTCAGGAGGAATCTCAGAATGTCAAGGACAGGGTGGGATGAGGCTTTGGCCTTGTGGTCGTGGAGAGAGAACCACTGCCTCGCTACTTCTTACTATAGTGGACTCTTTCTTTGAAAACGCCACAAATAGTTCTTACTCTCCCAGCACAGAAGAGAGGTTTCGTTTGATAACTGCTTACCAAGTACTTACTTGGAGCCAGGCTGAAAAAGTTAGATTTTTATTTCCTTTATCAAAGAGTGCAGTCTGGTGAGAGAGACTGACATGTAAACCGGACATGACAGTATACTGTCCTAAGGGCCCCAGTAGTGGCTCATGGGGCTTTGGGACCCAAGAGGTAGCTGTGACTCCCAGCACCTGGTGGCTGGGTCATACCCTATAGACAGTGGAACATTTGAGTAAGGCCTGGGTCTGTTTTTTCCACTTCAGGGCTGGGGAAACAGATGCATCCAGAGCCTGGCACATCTCCAAGGATGCACACACTGTATCTCCATGCAGGTTGGTAAGCCCCTACAATGCACACGTAGCCCTTTGGGGACTGAGTGACACTCCCATGGCCCGGTCTCTGATCAGTTTTCTGAACATTAGATTCCAAGCAGCAAATAGAAAGCCATTTGATAACTTAAGTACTTGATTTGCTTGTATTTCTCAAGCACTATGAAGAGGCATGGCCCACATCAACACTCCTTAGAGTCTTTTCATCTTCATCTCTTCTTTCTTTATCATCCCCTTTTCTCTTTTCTCATGGAACTCCAAATCCCTCTTTGTCAAAATGTGGAAAGTCCTTCTGTTATGACCTCTCTCACGTGCCCTCCCCACCTATGTGCCGGGTCCCATGCTACTTGGAATCTGATTTCTCTCTGTTATGTGTCCCTGGCCTCCCCTCTGGCTCCCCTCTCTGCGGTGACCCTGCAGACCCATTTGCCTTGTGCTGGCTTTCGCAACTTGCCAGCAAGTGCCTGGGACCTCTGTGTTCTCTGCTCCCTCCGCCTGTTCCCAATGCCCTCAGGTGGCCCCGTGCTGGGTCTCCCTGATCTGCCAGGGTGGTGAAGGCACCCTCTCGGCCCTCTTGCTCAGCACTGGTCACTGTTTAGTTCTCCTCCCTCTTGAACCATCTTTATCTAAATTGGAGCGTCAGCCCGGGAGGGCCATGACCTCTCCGTCCTATTCTCTCTTGGTCCTGTGGCCTCAAGCAGAGCATGGACCTGGGTTGGTAGTCCATCAATATTATTTGTCCAGCAAGCAACTGTTGCACGCAGTTCCCCTGTCACCTGGGAGGGACCACGACTTCTTCTGTCACTCTTTTTTTTTTAGTTAGACTCTGCGGGCTGGCTTTTGTCATTGTTTTTCTCTCCAATCACCTTGATTGTGTGTTACACAAAAAATGATAGAACAGTCTAGAAAGACAAAGTGCTCTCAGAGGCAGGAGGAAGGAAGCGGTGGATTGGATAGCCAGGGGCCGGTTCAGCAGATGGGAGGGCAGCGAGTCTGGCGCACGTGCTCTGATGTCCTCGTGTCCGTGCACATCACGTGTGTCCACATTTGCCTGCGTCTGCTGGGAACATGGTGAGGTGAAAGCAGTGGCTGCACCTTGGTGTTCTGGTGATGGCAGGGCTCCAGTGAGGGGTGGGTCTGCTCCCATCTTGCTCACGAGCTGCCTACCTTTCCCTGCTCCATCGTCTTCTAAACAAGGAGTGGCCAGCTGGTTTTATCTCAGGAGCTAAGTCTTCTAGGTAACGAGGCCCTGGAGGCCCTAGTGAGGCAGGTCTTGGATGAGCAACTGTGGGAAGGGACTGTGGCCGAACAGCCATGTCCACCCTGAGTGTGGGAGGAGGGAGGATCACTACAGTGCATGTGGCCTTGCTCGATTAGATGATCCCTGAAGCATCCTTGTTTGGGACTCCAGAGTGTCTCAGCCTCTGGACACTCTCTGGACACTGGTAAGACATCAGCTGGGGATGCTGAGGGGAGGGAAGAATTCTCCTACTGGGAAGTCCTCAGTCAGGGTCTAGCCCTGGAAGACGAGATAGGGAAGCCCCTGCCTGGTAGTGTGAGGTGGATAGACCTCGAGGGTGCACAGATGAGCTCTCTCTTTTCCTGGGTGCCAAAGACTTCATTCCTAGCACTGAGGTAGGAGTCCTGTGAGAAGCTGTACATATGTAACTGTGGACAGCTCTTCAAGGCCATGGGCATACCATACCCGTCGCCCTCAGTCACCCCCAGCCTCCTCATTATCATGTGTGGTAAGAACATTTTACATAAGATCTGCCCTCCTGGCAGGCTTTAAGTGGTCCACAGTATGTCCCGTTCCTGGTGTTTGCCATGCAGTGGGTTTCCAGAGCTGATTCGCCCTGCACCCCGAGACTCTGTGCATTTGACCCCCATGGGCTCGCTCCCTGCACCTCTCAGCTCCTGGCTGCCAACAGGCTCCTCCCTGCCATCTTGGATTCCACAGGGTGAGCTTCTGAGCCTAGCTCACCCCCACTAGCACAATGCCCTGGGGGTCCAGCTATGCTGCTGAGAAAGCAGGTTTCCTTCTGTTTGAAAAAAGTTGAGTAAATACTTCAATAAAATGGTTTTCAAAAAGAGGAAGAAAATAATAAAAATAAAAACAAATGTTCCTGGGAGTGGGAACTGGTGTCCTGTGCTCAAGGAAGAGCTGGATGGAGGACATGCTGGCTCTCTCCTTTGGGCATGGGTGGGATTCTGAACTCTGCCCTTGGAGGCTTATGATTGGAGCTCTGCCTCTTTCCAACCAGAATTTGAGGGGACTTGCGGAAGAAAGTACCCAGGGGACAGACAGCTGGAGTGAAGCTAAGCTGGGAGTCAGAGGCCATGCGGAAGAAGAGCAGAGCCCTGGAAGGGCCAGGGTCTCAGGCCAGCACTTGGATTCGAGGAACAGTCATCATTAGGGTTCACAAGGACAAAAGCATCCTTGGCTTAGGGAGGCAGCTGGCGGAGGCTAATATACAAATCTGTGTTTTAGTCTGTTTATTGAAATGTTTAAACATATTGTTTTTCTGAATGCATCTAGCGGATGCTGGCTGCTGCACTAGCCCCACAAGCCATGGGTGTGGCAGGGTCTCCACTCACTGTGCTGTTCCCCAGCAGGTCTAGATTATTTTCCCTTAAAAAAAAAAATGAAGACAAACTCCTTACCTAGGGAACTTCTGGGGACCTAGCCTTGGTCGTTACAGTTGAAACATGACTTGTTCCTTCTGGGCTGAGAAATGGGCCTACAGAACAGTGGGTGACAGCAGTAAGATCAGGCCAGGTGGCGGCAAGGGCTTTGTTTTGGACCCTGGGGTTAAATAAAGGTTGGGTGGCCAAGGACTCAGGAGCCACATGGTGCTCCTTAAGTAGAGACTCGACTTCAGGGGCACACAATGCTTGGCCTGTGCCTGGCTTTCCTGGGGTCACCTGGACACTTTCGGCACATGGGGTGCTGTGAGAGTGGAGCCCACAGTGGTCACACAGGAATAAATGGGGGTGGGCCATTCCTGGAGCGGGAGATGGTGTCTGAGCACGAGAAACCTGTCCACTCCCCAAGAGTGCCTCGGCCGTGGCCTTGTGCGATCCCTCAGCTGGCTTGACAGAACCAGCTCTGTGGACCTGATGTGATAGGAAGGGATCCAAAAGGGGCCCCAGGGGCATTTATTTCCCAAACAGCTTTTGCTGTTTTGGCAGAAGGATGGAGGCAGCAGGTCGGAGAAGGTGAGAGGGGTCAGCTTGGGGGAGACTGTCTCGTGGTCAGAAGGACGGCATCTTGGCAGAGTTCTGCCTGTCCTGTGCCCACTGAGCCACTGGTAATGGCGACAAGGATCATCCACGCTCTGCTTCCTCCCTTAGCTGTCCCCAGAGGGTGTCTGGGCCAGAGAAACCAGCCCAAACGCAGCCCGTCCAGTTGCTTAACATATTGGAGAATTCAGAAGTGCAATCTGGTCCCAAGACTGGTATGCAAACCCCAGGAGAGCTTTTGTGTTATTTTTTTCCTTCTCACTTTTTACATTCTTTCTTTAACTCGAGGAGGTACTAGGGTTTTTTTGTCCTCCTTTTAGGAAACTTTATTTTGGAATACTTTTAGATTTACAGAAAAGCTGCAAAGCGTGTGCACCCCACATGCCTTTCACCCCATGACCTTCATGGGGTGTCTGTCGTCGCTGAGACCTGCACATGCTGGCGGCCTCCAGGCCCGGTGCGCACATCTCTGTCTTTCAGGCATCCTCCCCTTCTCTCGGAGGCAAGCTGGGCTTGCTGATGCTTTTAGATACAGCTTTTTAAAAGAAGTGCAATACTTAGTTATTTTAACGGATACAACAAAAATATATTATTACCATATCAACTAGTACTACAGCTTGGGGCAAATTAAATGATAAAAGCAAGTCAATTCGAAGGAACGTGTCATAAATATGGATGGAGATGGCACATGGCTGGATTAAGAGAAAAGCTGCGGCCTTTCCTACACAGACCCACGGGGAGTGGAAGGCTCGCTCATCACCACCCTGCGAGTTAGTAGCAAAGTCCTGGGGGCATGTAGGGATGGAGACCTGCAGCCCAGTGCCCCTTATGCTCTTGTGGCACACCTCTTCTGGCCTGGGAGCTTGAGAGTAAGTTAGGAGGTGGAGAGGAGAGACACCTCAGTGGGAAGGAAGTTTCCATTTCAATTATTCAGCTGATCCTTGACCCCCATTACCATTGACAATCAAAAACTGGCTGGATACACCAAGCTTTAAGTGAAAAACATCATTTTGATGGTCCCAAGGACGGGAAGTGCAGACAGATAACTTTAGGGGTGCACATGCACTTCCACATTTCCATATGCACAGGAGAAAGACAGCCACCAGCCAGCTGTCACACTCTGTGGAGTGCTCCTTCCTGAAGGAGGGACCTATAGAGAGGCCATTAGGGGAACCAGACCCCCAGAGGGAACTGGGTGAAGGTAAAGCTGAGTGTGAATGTGCCAACGGAACAGCACTCCACCTTGGAGGGTAGACCAGGGTCTGGAGCCTCCTGGCCTCCTGGGCAAGGGTCCCCGGACCGGGTCCATGAGGGGAGGGGTCTGGTGCACTCTGTCAGCAGATGCTGGCCAAGGCTGCCTGGACTGGCAGAGGCATGCGGTGCACACGGGTGTGTGGTGGGCAGAGACAGGAGCCCATCACCAGTCGCTGGTGAGAGAGGTCAGACACACAGGGAGGGAATGCACACAGAAGCAGAGCTGTGTGCCAAGCGTGCATCTTGGAAGTTTCCAGAAGAGAAACAGTGGTTGTCTGTCGTGAGTGGACTTGGGCAGTCTCAGTTCTTCTAACCGTGGCCATGGCCCCTAGGAGCGTGTTGAAATGAACAAGAACGTTCCCCCCGGTCCCCTTCATTTATTTAACACATATTTTCGGGGCCATGAGCCCAGTCTCTGGGAAGAACACGGTCAGCAGCAGGGTGTGGTGACAGGGCAGAGCCCTGGAAGAGCCATGGAGATGTGTCTGTCAGTTGTCATGGATGTGGCTGCCCAGGTGGCAAGAGGTAATACACAGACCTCTGCTTGCTTGTGAGGCTGTGCTGGGGCTCTGGTCCCAGCTGTCCTTTCAGATACGCCAGGTGGCTCTGTTTGGCAAGGCTCTGCTGGTGACTTTCTGTTGTGTGGCTGCACGTGTGGAACCGGAGAGGGTCCTGGGGACTGAGCCCTGAAGTCCTCCAAAGGCAAGGGAGCTTGTGTTGTGAGGGCGCGAGGCCTCTGTGACCCGGCCTGAGTGCACATTCTTCCTACCTGTGTCCCCGGGACACCACGGCTTCTGGTGTCCTCTCATGGTTGTCTGCTGGTCCATTTAGCTGTGTGAGAGTTTTGTCTTAAAGAACAGTCCTACAGACTGCAATGTGCCCAAGAGCCTTGCTCTTGGCAAGGGAGTTATTTATCTTTTTTGTTTGTTTCCTTGGGAAAAGAGGCCTGGGAAAGCGAGCTGATTCTTTGAAAGTCATTTTTCTTTCTCTTTGGTGACTGTGGCCGGATGCTGCTCTCTCTGGCTATGGGTTGCATGCTGTGGACAGTCAGACTCCACCGTGGTGCTTAGAGAAATCAAGCATGGAGGCTGTGTTTGTTTACTGCTCGCCTGTAACACACACGCTCACGCAGTGCACCATGTTAGAGGGCAATCGGGTCAGCATGGCCACACAGCCACCACAGCAACCTGCTCTGGAGCCCTTTCAAGAGCCCGGAGGAAACCTGCACCCTCCAGCACATGCTCCCGCTTGCCCCCCAACCCGCAGCCCCTGGCAACCACTGACCCACCTTCTGTCGCTATAGATCTGCCTCTTGTGACTTTTCATCAAAATGGAATCACAAGGTGTGACTTCGGTGTCTGGCTTCCTTCACATGCTGCCACTTTCTCAAGGGTCCCCTGTGTAGCAGCGGGGATCAGAACCTCATCCCCTTTCATTGCCTCAAGGTTGTCCTGCCCACTGGAGGTCCACATTCTTTTTTGGGGTCCATATTTGATACTTCGTTTTAAAATCAGACCAACTCTAAAGGCTTTGTTTATAAAGTAGCAGTGTCCAGTAAGCCTTGCCCTTAATTCATTTCAATAAAGTGCATTCCAAGTGAAACTTAAGAGAGGCAAACTGAAGTCTTTTAAGGATCTGGAGACAGAGTCTTTTCTGAAGACGTCCTTGGTTAAGGCTGGGGAGCAGCTGGCTAGGCTCTGGGGACAGTGGGCGTGGCTGCTGTTAGGAGACCCTGTCTCCCCTTTCTGGTCTGTCTCTCCTTCTCCTAACTCTCTGACTCCCTCCTTTGCCTCTTCAGTCCTTCCAAGGTCAGAGAGTCGAGCCCAGCCTACAGCAGCAGCAGAGGCTCCCCTGGAGGGCAGAACTAAAGGCAGAAGCTCATCATGGAGATCATAACTTGGTACAATGTCTTAAAAATAGAAATCAATGCAAACAAATCCATATTGAGCACAATATCAAAATTAATAATAAAGCCAGCATCACAGTGACCATGGCTGCTCCCTAACCCTTGTTATGGCCACCTGCAATGGAAATGCTCATTCAGGGCCCTTGGGAACTTCCAGGGTCACGCTGGAGGCTCTGCTAACCCCATCTTCAGGAAAACGCACATCCTGGCTCTCATTCTCCCTCACCTGTGCAGAACAGCCTTGTCTCTAATGCAGTATTTTGCACACCTACCTTCCTGGGCAGCAGCCTCCATTTATGGGTTGTTAGATCAATAGTCACATAAAGACCCAAGCTGTCTGTACTTTTTTTTTTTGGTCTCTGCTTCTCTTCCTGTTTTCTAAGGCTTGCTACTGTCACCTTAAGTAACGTATAGACAATGACTGACTTCCTTTTTCTGAACCCGACAAGTTTCATCTCTGCTTGAGTCTCTTCCAGGTTACCCAAAATGGTGCTTTTCTCAGTTAAACCCAGAGTTGACACAGAGGACAAGCACTGGGAGGCCCTTCTGTTTTATTTTACTTTCTAAGGTGCAAGGAACATCTCTCTGCTCTGAGATGCTGCCCATGGAGCAGGAACTGGTAGAGGACAACAGATGCCTTCTCAGCCACAAGGAGCCTGTGCCCTGCAGAGTGTGGCCAGGCTCCCCGAGCTCAGCTCTCCTCTGTGCAGTCGGCCTGGGGTCCTTTCTGGATCGGTGGATGTTGTCTCAAGACTGGGCCAGGCCATCTGGGTCTGAACTGGTGTATTTCTGGCTGGAAGTGCACCTCTCTTCGTAAAGGTAGGTGAGTGCCCCAGGGCACAGATACAGAAGGGGCTAGTTTTTTTTTTTTTTTTTTAACCAACAGGCTCTTTTACCCTGTGTTCATAATGATATATTTGTCTCCAAACCCACAGTTAAAAAGAAATGCTGCGTGAAACTGGGTCTGACCCAGCTCAGTAATTCTCTTGCGTGCCTACCACCACTATTGGACTTGTCAAAATATTTACTGCGATTCATAATGGCTGTCAGAAACCAGGCTCACAATCCATGTTCTATTAAACACGAAAACATTTATAAGGAAATTTAATGCTTTATAAGCTGTTTTTCCCCCAATGATGGACCTAATTAAATTGAAGATGTGAATTGGTTAAAAACATACATTATGTTAGCACAAAAGTTTTAAACAGAGTATAATCTAACTATCAAGTTATTTGATAGACATGCTATTTATAACAGCCGTGCTGATCAGTCACCCAAGGGTAGCATTTTTCAGTGAGATTTACAGGGGCCAAGGAACCGTGTATTTATACACATATTTGGCTTCCCAGCCTCCAAAATAGCTAAGGCTGGAGGGAATCTCAGATAAGCCGCGGAAGCCAGGCTCTGAGTGGCGGCGTGTCTCTCCTTTCCCGCAGCAAATCTTCCTATAAGAGTGACACCAGAGATCTTATCTGCCCAAATGCAGTGAGGACAGGATGCAACCTAGAGGGTGATAACGGTGGCTGGTGGGGAAATGAGCGTCAGCGTCAGGGCCAGTCTGAAGGAATGTGCCTTGAACCGCCCACACTGGACTGCCCCCACGAGGAGCATGTATTCAGGACCACAGGCTTGTACCAGTCAGAGACCCCAGAAGCCAGGGCACGAAGATGGGCTGGGAAACTGGGGATGGGGCCTGCTCCACGTGAGCGGGATAACCTGAAAGGACCTAAGTGACCGCAGCACAGCTGCCTGGGGAAATGAGCTCACGGTAAGGGGCCAGGGGTCACCAGCCAGAGAGACCTCTCTCCTGGCAGGCAGTGCAGCACCATGTCCACAGAGACCGAGGCTGGAAAGGGAGTGGGGCCCATGCTTGATGAGACGGCAGCCCCACGGGAGCCGCCCTGTGCCCACAGTCACATCTGCGTCTCTTCTGATCTTCCACAAAGGAACGAGAGCCCACTGCGAGCAAAGGGAAGCAGCAGGGCGAGTCGAAGGGACTCGTTCGAGGTCCAGGGCCTGCAGGTAGCCAAGGGGCAAAGGTGGGCCTAGCCTCCCAGGCCCGGGGCTCCACTGCCCTCGCCACCCTCGTGGGGCTGGTGCAGTAGAGGGGCTGACCATTCTGGAACTCTGGCTTGGGCATGGGGCAGGAGACCTCGCCTGAGCACTGGCTGGCCATGGGCGCTGGCCCCTCACAGGTCTGTCCCTCGGCTGTGCCTTCTTTGTGATGACTTCTGGTTGTAGCCACTCTGAAGCTTTTCCATGTATGGTAGCAAAGCAAACTGCCTTTCCATTGAGAGTGTGTGAACGAAGAAGCGAGTCGACATAAGGAAAACGGGACTGAGGAAAATGGCCTGCGAGAGCAGGTGTTTCTCCCAGGGGCCATGGCCGGGGCAGGGTTCTTAGGTTTTAGGTTATAGGCACTAAATAACATTAATAACGTTAATAACATAAATAACATAACATTAACTCATACTGGGAACTTGTCTGTGACTTTAAAAACGTAGCCTTTTGGTTCTGAGGTAATTGTAGGTTCACATAGAGGCGGAAGAAACAGCAAAGTCCCTGTGTGTTTTTTACACAGTTTTCCCCGATGGCAGCATCTTCAAGTCATGGTCTGATACTGACAGCGATAGAGTCCAGGTACAGAACATTTCCATCACTTCCAGGCCACACTGACTTTCTCCTCTCCCCATCCATCTCATCTTCCTAACCTCTGCTAACCACTCAACTGATCCGCAGTTCTATAATTTGTCATTTCAAGAATGTTATATAAGCATTGTTTCCTGTGCAGGCTTTGGGCATTGCCTTTTTTCACTGAATATAATTTCTCTGGAAATTCATCCAAATCCATGTCAACAGCTTATTCCTTTTTTACTGCTGAGTAGTATTCCACTGTAGAAATGTGCTGCAGTTGGTTTAAACACTGGCCTATTGAAGGACATGTAAGCTGGCTCCCGCTTTGGGCTATCACAAAGCCAGCGCTGTGAGCATTCACAAACATGTGTTCATGTATCCATGTTTCCTTGGCTCTAGGATGTGTGTCCAGGAGCACCGCTGCTGGGTGGGAGGCGGGCTACTTGTTTAGCTGCACCCTCTTGGGATGGCTGTGCTATCCTGCTTCACGGCAGCCACGTACCCAGCATGTCCCCGTCCTCACCAGTGTTTAGTATTGTTGCATTTGGACAGGAGTACAGAGGTCTCATTGTGGTCTTAGGTTGCATCTCTTGGTGGATAGCGACAGTGAACGTCTTTTTGTTTGCCTCTGGCCTCTGGTTTATCTTCGCTGATGTTTTGCCTCTAATGTCTTTCACTCATTTCCTACCTGGATTGTTGTTGGATTTTTTTTCTCTTTACTTTTAGTCTTTCTAGGTCTTTATACATTCTAGATGTGAGTCCTTTGACAGATAGGTTGCTGCAAATATTTTCTCCAGGTCTGTGGCTCGTGTTCTCTATTCTCTTATTACAAGCAGGGATTTTATATAGTATAAAGTTTTCATTTTAATGAGGTGAAACTTACCAATTTTTCTTGTGTGGCTCATGCAAGTCTAGAGACTCCTTCTCGTGTCCTAGATTCTGAGCATCTTCTCCTATGGTTTGCCCCCTACAGCTGTGTAGTTCTGTATTTCGTATTCAAGGCTGTTTTGCATCTGAGTTACTTTTGTGCATGTAAGGTGTGCATTTTAGGTGTCGGCTCTCATTTTTGCTTTTGGCAATGAAAGTCACTTGCCTCATTGCCTTTGTTGAAAGGCTGTGCTTTTGCTACAAAATTGCTTTGAACCTTTGTCAAAAATCAGTTGGGCATATTTATGCAGCTCAATTTCTGTTTCATTATTATTATTCTTTTTCCGTTCTACTGATCTATCCCTACGTCTATTCCTTTGACAATACAGTCTTGATTACTGCAGCTCTATAATAAATTTCAAATCAGGTAGACTGATTCTCCTACTTTATTATCCTTCTTCAAAATTGTTTGAGTTATTCTAGTTCCTTTCCCTTTCTATATAAATTTTAGCTTTTTAGAAAATCTTACTGGGATTTTGATGGGAATTGCATGAAGTCTGTATATCAATTTGGGGAAAATGGACATTTTTACTATGTTGAATCTTCCCATCTGTGAATACAATATGCCTTTCTATTATTTAGGGGCTTTTTTTGGTTCATTCATCAGTGTTTTATGGGCTTCAGCATATAAATTCTGCTCATGTTTGGCTAGATTTACACCTAAGTATTTTATGTATTTTTTTGAGTGAGTGGAAATGGCGTTGTGTTTTTAATTTGGTTTCCAGTGATTCACAGCCAGCTGTGGACATGCGTTGATTTTTGTGTCTTGCTCCTGTACCCTGCTGACCTCCCTTATTAGTTCCGGGGCGGGTGGGGATGGGGTGGTGGTTCCGTGGAACTTTCTACAGAGACAGTCGAGTCACCGATGAGTAGGAGCAGCTCTGCTCTTCCTCTGCTTTGCGTCTTTCCTGAAGCCTGTGCTTCTCCCCACCTTACTGCCTAGAATTCCAGGAACCTGCTGGATCTGAGCGGGGACAATGGATGTCTCTCTCTTGCTGTTGTCTCAGGGGAGAAGAACTCAATTTTCACCATTAAGCGTGATATTAGCTCCACAGTCACGTCAGTGCTCTTTATCACATTAAGAAAATTCCTGTTGCTTTTTTTTTTTTTTTTTTTGGTACTGGGTATTGAACCCGGGGGCACTGAGCCACTTCCCCAACCTGTTTTTAGAGACAGGGTCTTGTTAATTTGCTTGGGTTCTTGCTCACTTGCTGAGGCTGGCCTCAAACTTGCCATCCTCCTGCCTCAGCTTCTGCTTATTGTTATTTTTTGGAGATGTTTTTCCAGGAATGGGTGTTGATTTTTCAGAAGCATTCTCCACATTGATTGGTATGGTAACAGATTGTTTCTCTTCACTCTGCTGGTGTGGTGGATTGTATCACATGGACTCCTGCAGCCCCTGGTCGTGGTGGGCAAGTCTTTCATATCATAGAATTCTATTGCTAACACTTTCTGAAAGGTTGCACATCTGTACTCATGAGGGATATTGGCCTGTGGTTTCTTTTCTCATAATGTGTGGTATCAAGATAATATCTAGATTCATAAAATGAACTGGAAAGCATTTCTTTCTTTTCTGTTTTCTGGAAGAGATTATATAGAATTGGCATCAACTGTTCTTTAAAAGTTGGTAGGATTCTCCACATCAGGGCCTGGGGACTTCTGATGTGGGAGTTTAAAGCCACAAGTTCAACTTGATAAGCTATAGTGCTATTCATCCGACCTGCTTCAGATTAGTGGGTTCTGGGTAGCTTGTGCTTCTTGAGGGACTGGTCCATCGCATGGAGGGTGTCGGATGTAAGGAGTGCAGTGGCTTCCTCCTAGCCCCCCATACCCAGGGGTCTGTAGCGATGGCCCCGGCTCCTCTCTGCTATTGACAGTCTGTGTCTTCTTTAATTTTTCATTTGTCTTTGAAGAGATTCTAAATCAATTTTATCAATCTTGCCTGAGAACAAGCTTTTTCTTTCATTGATTTTCTGTATTATTTTTGTTTCAATTGTATTGATTCCCCCTCTTGGTTATTTCCTCTTTCCGCTTGCTTCAGGCTTTGCTTTTCTTTCATTTGATTGGCGTAGGGCTTGGATCTTTGACTAGAAACTGTCTTTCCTAGTGTAGGCATGCAAAGCTATGCACTTCCCTCTCAGCCCTATTTTAACTATGTTTCACAAATTTTGAGATGTTGTATTTTTGTTTTCACACATCAGTGTATTCGTTTTATTACTCTTGAAATTTCTTCCTTGACCTATGGATTATTTAGAAGCATGTTGTTTAGTTTTCAAGTGTTCAGAGTTTTCCTGTTATCTTTCTGTTACGGATTTCCAGTGTGATTCCAGTGTGGTCTGAGAACATGCTCCTCCATGTGATTTTCATTTTCTAAGTCTGTTTATGGTATTTGATGACTTGGGGTATGGTCTATCTTGGAGTAGCTGTCTAGATCCAATAGGAAGTTGAAGCCACACAGAAGTTAAAGCAAGAGTGCCATAATTGTAAGAGTGATGAACAATCCTAAAAGTGACTGTAAGAAACAAGAAAACTCCCTTCAGTACCCCAGGATGCAGAGAGTACCCACGGGTGAATGTGGAAGGAATTCAGATCTCATGGAAGAAGGTGTGATTTTCTACTGGGCAGCTGAGGACTGGGTCAGTTTGGCTGGACAGGAGTTTGTGTGGAGTCACTGGGCAAAGAGTAGGCAAGGGTCCTGAGGGTAGGCTCAAGCCAGGCCCTCTTGAGTCTTCAGAGCTTGTAAGAGTGGGGCTGGCCTCTGAGGGTGCTCTAGCCACAGCAGGCTCCATGGGCTGCTGGTGACACAGAGGAGTGTCAGATCCCCGTGGAGCTCTGGGCCATAGGCGGCTGCCGGAGCTGAGCAGGAGCTTGGGTGCCATCCTGCAGTGCTCCTCGGGGATCTTCTGTTGGGGGGACTTAGCACTGCGCTCGCTCTAAGGAGAAAGCAGAATGGAGCTGCCCCGTTCGCGACGGTGCACGCCCAGGGTGCGTTGGGAACTGGTGGGAAACGCACTTGGAGGGACGCGGTCTGCCCGCTCGGCAGCAGGTGCACCTGCCCTACGCATTTGAACTTCCTTACAGCGGCAGAACGGCTCTGCTTCTGCCAGCAAGAGCAGCCACTCTGCTATGAGTGAAGACGCTGCCACTTGTCCTCCCGAGAAGGCAGTCCCTGCACCCTGCGGCAGCCGCGGGCACTGCTCTTCACGCTCACGCACGGTCTCGCCGAGCGTTCTGTTCCCTGAAGACTAAGTTGTGAAGCAAACCTCGGGTGACTCGTGGGTGAAACTTAGAACAGAAAGTGGGCAACAGGAGAAAGGAGTGTGGACAGGGCAGTGTGGACAGGGCAGTGTCCACATGCCACTCACGGAGAACGCATGCCAGGCGCCGTGTGGCTGGATAGGACATCGCAGTTCGTGTCTCTGGCCTTCTTCAAGGGCCACCCGTGTGCCCTTGCCCTTGGGCAGAGCCCCCCCTGCTCTGCCTCTTGACCTCCTCAGGCATCTGGGAATCCGTGAAGAGTCTGAGCACCTGCTTCACCTCCAGCCGGTCATCCTGGTGTGTGGCCGCGCGTCCCTCAGGGAGGCGTGGAGGAAGATGTGGTGTGTCCTGGTGGTGCTGGTCCACGGTCCTCTGTCAAGGGGAACTGAGCTTCCCTTCGACCAAGCGCCTGCAGGTCTGCGAACCTGTTCTCCACCTGGAGACTAAACTCAGGTCACTTGTTCCTAAGTGCACCTAGGATCAAGTAACTGTGTAGATCAAGTGATGTCCTAGTAGGCTGTCCATCCATTCAGTCCTAGGGACATTACGGTCCTTCAGCTATTGTTGAAGATGCCCATGAGCCGAAGCAATCTGATTGCTGGCGTGTCCACGTGGCCTTATGGCTGACAGGCCCACCTTGCCTTCGACAATTAGCTATGCCACTTGTCCTTGCTATGCCGGGGTCCCTTTACCACCTTGAATGAGGAAGACCTTCTCCATGATGACATCCCCTGCAGCCCTCTGAGCCTGAGGAAGGAGCAGCCACAGAGCTTGGGGAGAGGGTGCTCCACAACCGCTCAGTGCCCCGGTGAAGAGGGTGCTCCCGGAGCCTCTTGAGGAGTTGGGGTGGAGGTGGAGGCTGCACGTGGAGCCTCTAGCCCAGCACTCGTGTGGAGCTCAGCCTTTGGGTTCCCCCCTCCGGAGCCCTGGCACATCCTTAAGTGTAGGTCACCCTCACATCCAGATTTCTGCCAATCTGTGCAGGAGACCACTGAGGCCACATGCACTGCACAGCCAACACATTAGATGGAGGCTCTGCAAGGTGCCCACACCAATGGACCTGGCTGGACTGCTGGGGTTGATCTGCGGCCTCCTTGACAGACACCCTCAGAAACCACCTCAGTCACACCCCAGGTCCCTGCTGATATGAGCCACCTCCAGCTCCTCTGTGTCCTGAGTGCTGCCCCCTGGCCCATGCTGAGGTCTGGCCCTGGTCATGGTCTCATGGCCATAGCAGTGGTCAGGCGGGTTCTGAGAAGGAGCAACAGCCTCTTCCAAGGCTCAGCCCCAGGTGAGGGCCCCACTGGGTTCCCAGCTGAGGAAGGCCACTCGTCGTGGACACTGCAGGGATGGCTACTCTTACTTGTAAGGGAGGCTCAGAGTGACTCACCACTGTCCGTTTCTTAGGTCCAGTAGGACATCCTTATTCAAACTTCAGGATCACATTCTCTCCTAATTAATGTTCTAATTCTCACATGAGAAACTTGGTGAGACTGAATTAGAATGGTCATTTTCATTTTATTTATTTCTTTTATTTGTTCTTTTTAGATACACACGATGGCAGAATATATTTTGACATCTTCTACATCCATGGAGTATAACTTTTTCTAATTAGGATCCTGTTCTTGTGGTTGTACATGATGTGAAGCTACACTGGCTGTGTCTTCATACATGGCCACAGGAAAGTGATGTCTGATTCAATCTGTTGTCTTCACTATTCCCATCCCTCCTCCCTTCCCTTCATTCCCCTTCATCTAATCCAATGAATTTCTATTACCACACCCCCCCCCCCGCCCCTGCTCCCGCTGGTGCATTAGCATCCGCGTACCAGAAAGAACATTCAACCTTTGGTTTTTTAGGACTGGCTTATTTCACTTAGCATCATAGTCTCCAGATCCATCCATTTACCAGCAAATGCCATAATCTCATTCTTCTTTATGGCTGAGTAATATTCTACTGTGTATATGTACCACATTTTCTTTATCTGCTCATCTGTTGAAGGGCATTTAGTTTGGTTCCATAGCTTAGCTATTGTGAATTGAGCTACTATAAACATTGATGTGGCTGTGTCACTGTAGTGTGCTGATTTTAAGTCCTCTGGGTATATACTGAAGAGAGGGATAGCTGGGTCAAATGGTGGTTCCATTCCAAGTATTCTGAAGAATCTCCATACTGCTTTCTAGAGGGGCTGCACCAATTTGCAATCCCACCAGCAATCTAAGAGTGTGCCTTTTCCCCCACATCCTCGCCAACATTTATTGTTACTCGCAGTCTTCATAATTGCCATTCTGACTGGAGTGAGATGAAATCTTAGTGTAGTTTTATTTGCATTTCTCTAATTGCTAGAGATGTGGAACATTTTTTATATATTTGTTGATGGATCATATTTCTTCTTCTGTGAAGTGTCTGTTCAGTTCCTTTGCCCATTTATTGACTGGATTATCTGTTTTTTTTTGGTGTGTGTGTGTGTGTGTTAAGTTTTTTAGTTCTTTGTATATCCTGGAGATTAATGCTCTAGCTGAGATGCAGGTGGCAAAGATTTTCTCCCATTCTGTAGGCTCTCTTTTATGTTCTTGAGTGTTTCCTTTGCTGTGAAGAAGCTTTTTTATTTGATACCATCCCATTTGTTGATTCTTGATTTTACTTCTTGTGCTTTAGGAGTCTTGTTGGGGAAGTTGTTTCCTAAGCTGACATGGTAGAGACTTGGGCCTACATTTTCCTCTAGAAGGCTCAGGGTCTCTGGTCTGATGCCTAGGTCCTTGGTCCACTTTGAGTGTAGTTTTGTGCAGGGCGAGAGGGGTCCAATTTCATTCTGCTACATATGGCTTCCCAGTTTTCCCAGCACCATTTGTTGAAGGGGCTAGCTTTTCTCCCATGTATGTTTATGGCGCCTTTGTCTAGGATGAGTGGCCGTATTCACGTGGGTTTGTGTATGTGTCTTCATATCTGTTTTGGTGCCAATATTGGATCGTCATTTTAATTCAGCAACTTGCACCACGAAATTTTGTGTTTGGGTTCCAGCAATGTCAGTCCTGCAGGTGCAGGAAATATGAGATTCTTTCAGGGCTGTCACAGACGCTGTCTGATTTTCAGACTGTGACTTGAGGTGGGAGTTAAGGGACCCAAGCTTGTCATTTTCTCTCTGTGAGTGCTTAAGGACTCTCCAAGAAATCCATTTCACACCACAGTCCTTACAGTCATTGTCACTGAAGTCCATGAGAGCAGGACATGACCCAAGGCATGTGCCCCAACTGTGGCTTTATCACAAATGCCCGCAAGTTATGGCTGGGTCATTTGTGATGTAACAGCACACCACGGGTCCTAAGCCGTGTTTCTCACTGGCAAGGAATTCAGCACTGTGCTCAAGTCCAAAGACAAGGCAAAGTCAATCCTCAAGCCCCATGTTTAGGGGTCTGTCTCTTGGAACTGCTCCCAGGACCAAGTCTGCCCCTGTCTGTGTCCAGCCCGGAGATGGAAACTGCACAGTAGGTCGTGCTGCGGAAGTGCAGTGTAGCAGCAGTTAACCATAACGAGGGAATACCCATAAGACACAAGGACATCCTGTGCAGTGCTCTGGGAAGGACAAACTTGGCGGCAGTTCAGTTCTTCTTGGAGAAGCTGAGTTTTTGATTACTTGAGAGTACCGAGAGCTGGTCTGGAGGTGCTGGGTGAATGGCCGCCAGCCTCTGGAGGGCAGCTGGAGAGCAAACAGTGATAAGTGGCGATGGGGTGGGCCTGCAAGTCTGGGCACCAGTAGGGTCAGAACCATCAGAGATCCTAGGCTGCATGGGAGGGAGCAGGGCTGGCTTGGACTCCTGGCCTCAAGTTGTCACCATCCCAGGCTGTGAGTTGCAGAGGGATCCCATTTGCAGCTATAGTTCAAGCAGGTTCCACAGGATGTCCCTCCACCGACTGTGGCTACTCTACTGTATTGTATCTGCGGGTTCTGCATCTGTGGATTCAATCAGCTGTGCATGGAAAGTGTTTGGAAAACATGTGTCTATATTAAGCACTTACGGACTTCTTAGAATCATTCCCTAAACAATACCGTATGGCAGCTATTTACACAGCATCTGCGTTGTATTAGGTATGACATGACTTAAGATGTGCGTAGATCCTCTGCAAATACAATGCCATTTTGTATAAAATTCTTAGGTTTTGGTTTCCTTGGGGGTCCTGGGAACAATCCCCTGTGCATACCCAGGGATGACTTGGTATATAAATATGTGACTTATCCCTGTCTACTGGGGTCATTCTTTTATAGTTGGGTTAAAGTATAAAAATTACACTTCCCTTGATGCTTTTCCATTTAAATGGCATTGAATAATTCTCTTAAATAGTTCCTCTCCTCACACTTAGAGCTATATCAGATGATGTTGACATTTTTGTTTCAACCACCAAATATAATTTAGAATCTTGAAAGGAAACACTGTTTTGCCCCAGTCTCCACTTTCTCCTTCCCTCCTGAGGTTCTAGGTCACCTCTGTTATTATTCCTTTTTTGTTTTGAGAGCCATTCCTTGTGGGTAGACCTGCCGGTGACAATCTCATTGTGTTCCCTTATTGGAGAACGTCTTGGTTTCTTCTTCATTCTGGAAGGAGATTTCTCTGGATATAGAATTTTGCACTGGTGTTTCTTTACTCTCAGCCCACAGGGAATATCATGCCCTGTCCCACTGGCCTCTGGTCTGGAGGAGAGACCCACTGAGGCCAGCGTCATTTCCCCCGTGCTGAAGGTGCCACCTCCCGCACTGTCCTCAGGCCGTGTTTCCACATGGGTCTCCTTGGGCCCGTCCTGGTGGGATTCACTCAGCTTTGTGGAAGGGAGTCCATAACTTTGCCAGTTACGCTGTCTGCAGATGTTTCTTTGAGCACATTTTAAGCCCTGCTTCCTTCTCAGTGCTTAGGTCAGCTCTCGGTTGTTCTGGTGGGTGCCTGAGGCCTTGCTCAGTTCTTTCCAGCCCTGGTCTGTCGCTCGGGTGGGGTGGTTTCTGCTGTCCTGTCTTCATGTCCTCTGATTTTTTTCTCTCCTTTCCATTTTGCTGACGAGCCCATGCACTGACTTCTAAATTTTTGATTTTAGTATTTTTTATTCTAAAATTTCCACTTGCTGCTTCTTTCACCTTCTACTTCTTTGACAGGTTTCCTGTTTTTCACGTGTTTCCAGTATATTTGTCGGTATTCCTTGAAACACGTCCATGATGGCAGCTTTCACGCTGTCAGACGATTCTGACACCTGCATCTTGGAGTGGGCATCAGTTTGGTCCTCTTCTCTCCCTGTGTGACTAGTGTTTGAGTGCGAGAGGCTGGGTTTGGCAAGCCTTCTGTTCTAGCTTCCTGGGCCTCTGCCCTGGCAGGGGAAGGGGGCTGGTCAAGCTCAGGTGCCCACTGTTGACCCTGGGGCCAGGTCCTTGCTGCTGCCTGGGGACGGTAGTAGCTCTGGCTCCCAGTCGGCCGACACTGATGTCTCCCTGAGGAGACAGAGAGGAATGCCCTGTCCTGTCCCCGTGTGCCCTCCTCTGACGCCTGTCAGGGAGGGCAGTGGCCAGGAGTGGACTGCTGCTGCTCATGGCCACCTAGAGACTAGAGGGCATGGTCCGAAGACACAGGAGCTGGCCTGAGCTAGCTGCTTTGTCCACGGTGCCCTTTATTCGACATCTTGTACGTCTTGTACAAGACAAACCTACAGGGCAGAGGATTGCTGTGTGGCCCCAGGGCCTGGAGGGACAAGAAGGGGCCGACCTCAGTGAGGTGTGGGGAGACGTGAGGGTGACAGTATTCTCCTGTCTTGATCATGTGGCTGGTTACACAGCCATACCTGCTTGTCAAAAGTCATGGAACCACACACCAAAGGGGTGTGTTTCACTGTGTGTAAATAGCCAGTGTCCGTGCAGGTAGCTCTGTGGAGATGGAGGGATTTGGGGACCTAATCGCTTGCCTCTTTCTGCAGCCAGAACATCATCTGGGGTCCTGGACAACCAGGCACTTGTAGGGGTGAAACCCTCTGCCACGTGCCATGTGCCTGGTGTTGTGATGAGGTGCACCCCCTCTTTGTACACAGTGCCCATCCACAACTCATTTCTGATGCGGGTTTTAATGCGTAGGGTCAGCTGCTGTAGTGCTGGGAATCACATCAGTATCGGGGTGCTTTTCCTATCTGTCTTTGAATTCAGCTTTGCATCTGTTTCTGGTTTCTTGGCTAATTATTGTGATTATATGAAACAACAACCATCACCATACAATATTCTGAATTACATTATTTCACATCATGAACAGATCTGTTGATAGCCCTCCAGACAGTTGTGAATTGGGGTGTTGTATAGCATTTTATATTTGTGTTCTGAGCTGCAAGGATTTGTGACAGGACTTCAACGTGGCCAGGCTGTAGTGGGAGGTCTGGCTTGGGGATGTGACATAGTCCCTTCAACATGGCACTCAGGGAGGAGGAGGGAGGACCATCCTGGGTGGTGGTTCTCACCTATGAGTTAGCCCTGTCTTCTAGCACACAATAAGACCTTGAGCTTGTGTCTCCACTTACCATAGAGGAGAAATTGTCACACAGTAATCAAGACTGTTATTGACTTGTCATTTGACTAAACATGATGCTGCTAGTATTTGTAATTTCAGGCCACTTCATACTTAGACATAGTTCTCCTCATTTTGCAGATGAAGAAACAAAAGCCTAGGGAAATAAAAGTTGCCAAGAAGAATCACAAAATATTGTTGAGCAGGTTAGCATCTCTGAATGCAGCTCCTTGAGTTTAGAGAGTCATGCCCCAAACATGCCAGGCACTTACCCTTAACCTCAGGGCCTTTGCACTGGCTGTTTACATTTGCCTGAAATGTGAAACACTCTTCCTCAGGTGCCTGCAGGGCTTACTCCATCCCATTGAAAGTGGCAACCCTTGTTTCCTTCCTGACCTCCCCACATTCCTTCATCATACTCCCAGACGCCTTCGCCCTGCTTGGTTTGTTCCAAGACATCTATCATTTTCCAATATATTACAAATTTATTTTTACGACCTCTTGTCTGTCTCCCTAACTGGAACATAAATTCTGTAATACAAGTTTTCATTCACTGGTGCCTTGTACCCCTAGGGAAGCTAGCTCGTCCTAATTTCCCCTGGACTTGTCTGGTTTTAAAATGTGAAGCCTAGCATCCCAGGAAGTCCCTCAGTCCCAGGCAAAACAGGACCCATAACCCAATAAGTGCTGAGTGAACAGTAGAATGGATTAACAATACATTTTCAACAATACATTTTAGTTTCAGGTGGAAACTAAATTGGAATAGTCACCTTGTTTTTGTAAAAGATATACTCCATTTGATGTCATCCTGGAGGAGGCTGATTCACTCTTCCACTTTTTGTTTGAAATAATTCATTAAATAAAATGTAATGGTTCATCAAAGTGAGTTTCCTGAATATTCTTGCATGTTCCCCGCTGATGAGACCCAGCATGGCAGGCAGTGTAGTCCACTCCAGGCCAAACCTGTGCTGTGAGCTCTCTGGGCTCCTGGGAGCTCTCTGGGGCTACTCTGCCACACAGCATCATGGGGCATCTCTCCATCTCTATCTCTATCTCTATCCCTCATTCTAACAAAAAGTTTGACTTAAAATTGGTGTCAAAAAGCATGCAAGTGCTTAGCTGGACCAACCCAAGAACAGAGGCAGATAATCTTACTATGTTACAATAAAACCACTGTCCAGGCCCTTGAAACAAATGGCTGAGAAAACAGGAGGTGCCGGCCAGCAGTTGTAGAGACTGTCCTGGACAATGGGACCTGAAACACTGACCAGTGGTTCTGGGAGGGAAGGTGAAGAAACTGGTGGTGTGTTAGGACCTTGGGATGTCGGCAGAGATGGGGAGACAGGGCCATTTCCAGAAGGAGCCATCAAAAATGGCTCCTTTCAATGCTGATGTCACGATAGGCTCCAGCAGTGTATCCTGGAAGAGTGGCTGTCAGCCCAGGTGGGTGACACAAGGGCACGCATCCCCTGGTCAAGATGACCCTTTGAATTCTTCCGCAGGCATCGTGTTGAGGTCATGCTACTCACCTGACTCTTGCTGTCTAGCAAACACCCCCAAAAGAGAGTGGCTTAAGATGACAGTGACTTCCTTAGCTCACCAACGGACGGCTTGGTGAGGAGGTCCCCCTGGCCTAGGTGGGGCTGACTGCTGCATCTGTGGTGGGCTGCCAGGTCTGCCGCGGACTTACTGGACCAGGGCCTTGGCTCCAAGAGTTGTCTGGGGCCCACACGGCCTCTTACCATCCAGGCGCCAGCGGGGGCTTGTTCTCCCGGCTGAGGCAGCGCCCGAGACCCAGGCTCACCATCACTGATGCTACCAGAGAAGAAGTCTCCAGGCTCAGATGGGGAGAGCAGAGTCCCCTGACAGGGGCTTCAGAAGCAGGCAAGGACAGGGGCAAGAGACGCTTTTTGGTGACACTGTTTCCGAGCACCTCCAGCTCAGCTGGTTGTCCTTTGGTGTTGAAACTTGTCTTTATCTCCTTACTTAATACCACGAGGGCCTAGTCTCTGGCGCATATTGCACCCAACATACTGCGAACAGTGGAGTTGTGTTTAGAGGCAGGAGGCCGTGGGGCTGGACCTGCTTGAGGCAGCCACAGCCCAGGTCTCTGGTCTCGCTGGGCTCACTGAGCTGACTGCAGAATTTTCCTCGCCGAGGTGCTGAGTGAAGGAAATTGCAGTTTTCTCTTTCTTTCTTTCTTTTTTTGGGTCCAACCTGTGAGGTTGAATTCAAGTGAGTTAAATGCATGTATGAAAACACCACGGTACAAAGTTTGGGAGTTTCTAAGAAATCAAAGATCCAAACAGCGAGCTTTGACTGATGCCAAGAGAGGACCCTCAGACTCGGGCCATCAGGACAAAACAATTGCCGTAAAAAGAAAGAGAAAAGCGCATTAACATGTCAGCAGATGCTGTCATCTTGCCATGCTCAGTGCTGTAGGGACGAGGTGTTCGGTCCTCATTGACCCCATTTTGCAAGTGAAAGATCCTGAGGTTAAAGGAACTCCCAGAGCCACGTGGCAGGCCAGTGGTAAAACCGAGATTTGAACCTGAACTTTCCCATTCTCCTACCCAGGCCTCCATGGGGCCAAAGCCGCTATCACCAAGCTTCTCCTCGAAACCTCTGCAAACTATCGACCGTCCACAGGGAAGCCACCTAATTAGTGTTTGGAAATTAATCAGGCGATTGCTCTTTTGCTTTGACTGGCTAAGACCTTCCGCGCATTGTGTCTTTGTAATCTCTCTTCTGATCTCTCTGTGTCTTAATTTGTTTAGGCAAAACGTGGCTTTGTCACCAAGCAGAATTAGTTTGGGAGAAGTTTTGGTGAGAATTGCATGTAGCTGGGCACCTGGGACATGGACTCTGTATCTAGAACCAGGCAGGCCCAACCCTCAGAGAGACCCCTCTAGGTCCTTCTAGAATCAGAGGAAAGTGAGGGACACTCTTGCCCTACGAGAAAACCTGCCCAAGTGCACCCTACAAGCTGTGATTCTGGGTCCCGGCAGGCCCAACCACACCTGGGCTGACTGAAGAGCGATGGACGAGAGGGCTGTCCATAAAGAGTGGGCTTCTAGGAGGATGAAGAAGACCATCTATCTGGGAGGTGTCCCAAGTTAAGATCTTAAATTAGAGAGGTGTTCCCCCAAAGTATGAGACCATATAAGGTGGAGCCCAGATGCATATTTTAAAAAATTGCCAGGAGCAGTGTCACATGCCTGAAATCCCAGCGACTCGGGAGGCTGAGACAGAAGGATCACGAGTTCAAAGCCAGCCTCAGCAACTTAACAAGGCCCTAAGCAACGTAGTGAGACCCTGCCTTAAAATAAAATAGTAAAAAGGGCTAGAAATGAGGCTCAGTGGTTAAGAACCCGTGGATTCAGTCCCCAGTACACACACACACACACACACACACACATACACAAATACCAAAAATCTTGCATTTGTTTGCTGGTGAGCATGAACATGTCCCTCTCTTTTTAAAACTTATTTGAATTGTAGAAAGTTTTTAAAGTTGACAGACTTAAGTCTTTCAGAGCTGTTTGAGGTCTACAGAAAGCGCAGGCACGTGGGGTGCTGTGCGGAGCCCGCCCTCCGTGCTGCCTCCATTGGTGCATGGCGGACGTCCACACTGCACCAGGGCCGCTCTTCTGTGGCACCTTTCCCGGATGTGGCACACGTGCAGTGACTAGACCCCCCCTCGGCCTCGTGCAGATGGCTTCACTGCCCTGCAGACCCTCCGCACCGCCTGCTCAGCCCCTCTGAGCCCCCGCCCACGGATACTTTCACCGTGGCTCTGGTCCCCCTCTCCAGAGCACCCCAGCGTTGGAGCCACGCGGCCTTCAACCCAGCAGGCCTTGTTCCCTCAGCACCCACACTGAAGCCTTCTCTGCCTTTTTCTGGCTTGATAGCTCATTCTTCTTATTGCTGAATGAGGCTCCATTGTCTGGATGTTCCAAAGTTTGTTTTTCCATTCATCGACCGAAGGACACCTTGGCTGCTTCCGTGTTTTTGCACTTATGAATAAGTTGCTGTAAACATCCGTGGGCAGGTTTTTGTGTGAATGTAAATTTTCCACTCATTATATAATGACAGTTCCCTCCTCTCTATTTACTTTAAAAATTTGAGGTAAAATACACGTGACATAAAATTTACCTCTTTACCCATTTTTAAAAGTTTCCCACTCAATGGCATAAGCACTTTCACACTGCCGTGGGCATAGTTCCCTTTTAAAGTAGTGGTATTCCAGCAAAACAGGGGCTTATGCAGGGATGGGAGAAGTCACAGCTGGGTGACTAAGCAGGGGACAGTGGTGCACGATGGTTGGAAGCTTGGGAATCTTGTACCTGAAGCTGCTGTCGCTGCATCCTGTCCGTTCCCAAAGGCTCCACCTATTCAGTGAGTTTCTCCACATCCTTCTCTTCCAGGACCCTGAACACATATTCCCAAAGCCTATTTGTGGCATTTCCCTGCTTTCTCCCTGCCCAAGTCCACTTTTGGGTTTGAGGAAGAAAGCTTGGAAAGGTCACTTCCTTCCTTCACATTTCTCCCACCTTTCTGCTCACCTCTCCCCGATAAAGCTGCACCAAAGAGCAGGACCAGTTTGCAAGGGGTGGAGGAGCAGTGAGCCACACACCTGTGGGAATAAAGGGAGTCTCAGGTGGCAGCAGAGTAAGTGCTTGTCCCTGCGTCTAGGTGACTAGGTGATTGCCCAGACCCTTCCCTGAACCTCAACCCTGTCCCTCAGTTTCCCTATGGTTCCAACAGAGACAATATACTTTGCCCTCCCCTTGGTTCAGAGTGACCCAAATCAGCTGTGGCCCTTGGAGTTTTCCTGCCCCACATGCCACCTCCAGGAGGAGGGTGTTTGTGGGCTTAGCATCTTGCCATGGGATCAGATGTTACTAAGAGATCTCTGTGTGCTGGGAGCACAGGAGGGGTGGCAGGCAGCCATGGGAGCTGGGGTCTGGATGCAGGCTCCCTCTCTGCAGTCTCCCAGCCCAAGGCCTCAGTTCTGGCCTGGTCTCTCCTCACTCCATGCTGGGCTTACATCTGCAGAGGTGCAGGGCTAACCCCAGCTCCCCTGGCAGGTCCTGCCTCAGGACCCTTCAACAGTGTTGACCCCACCCATTTTCTGGTCCTCCTAGGCCCCTGGTGGGTGCTTTGGAATGCACTGTGAGGCCGCACCCTGTGGGTAGACTCTGACCCTCTTGCAGGGACCGGAGACTGTCTGTGGTGTGTGCTGGCCCTGTCCTTGCAGAGTGCTGGGGATGGTCCCAGAGACCTCTCCCTCAGCTCCCTCGGGGCGCGGGGGAAGCGCTCCTCCCTTCACTTCCCCTGCCCACGGCCCTCAGAGCCTAAGCAGCAATTAGAACTGGCTCTGGTTCATCAGGTTTCCTTCCTCAGGATCCTCTGCTCCAGTTCTGCCACAGGGACTCCAGCAGCCCCGCCCATCCGTCCTCTCAGCTTCGGAGCACACTGTGGGCAGCCTTTAGGGCTCTGGTGCTCCTCGGGTCCTCCGTGGCCAGGTGGGAGTGCCAGGATGGGCTCCTCCTGGGAGCAGGCAGCTTGCAGATGGGCTCTCCCCTCCCTTCCTCTGTGGGACGAGCCCCAGCTGCCCAGGTGGGGGCCTGCGGTACACCTGGGGCTGGTCTTCCTGCTGCCCTGCTTCCTGGGGTCCCCTCCCCAAAGAAATGGAATCCTTTTCTTGGGAATCCAACCTGAGACTCGTCCTTTCCCAGAGGTGATGGAGATTGGCGCAGTGATTGACGGGGGAAGAGACAGGGGTGGGAGGAAAATAGGGTGGGGGAGGATCCATTATTTAATAGTTCAAAATATTATGGCGTGTTATTAAACACTCAAATAAACTGAGCGCTCATCCTGTGCCGGGCATAGCGCTCCAGCTTTCACATGGATGGTTCCTTCTGATCTTCCCATGGCGCAGCCCTGCTGATGTGGCTCTTAGAGCCGAGGATGCCGTCCTCGTTCTTCAGTGGGTAGAAAGGACAGCACCCCAAGCCCGTATCCCATTTCCGTCTGCTCTGCCCAAGTCTGGTAGCCGCCTACTAATCTATAAAGACCTGCTTGTACATCTTTCCCTCAAAGTTTATAAGCTCTCTAGCCTTCTGAGGCCAGGGGCTCTTGCAGGTATATGGTGCCATGAGATCCATCACACCAGGCAGAGGTCTGTTGGAGGGACAGAGTGAATACCATCGCCTTCGCCATTGCCTTGTCTTCCTGTGCTGTGCTGGTCAATGCCAGCTTCCAGGATTTAAAACAGAAACAACAGACCAGTGGGCAGTGTTTGCTGATTTCTACGATGTCCATATATCCACGATGGCTGGTTCAAGCAGCAAACGTGACATTACTGTCCCTGAGGTTGAGGAGAGTGGGTGTGGAGCCCTGTGGTGTGAGTGCGGAGAAGGGTGAGGTGTCATTGGATGCTTAGCACCTGTTTTGGGCTGTATGTTTGTGTCCTCTCAGATTCACCTGTTCACATCCTCGCTGTCCCCAGGTGATGGTTTTTGGGGTGCACTTGGAGGGTAATTAATTAACAAGGGCAGAGCATCATGAAGGGATTAATGCCCTTATGAAAAGGAACCCAAAGAGTTTTATTGTCCTTCCTGTCCAGTCAGGAGGAAGTGAGGAGGCAGATGTCTGTGAACCAGGAGATGGGCTCTTGCCAGTGGGAAACCAGACCTGCTGGTACCTTGCTCTTGGACTTCACAGCCTCCGGAACTGTGAGAACTGAACATTTGCTGTTCAAGCCAATCTCGGGTGTTTTTGTGACAGGAGCCCAAAGTACCTGCTTTCCTGACTACCTTTACCTGACAGAGAGAGTACCTTTTAAAATGTTTGTATTCAAACAGGACCTTTTGATATTGAGGCAAAACTCACGTGACTTTAGATTCACCACCTGTCTTCAAGTGCACTGTTCAGTTGCATTTAGTTACATACAGAGCTTTGTGCAGCTACCACATCAACCTAGTTCCTAGCTTCATCACCCTTAAAAGAAACCCTGTACCCAGTTATGTGGCCTCTCCTCATTCTTCCCACCCTCTGGCAACCATCGTGATTTGTTCTCTGTTTATAGATACTTGCTCATTCTGGGGTTTTTGAACTTGGACTCCCACAGCCTGTGGCCTTCTGTTTCCTTCTCTGGACGTTTCAAGCTCCCTTGATGCAGCAGGTGATACTACTCTGCCCCTGTGGCTGTGTGGCACTCTGCCGTGCATCCGATCCGCCCACTGCCCAACTGCTGGATGCTGCGCTGCTTTCCCCCTCCTGCTGTTTAGAATGGAGCTTCCATGAGTGGTCGCTGTGCCCAAGCTTCGGTTTGAATGCCTGTTTCTGATTCTTTGGGGCAAGCACCTAGGAATGGGGTTGCTGGGTCACGTGGCAGCTCTGTTTAGCTTTTTCAGGGACTGCCAACCCGTATTCCTCAGCAGCAGTCGCATTTCATGGCCATTGGCAGCATTTGGGGTTTCCATTTCTCCAAATCCATACCAACACTTGGATTTGCACAAGGCTTTTTTTATGTTTTCGGTTTATTGTTATTACTAGTCATGCTAATTGGGGTAAAGTCATATCTGACTGTGGTTTTGTTTTTATTTCCCTAGTGACTAATGGTATTCGGCATCTTTTCCCGTGCTTTTAGGACAATTGTGTATCTTTCTTGGAGAAATGTCTGTCGCAATCCTTTGCTCACTTTACAATGGGGTCATTTGTCCTTTTGTGGCTGAGTTGTGAGAGTTCTTTACACATTCTGGCTCTATCAGATAGGCAATTTGCAAATATTTCCTCCCATTCTGTGTCTTTTCACTTTCTTGATAATGTTCTTAATTTTGAATCAAATTTACCTATTTTTTTCTTTTGCTGCTTATGGTTTTGGCTATATCTTAGTACCTGTTGCTAAATCCAAAATCAAGATTTCATCCTGTCTTTTCTTAATAGTTTTGTAGTTCTGGATCTTTCTTTAGGCCTCTGATCCATTTGGAATGAATCTTTGCATATGGCCTGAGGTGGAGGCAAATTTGCTCTTTGGCATGTAGACATCCAGTGGTAGTATCTTTATTGTTAATATAATTCACCTAGCTAGAAGCTTATAGAACTTGACTTTTAATTAGGGCTGTGTTTGATAACTGATTTGCAAGATTTCTGAAAAATGAGCCACTATCTCTGTTGGGCCCGGGCTGGTGTCAGCTGGCCTACCCTGAGGCCACTTCCAATGCACATTGCTCAGACAATCTGGTTGCTAAAGGCTGAAATTGGAAGGTTTTCTTGAGGAGCTGAGCTGGAGGTCGGGGAACATGTGCTTGTGGGGCTCCCAGGGGATGGGCAGCCACCCAAGCACCGTCTAGCCACCAGCCCATCCAACATCACCCTGCACGTCTGGCTTTCCTTTGGTATTTGAATAGCAGGGATGGCCCCTCTCGTTCCTTTCCCTGGTGTTTGCTCAGCTGCTCCTCCTGCTTAGAGGGAGTTGATTCTGTCTTATTGGATCTGGAAGCCTCCTTTTCGGGAGGCTGAGGGGTGCTTCTTTTCCTGGCAGTGTCCCTAGGTCAAACACAGGGTGCCCAGTTATGTTTGAATTTAGATAAACAATCCAATATTTTAGTACAAGCATGACCCATGGAAGATTTGGGACATGCGTATACTAAGAGTAACTCTCCTAAGTATTGGGGAATACTCATTATGCATTGTTTACCTGAAATTCAAACTTAACTGAGAGTCCTGTGCTTTTGTTTGCCAGATCCGGCAAGCCTCCACCATGGGCCACCGTCCTCTGTGGTGTCCTCATCTTATATCAAAGGCTCAGAACCCTAGTGTGGGCAGGGCCTGATTCCCTGTCCACTGAGCCCCAGGTAAGTCATGCAGTGTAATGACTGTGGACTTCAAGGACCTTGATGAGCCGTGTGACTTCTCTCTCACGTCATTGGCACATTTTCTGAGTGTCTCCTCTGTATGGGCACTGTGCCAGTGCCAGGGGTGATGGTGCCCAGCCCACCATGGGCCTGTAGAGGACAAAAATTGGGGGTCCCTTGGGAAATGTTAAGTAAGACTCAGGCAGACCAGCTTGATGACCCCTGTGTCATGTGTTGGTGGCATGATGGGTCCACTCTTTCTTACCAGAGGACAAGACTACTGGGGGACTGTCATCAGAGTTCAAGGCATAGTGAAATGCCAGTGAGGTTAGGGAAGGGCTCACTGATGGACAGGAGAGAGGTTCCCATGGTAAAGTGTGGTTGTTGCCTACAGGTTGCCCAACATCCTGGGCCACTCAGAGATGTGGAATGGAGGTTCCAGAGTCCAGCTGTCCTGCCCCGTCTGCCAGGGACCAGCCAGCTCCTGCACCTGGCCTCCCAGGGCCCCCAGCTGGGCAGGCCTCACCTCACCTGACTCTGAGTCCTGTCATCCTGCCGCCGGAGCAGGGCTTGCCTTCCACCGTGCTCCTGAAGGCCCTCCCTATCCCACTGTACCACACGGTGCCTCCGGGGGGCCTCCAGCCACGTGCCCCTCTAGTGACAGGCAGCCTGGATGGAGGTAGTGTGCCTTTTATCCTCAGTCCCCTGCTCCAGCCTGAAGTGCCTGGCCCCACCCAGGCAGGCAAGTCAGCTGCTCCAACACTGACGGTGAACATTGTGGGTGCCCTGCCTGTCCTGTCCCCAGGCCTGGGGCCCACACTAGGCAGTCCAGGCAAGGCACGAAATGCCGGCAAGTACCTCTGTCCACACTGTGGCCGGGACTGCCTGAAGCCCAGTGTTTTGGAGAAGCACATCCGGTCCCACACGGGTGAGAGGCCCTTCCCGTGCGCCACCTGCCATATCGCTTTCAAGACCCAGAGTAACCTCTATAAGCACAGGAGGACACAGACTCATCTCAACAACTCCCGGCTGTCTTTGGAGTCTGAGGGGGCTGGGAGCAGCCTCCTGGAGGAGGGGAACAGGGTTGGAGAGCCCTCCACAGCAGATGGCAGCAGGGAAAGTCGGAACCAGAGGATGGGCGAAGGAGCACCAGAGACACCCCTCTCCCCAGGTGTCCATCTGTCCCTTGTGCCCAAGAACCAAGGTATGAAGACAGAAGTTGCTCCCTGTCCAGGGTCCACACTTGCCCACAGAGAGGCCTCTTTGGACTCCACTCCTGGTGGAGCGTCGCCTGGGCTCCTGCTGGCCAGCACGCAGTCCCGGCGGAAGCTGCCAGAACCAAAGTCATGCTCGCTGCAGCAGCAGGAGATTTCCTCTGAGAAGCTCTGGGAAGCCAAGGCCCCCGAGGGCCGGCTGAGGAAGTGTGAGAGCACGGACTCAGGCTACCTGTCCCGCTCGGACAGCGCTGAGCAGCCGCCCGTCCCCTCCAGTCCCCTTCACAGCCTGTCGGAGCACAGCGCTGAGTCCGAGGGTGAAGGAGGCATCAGGTCTGAGCCGGGAGTGCCAGGGGCCAGCCTGGAGCTGGAGAAGAAGCGGCTGGAGGAGCGCATTGCCCAGCTCATCTCGCACAACCAGGCTGTGGTGGACGACCCCCAGCTGGACCACGTGCGGCCCCGCAAGACCGTCCTGTCCAAGCAGGGCAGCATTGACCTGCCCATGCCCTACACCTACAAGGACTCCTTCCACTTCGACATCCGCGCGCTGGAGCCCGGCCGCCGGAGGGTGGCCCTCAGCCCCGCCCACTCCACCTTCACCCCCCTGGACAAGTTGCGGCCCCTCTTCTTCCACTCGGTCCCCACTCAGCTGTCCACCACTGTGGAATGTGTCCCCATCACCAGGAGCAACTCACTGCCTTTTGTCGAGGGCTCGAGGACGTGGCCGGAGCCGCGGGCCCTGAAGGATGCCTGCCCCAGGACACAGAAGCCCCTGAGCCCCAGGCCCACTGCAGCTCGGCTGGGCTGCCGCTCTGGGCTGACCTTGGCAGATGTCCCCAGTGGCCACCCCCGGGCCCTGGTCAGACAGGCTGCTGTAGAAGACATGCCCTGTGCCCTCACTGGAGACACCTCAGCCCCCAAGGAGGACCTGGGTGGAAAGAGAAGTGTCCTGGCTGCGGGGGCCAGCTGGAAGGGCAGGGGGACCAGTGAGAAGAGTGGCCAGCGGAAGCTGAAGATGTTCTCCCAGGAGAAGTGGCAGGTGTATGGGCACGAGACGTTCAGAAGGCTCTACCAGAAAGTGAGACCCAGCCACCAGGGAGACAGGAAAGCCGGGGAGGTGAGAGCGGGCCACGGGACAGACTCCGCCCTCCCTGTCCAGGAGGAGGCACCAGGGGGTGAGAGCACAGCTCCATCCCAAGACAGCAGGACCCCCATCCTTGAGGACATTTCTGTAGAGGCCAAGCCAGGGTCTTGGGGAAGCCTGCCGGCGTCCAAGGGCTCCTTGAAGGCTGAGCCTCCTAAGCAGAAGAAGACAGAGGCCAGAACAGGAGGCAGTGACCAACCCAAGGCTGTGTCTTCCCCAACCCTCAGCAGCAGAGAATCCCCCCATTCAGGCAGCAGGAGCCCTCTGCTTCCTCCAAATGAGGGGCTGGAAATGGGATGGCAGATGCCCCCAGCACCTGGGCCACTCCAAGGAGGTGAAGTTGGGGTGCCCAGGCTGGCTTTGCCAGCTCCCAAGGTGGAAGGTGGCATTCCTGGTGGTGGGGGCATGAAGGAGACTGGTCCTTGGGCCCAACTTGTCTTGAGACGGCCCAGTGGTAGCTCTGGGGAGTCCTGGCCTGCCGAGGACAAGCATCCCTCAGAGAGAAAGAAGCTGAAGGTGGATGAGGGGAGCGCCCAGGAGCAGCCAGGACCCCTGGGAGCAGAGACCCCAGGTGACCCTGTGCAGGCTTCCTCCTTGCCATGTCAGAAGCAGGAAGGTGACCATGGGGAGATGCCAGGGGGGACACATGAGAGTGCCCAGCAGGTGGCTGAGGCCCTGGAGTCCTCTGGTGCCTCCTCAACTGCTCCTGCTGCTACCCCCACCTGGGCAGGGCCGGGGGACAAGGAGCCCACATCACTTGCTGCCGATGGGAACCAGGGGCACCACTCCCAGATGAGTGCTCTGCCCCAGGCTCCTGGTGTCCTTGCTGTTCTGGCAGAGGGTGCATTTCACCCCAAGTACCTCCTTAGGGTACCTCAGGGAGAGATTCCCTCAGCACCGCCTGCTGCCCAGAGGCCACAGCAGGGTCAAGACTCTCTCTGCACAACTGGACAGCCTGTGGAACAAGCATCTCTCATTGGACCAGGAGTGGGGACACCCTGGTTTGTCAGCCCAGGCTCAGGCCCAACATCAGGTGGGGCAGATGGCATCCTGGAGCACCCCAGCTCGTCCAGGCCAGGGGATGGAGGACAAGAGGTTCAGATGGGAAGGGAGAAGGGAGATGGGACAGACAGCAGAGTCTCAGCAGCCAAAGTGTCTCCTGGCTCAACCACAGGGTCCCCCTGGGAATTGACCTCCTTCTCACCCACCCTCACATGTGACGCCCACATGGCCCAGGATACAGGAAGTGAGGCACATGCCATTCACCGCCTCTGCACGGGCATTAAATTGGCAAGGGCCAGGACCTCTGAGGGTGTCCTGGATCTACGGGCTCCCTGGGGGGCCCTGGGGGCGCCTCCCGAGGGTGTTCCAGAAGGCCTCCCTTCAGAGCCCAGCTCCTTCCTCAGGACCCTCACCAGGCCCCAGGGCATGTCTCTGGGCCAGCCAGAACGGGCCCTGTCCCTTCACTTAGGGACACCCAGGAGCTGCAGGGCCCAGAGCCCTTTCCCCTCGCTGAGAGCTGAGCCCCGGCTCACATGGTGCTGCCTGAGCCGCAGCCTGCCTCTGCCCAGGGAGCAGAAGGAGAAGGCCACCTCAGCTTACGAGGCTCTCCACTTCCCTGGCGGCAGCCTCCAGGAGGCAGGTCCTGACACCCTGCCTGTGAACAACGGAGGAAGGACCAGGAGGAGCCCAGGAGGAGGAGAGCTGGTGCAGACACCTCAGGTAACTCCCAGGTTTGCCCCAGGCTGGGGACCACGGTGTGCTCAGTAGACAGGGTCTCTAAAGAGGGCGAGGGCGAAGCTGCCCCTGTCCCTCCTGCGGTAGCGCTGTCCATGGTAATATCTTGATCTGCTCCCAAGGGAGGTTGGGGCTGCCATACATAGAGTGGGAAGGAATAAAGCCCCAAATGCAAGCAAAACAAAAGAAAGTCATGAAAAGGTAAATTTCAAAGTGAAGCATCACTACACTGGAGATTTTGGTGAACTACTATTCATAATTAGCCAGCACTTAACTTTGAGCTTCTTGGTAAAAGAGGCAAAAAGTGAAATCTCCAGAAGAGTTCTCTGGATCATGTGAGATTATAAACTGAGACTCCAGGCAAAAAACCAAACCCAAACAAAACTCTTAAAAGGAGAGAGTCATTATCTCAGGGCTTTGGAGAAATGATCACTACAAGCAGACCCAGAGCCACCTCTGAGGTTTCCTAGGAGCAAGGGCCAAAAAGAGAACTGGGGGCTCTCAACTGGTGATAAAACAAAGAGTGTGTGAGTGCCATCTTGGGAGAGAGCCATGGTGGACTAAAGGCTCAGCCCTGCTCTGGGATGGCAAGGGCCGGCTGCTGGAGTCCCAAAGCCTCAGATCCAATTTGACTCTGTCTAACAATGACAGGCTTGCAGCTAGCTGTTCTGTCCTCTGGGTGGGTGGCATCTTTGTCACCCTGAGGGTGCAGATCGAGGAAAAAACAATTTGGAATTGAGGAGATCCAAGGTCCAGTCTGACCCTTCTTCCTCCCAAGGGTGTGAGGGTCCTGAGGAGAGGGATTCAGGAGGGAAATGGGCCCTGGTGGCCCCGGGATCCACATGAAGCTGGGCTTTCCTCTGTGGAGTCAGCCCAAGTGGGTTCTGGAAGGTGTGTCCAGGTACACCCCACCATCACCTGGCTGGTGCCCTCATAGGACCAAGCCATTTTTCCATGCAGCACTTTGGTGCCTCATGTCCATGGACAGACATCTATCTGCAGAGAGAACCCCCCAGGGCTGTGCCCGTCATTAGAGCTTTGAGTAATGTTGTGCCAACATGCCTCGTATTTTCAGATCTCCCACCCAGTAGTCGCAGGGATGAGGTCCCAGGACCAGCCATCTGATCCTGAACAGAAGAAAGGACTGTTTCACAGGAGGGTGAAGACATCTCGTGGGAACAGCAAGCAGAAAAGGCTGAAGATCAATCCCAAAAGGTAGGACTGTGGCCTCCTCTACGCTTTCCACACATGCCCCAAGTACAACTCAGCTAAGCTCCCAAGGGGAACTTGACATGGGACTCAGGGAGCATCTCTGTGCTCCGTGAAGGAGCTCCAGCGTCGCAAGGCATGGAGCTGCATAGTCGAAAGACTGAGTTGTCTTCCCAGTAGCCCAACCCGTACACTCCACCATCTGTATGATCTTCAGTGGTGACTTTCTAAGACCAGGAATACAGCAAGTATCTAAGATCACTGGGATACGCTTCTACCTGATTTAAGTCCTGAAGAGAGAGCATGTTAATTATTTATAGCTTTTATTGCTTTTTTAAAAATCATGTAAGCCATGTATAGCCTTTGCAGAAAAATTAGAAAATTTAGATAAGCAAAGGGAAGGCAATAAAATATCCTAGTTCTCTGCCCTGGGAGCTAATTGCTGCTCATGTTGGGAGTATTCCCCCGGACTTCTCTTTGAGACACACCCACGTGCGCACCCACTGATGCATGCCCAAGGTCGGCAGGTTCTAAGACCACTCTTCCCTCATCTCATTATTGGGTTGTCTTGCTCCTTTGTTCAAAACCCTTCAGACTCTCCATTCTGTACAAGCTTAAAAGCAAGCTTTTCTGCCAACTCCAAGCCCCTGTGTGTCCACTCCCTGAAGCTTCCTGGGCTCATTGTCCCATGGTCTCCTCTCCCATTCCAAGTGACCGGATCTGCCTCTGCTCTTACTTATTCTCTAAGTCACCCTCTGAACCAGGACCCTGACACCTGCATGACAGGCCCCTCCCTCAAATGCTCTGGGCCTCCTCTGCTCTACCCAAACTCAACCCCTGGTCTACGTGTTCTTCAGCAGTGACCCCAGCTCCTGACTCTTCCCCACACTGCTGAGACCCTCAGGGGCTGGAGACCTGTCCACTTTCCAGTCATGAGCTGTCTGCAGGACCACGTGCCCGAGCCAATCCAGGCACAGCGGCATCATGCATGCCAGCCCTCTCCCCAGTCCTCCCCAGTCCTTCTTGTCTCTGTTCCTTTATCAGCTTGTGACTATCCTTCCATTTAATTCCAGCTTTGGGGCCACTGTGCTTGCTGGTTCCCCTACCTCCACCAGCCTGCCCTCCTCTGTCTCCTTCCCTGCTGCCCGGCCCCATCTCAGCAGCACAGCCGTGTCTGGGCGGCTCCCCTCTGCTCTCCTCCCACCGTCTGGCTGGATTTCCTTCCAGCTCCCCACTGTCTTTATCTGTTTGGATACTTACTAGCCAGTTCCCAACGGAGCATGAGCCCTTGTGTCCCTAGCACCCAGAGCAGTGACCAGTCCTAGAGACCAAGTGTTAGCTCTTGTTATGTGTTCAGTATTCATTGAACTTGGTGAATATGGAACATGGGTTCAAGTCAGCACTTTGTGGCTTAAAACGGCACCTGTTTATCATCTCAGAAGTCTGGGCATGGTTTAGCTGGGTCCTCTACTGCAGTCCCACAAGGCCAGCATTGAGTGTGAGCTGGGCCATGTTCTCATCTGCTGGCCCGACTGGGAATGCTCCCATCCCAAGCTCCCTCAGGTTGTGGGCAGAGATTTTTGTTCCAAGGCACAGGATTCACAGCAGCTTGCTTCTTAAAAGCCAGCAGTAGAAACAGAGGCTTTCTGCAGCCCAAAGGCTCTGACCTCTAAACCCACTGCCAGAGGGCTCACCTTAGTAGTCCACCCAGGGATTTTAGTCACATCAGCAAACTGATCAGGGACTTTTATCAGGGACTCACATCAGCAAGGTACCTTCACCTTTGCCATCTCTCATAGGCATCAAGTCATAGCTTCTCCCACCTGCAAGGAGAGGAAATCATACAAAGATGCGCCGCACTAGGGGTCACTTGGGGTGTGTCTGCCACAGTGGCTTCCCCAGACTCACACAACTAGAGGAGGTAGGATCCTGCCTGAGTTTTCTGCCCAGTGTCTCCATCCTTGCCACTCAGAGGCGCTGCTGAGACTCGTGATGTTAATGTCGGGGAGAGGCTGGTAGGGGACTATGGCTCTGGGTGAGGGGAGAGGGTTCTTGACCTGCTTCTCCTGAGGCCCCTGGTTCTGTGTCTCAGCCTGCACAGCTGTGATCAAGGAGGCTGCCTTTTTTGGACTCACAGAAACCTCAAATGCCATCAATTTTCTGGTGATGGAATTGCCTGGATGTCAGAGCTTCTCAGAGAAATGGCTGTCCTTCAGAGAGGCCTAGAGCTGGGGCCCAGTTCCCAGCAGTGGCATCAGGGTGATGAAAGGGGCCCCTTGTCTGCCAGTGTGTCACACTCACTGCTCAAGACCACGCAGGGAGCAGCGCCTCAAAACGTTCTCCTCAGGGCCGGGCGTGGTGACACACGCCTGTAATCCCAGCACTTAGGGAGGCTGAGGCAGGAGGATCGCGAGTTCAAAGCCAGCCTCAGCAACGGCGAGGCACTAAGCAACTCAGTAAGACCCTGTCTCTACATAACACACAAAATAGGGCTGGGGGTATGGCTCAGGGGTCGAGTGCCCTGAGTTCAATTCCTGGTACCAAAAGGAAAAAAAAAGTTCTCCTCACAAGGGCTCTGCATGTTGAAGCCAACCTACTTTTCACGTAGTAATTTATGGCTAATTTATGGAGATGTCGAGAGTGACACCGGGTTTTGTTTTATGTGCTTTAACTTGGTGGATACCCAGACAGGAATACTTTTCTGATGAAGCACAGGGCTTTGTTGTACGCTGCTTGCCTGTCTGTATTGGTTTTCTATTGCTGCTACAACAAATCGCCAGGCATGGGTGTTGTTTTAAATGACAAACACTTAGTTATTACTTTAGAGTTCTGCAGGCCAAGATTCCAGTGTGAGGATTGCTGGGCCCAAATTGGGGTGTCTTGGGCTGCGCCTTTCTGGAGACTCGGGGAGAATTGTGCCTGTTGGCTTGGGTTGGGGGCAGGATCCAGTCTCTTGGCTGGTAGCTGGATCCACTAGCTCTGCTAAGGTCCTTCCTCCTCCTGCTTCATCCTCTTCTCTCAGACACAATCCTCTGTCTCTTTTTTCATTGCTAAGCACTCATCTGATTACCTAGATTAGGCTCATCTGGAAAATCCAGGATAATCACCAGTGTGAGGTCAGCGCCCTTTAAACACATCCGCAAATTCCCGTGGCCACATAAGGTCAAAGGTCACGTATTCATAGGTTTGGGGAGTAGGACATGGACAGCTTTGTGGGGGCATTATTCTGCCTGTCACCCTATCTACCCACCACATCCATGTCCGCAGGTATCTATCTATCTATCCATCTCTCTATATCTATCTTCTATCTATTATTTGCCTGTATATCATCTACTTATCATCTATTTATCAAATATCTATCAATTATCTATCACCTAGAATTCCGCCTGTCATCTATTAATCATCTGTCACCTATGAATCGAGCTATCACCTATCTATCATCTCTCTCTCATCTAGGTATCTGCCTATGTCTATCAATCACCTCTCCATTACATATGAATCTGCCTATCACCTATCAGCCATGTACCCGCCTTCTGTGTACTCCCCTCATAGAATGGAAGAAACCCATGTCTTGGTTCTGCATATCTATGTTCGGCCATTTCTGCTTCAGTTGTCTTAATTTCTATGGAAAATGAAATACTGCAGCAGAGATTTCCCAGTGGGCCAGAGCTCATGAATGATAAAATTCATGCATCAGAGTATCTGTTCTCTATCCCTCTTTTTGTTTTTTAAAAAAAATATGAAAAACATGGGGAATTTCAGAAAGAAAAATACCAAACTTCTGGCAAATGATGAAAATGAAATGAAAAAATATTAACATCTTTTCACATTTGCCTCCAAGACTTAAAAATAAAATAAAGCATTACCATATATATTATATGTAATACAATAAGTAAATAAAACATTAAATAAAAATAAATATTACCATATGCATTATGTAGAATATGTAGAAAATAAAAATAAAATTGAAAAAATAAAGATGTGGTTTCATGTACTTGACTCAGATCGTGTCAATCCATGATCTCATACTTCAACCGGAAAGCAATGTATCCAACACCACCTATAGTATTGTTTTGTGCCTTTGAAGCATATATGTAAACCTGCAGCAATCATCGCCTGTCAGCCGAACTTTCAAGCTCAGCATTATGCTTTTGAAACTCTCGTAGTGCAAGGGTGCACAGGCCACCTCCACTTGTCCCCACTATGGAGTGTCACCCCAAGGGTGAGGTCTCCCCTCTCCAGTGCTCACTGGAGCTCACTGCTGTCGGGGTTTTGATGACAGGCATGTTCCACAGGATCCTGCATATGCCCTGGATGGTATGGGTTCTTTGCCTGTTGGAGACACTAAGTTTTTTTCCTGGGTGTCTTCTGTGGTGTCCTTGCCTGTACTCTGCAACTCACCTGAACTTGAGACCTTCCTTCTGGGCATGTTTCCTTCTGCCTAAAGCATGTCACTTAGGGTTTCTCTAGCTGAGAAATCATGATGGTTTTTTTTTTTTTTTTTGAGCCTGAAAATACATTTATTTCATTATGGTTGTTGAAAAATATTTCTGCTGCTTGCAGTTGCAGAGTGGCTGCTCTTTCTCCGGGCACATCAAAGCTGTCATGGCATGACCCCTGCTTTCCATTTTGTGGTGGAGAAGTCAGCTCTCAGTCCACATCTCTGCTTTTCAAAGTCTTTTCTCTCTGGCCACTTTTAAGATCTTCTTTTAATCTTTGGTGTTCCACAGTTTTACTTTGATGTGTATAGGTGTACCTGGCTTTTTATGTATTCCATTAGGAATCCAGGGAGCTTTTACGGTTTGTGAATTCATACCTCGCTAGAAAATTCTCAGCTGTCAGTCTTCAAACACTGTCTCCCTCCCATTCTCTATCCTGTTTCTGAAGCATTGAAGTCATGTATCTTAGACTTTATCTTTCATCTATCTCTCTTTGACTTTTATTAACTTTGTATCTCCCTGTTATAATCTGGACACTTTTTTCAGATATATCTTTGAAATTTTGCTAGCTTTCTTAATCTACTGAATTACTTTTTGTAAAGCTTCATTGAAATCGAATTGAGTTTTAATAAATTGCACATATTTAAAGCATACAGTTTACTAAGTTTTGATACATGCCTCCACCCGAGAAACCAACAATACAACCAAGATAATGGACATGGACCCATCCATCCCTCCCAAAGTCTCCTTCCCCTTTGTAATTCCTCCCTCCTGCCCACCTGCTGCCTTCCATCCCCACTAACAACTGATGTGCTTTTTGTCATTTACATCAGTTTGTTTTTCCACACTTTATAGAAATGGGGACACAAATGTATATATACTGTGTGCTGCTCTTCTGTTTTGGCCTCATGGTTTTCAGTTGGCATGACTACTGTGAGGTTCATCCATGTGGCTGTGTACATCAGTGATCCAGTCCTTTGTGTCATCAAATAGTGCTCCACTGGAGGACATGCCACAGTTTGTTCCTTCACTTGTTGGTTTGTTTCAGTTTGGAACTGTTACAAAAGAAACTATGCATGCCTATATTCAGATTGTGTAAGAACACCTGCTTTAATTTCACTGGAGTAAGCCCTTGACACTGGACTGGCTGAGCCACACGGTGGGGGCACCATTCCCCTTTTAAGCACTTGCGTGGCACAGGTGAGGCCCTGGGTTTTTTCTCTTGCTCTGCAAAAAAAAAAAAAAAAAGAAAGAAACTGCCAAACTGATTTCCAAAGAGGCTGTGTGGTTTCATATTTGCACTGGCAGTGTGTGAATGAGTGCCAGCTTCTCCACATCCCTGGTGACACTGAGCATGGCCATTCTTTACAGTTTTAGTCATTTTAATAGGTGTGTAGTAGTAGCTCCTTATAGTTAGAATTTGCTGATGACATTGAGCATCTTTTCATGTGCTTAGTTACCGTTTGTCTGTCTTCTTTGGTGAAGCATTTGTTCAAATCTTTTTCCCATTAGAAAATGGGTTGTTCATTTTCTTACTGTTGATTTTGAGAATTCTGTATATATCCTAAGTCCTTTTGCAGACCTGTGAGTTGAAGCTGTTTTCTTCCAGTGCATGGCTTGTCTTTTTATCTCCTTAACAGTGGTAAAGAGCACACATCCTTAATTGGGATAAAATTCTTTGTTCTTTTTTTGTTGATTTACTTTCAGGGTCATCACTAAAAATGTGTGCCTAACCATGGTCCCCTAGATTTTTCTCCTGTCTCCTTCTAATGCTTTGTACTTTTAGGTTTTATATTCAGGCCTATGATCCATTTTCACCTATATTATATAATTTTTAAGATGTCAGATGGATTGTTTCAGCACCATTTGTTGATCTATTTGCCCATTTTGATGTGAATACCATGCTGCCTGGACGAGGCCACCTGACTTTAAGACATTATAAAGCTAAAGTATTCAGGACAGTGTGGTATTTGTATCAGAATAGACCAAGATCAATAGGACAGAATAGAGAGTATGGAAGGAGACCACAAGTATTTGGTCAGTAGGTTTTTCATAAAGGTTTATAGGGGAGTGGTGGGGGACACACATGCTCTTTTCCAACAAATGCTGCTGGATCTGGAAAGCTTCTCCATCAATGATGGGGCCTCTGAGGCCCACCTCGCCTGCTCCTCTCCTTTCAGGGACTGCGGCTTCCTTGCTGGACAGTTGAAGCCTTCAAAGCCACTGGTCCACCCATTTGTGCTGTATTTTATTGGGGGTGGTGATCGGACTACCATTATGTATCTTAAACAGAAGTCGCCTCCAGTCTATTGCCACAGCCTCTTAACCGACACCCCTGCTTCTACTGGTCTACTGAGTTTTAAATTGAGTTGTTAATGGATATCACACTTTATTTCCAGAAAGTTCCATTATTTTTCAAAAGTAGTAATTTTTCTGATCCCTTAGTCTTTACTCTTATTTTTGATCTCTTTTTTAAACACACTTAATACTTTCTATTTGGTAATGCCAACGTGTGGCTTCTCAGCATGTCGGACTCAGACTTGGCTTTCTGTATTAGCTTTCACTTATGGTAACTTGGTTCCTTGTTTGTGTTGGGGTTTTTGAATGTGAGCTGATGTTTTTGGAACTTTGACTCTGGGTTGAAGATAGATTGCTGCAGTAAATATTTGTTTTGCTTCTGCTAGGTGCCTCGGGCCCTGCCAGATGCCACTTTAAATGAAATTCCTGGCTTTAGATTTTTTTCCCAGTCTCCTGTGCCATGGGAATTCAGTTGAGAATCCACGCGAGGCTGTTTTATCTTTACAAAAAATCAACAGGAGAGGCTTCTCCTCCTGCACTCAGTGATGAGTTCTGAGTTGGGAGTGTTATTTTTTATTTTTTATTTTTTTGGTACTGGGTATTGAACTCAGGGGCACTGGACCACTGAGCCACATCCCCAGCCCTATTTTGTGTTTTCTGTAGAGACAGGGTCTCACTGAGTTGCTTAGCGCCTCGCTGTTGCTGAGGCTGGCTTTGAACTCGCGATCCTCCTGTCTCAGCCTCCCTAAGTGCTGGCATTACAGGCGTGCACCACTCGGGAGTGTTTTTGATGTCCCTTGGGTGGGCCATAGGGGTGGTAGTATTTAGCCCTACTTTACCCATGGGTTGGCGAGGACCTTCAGAGGGCTCAACTCTAAGCAGAAATAGGGTTTGTCTTCCACTCAGCTCTCACCTGTGCACATTCTGGGCTGATGATAGGCAAATGCCCTCCAAAAGAAGGTGATCTTGCCCATTCAGGTTTTTCGTTTTCCCTTTACCTTATAATAAAAATATTTTTAAAAAATTAATGCCTTTAGATGTTTGTGAAATTTTTACAATTTAATCTGCATTTTCATTTGTTTTCAGTAGAAGAATGAGTGTGGTGGTATCCAGTCTGAGTATTTAGCTCACTCTACTGTTGGAAATGGAATTCTTTTTAAAATCTTGCCTATGATTCTTTTGCCATGAAGAAGTTGTATTGTTTGGTTTCCTTTTTTTTTTGAGCTAAATCTCACTCTGTTACCCAGGTTGGCCTCAAACTCTTGGGTCTGACTCCGTCTACTGGTGTCGGAGTAATGGGGGCGGCATGTATGCACCACCATGCCTGGCAAGAAGTTGTGTACCTTGATGGACTCCAATGGACGGGCCTTTTCCTTTGTGATTGTTAGCTTTGGGTTCTACCTAGGAAATTTTTCCTGCTCTTAATCTCCTTAAATCACAAATATACAAATATATTCTTTCATATTTTCTTATATGAATACATATGCATTCACATATATATATTTGCATATACATTTATGGAAAGATTTATTTTTGTTATACAGACAACTATGGACAGTGGGTCAACCATGACTTTTTGTTTTGTTTGTTTTTGGTACTGGGGATTGAATCAGGGGCACTCGACCACTGAGCCACATCCCCAGCCCTATTTTGTGTTTTATGTAGAGACAGGGTCTCACTGAGTTGCTTAGCGCCTCACTGTTGCTGAGGCTGGCTTTGAACTCGTGATTCTCCTGTCTCAGCCTCCCTAAGTGCTGGGATTACAGGTGTGAGGCACCACGCCCGGCCAACCATGACTTTTGATCTATTTTTACACACCTTCATGAGGTCTGGTTTCATATTTTTAACAGGACACACACACATGCACATAGATATGAATATATAGAGAGATCTTACGTGGCCTGCTCACTCTAAAATATTTATCTGGAATTTGCGTGAAAAGCTTGCAGACCCTGCATGAGACTGCCTCCCCTCACGTTTTTGCCACATTTTCCATTTATATTTGGAGCTTATTTCAAGGCCTTCCATTCTGTTTCATTTATCTCTTTGTCTTTTGCCAACTCCAAATACCACACTGTAATGAAAATGGCCGTTTTCGTTAATGAAACTACACGAGTTAAAGGAGAGGGATTAGAAAGCGCAGGATACATTTTCAGAGTGGAAATGGAAAATTCATACTCGGGTTCCTAATTGCCCGGACATTAACTAGAGGCGCAGAGATTCAGAGTGCTCACGAAATGCATCTGCCATGCCCCAAGCAAGCGCTGGACCGTGGAATTGGGTTTTATTGATTAATTTGTGACTGTGTACAGTGCCGCACGAAGCATGAAACACTCAGAGACTTGTTCCCGGAAGCTGCCGGCAAATGGAACAATGAGCTGTAGAGCCCCAGGTGAAGCGAAATGAGCGGGGGAGGCTGGAGGCCGTGCAGGAGGGCACACTGCAATCCCCAACACCCAGTCGTCGCCGAAGGGAGCCTGACGGCGAGAAGCCAGACCCCGAGCGCGGCTCGGTAGAGTGGCATCCTCCCAGAATGACATCTGCCCCCCTGAACCCAGGGCCTGTTCTTAATCATGGCACCACTCTCGGCAACCAGAGCATGGCCTCTGAGGTGAGGTCCATGCAGACCTGCAGACGTGGCCTCAGGTCACGTGGCTCCACCACCAGTGGCCATGGGTGTGTCTTGCTGGCTGTGGTGCCAGAGCCTCACGACCCAGGTGCTGCTCTGTGAGTGCAGAGGCTGAGCTGTGCACCCTCCATCCATTCCTTGGCTTTTGTTGACCCCGTGGAGTCCACAATGGAGGTGAGGGTGAGAGCACCAGCCTTCCCCGGAAGCCTGTGCCCCCTGCCTTCTCCCTCTGCCTCTACCTGCCCTCCCAGAGAGGGAAGGGGCGTGGGCAGGGCAGCAGTGTGGCCAATAGATTTCAGCCAGTTCCAAGATCTCAACAGAAACCTCATCTGCCTCCTTTCTTGAACTTTCCACTGAACTCCAGTCAAAACTGACGTCCCTGAGCTGGTGAGCCTGGCTAACCACCCTTCAGGCGTCTGCTGGGCTGACGGGGCAAGAAGGCTAGTTCCTACGTGGTGTCCACGAGGCCTGTGAACAGAGACGTCGTGCTGGGCTCTGATCCAAGACCTACAGGGACACAGCGGGCAGAGGTGAGCGGAGCCCAGGAGTCAGATTTAAAAAATCTGGACCTTAAGTGGCAGCTTTTAAAAAAGATGTAGGTTACTAAAGAGCTCAAAGTGGCAAACTAGACGTCAACACAAACCTGGAACAATCTTAAAGCAGTGAGAGTGACGTGAGGAAGGGAAAGGACTCCGTGGGGCGGCGTGCAAGGCACTGGCACACTTCACGACGCCTCTCAGGCTGCCCAGAGCCAGCTCCTGGGGGAGAAGGGAGCTCACAGGACACACCTGAGGCTGGCTCGGCAGGTGTAGGAGGCAGACCTGGACGAGGGAAAAGGAGCCAAGGCCCGGTCCTGTGGGAGCTCTGCTGTGACTTGCCCCACACCCATTGTCCTGCTCAGAGGCAAAGAGCTGGCCTGTTCCGTCCTGGAACCCTGGCTCCCACTGGCCAAGACAATCCTTTTGAGGCAGGGGCAAATATGTCCCCTGGACAATAGGGGGACAGATGTGCCACCTGGGGAAGGCGTCTGACGGGCCCCAGCACTTGCCAAGCCTGGGGGTCTTGCATGACTGTTAATGGAGGCCAGTGTACGGAAGCTGCCTGGCCAGGCTGATGTTCCCAGGGGCTGCACAGAGAGCCTTCTGGGAGAAAACGGGAGAGAAAGGAACTCCTGTCTGGGGTGAACCAAGATACTGCTTTGAAGACAATGCCAAGGCCCACCTGGCTCTCCCCAAGGGCAGAAGGAACCAGATCCCACCTTGATGGGATGTGGATCCAGGTGGGACTCTCCCTTCGATCTCCTGAGTGCCTTTGGTTCAACTGTGCCATTCTTTTAAAATTTTTTAAAAATGCTTTTTTTTTCACATTTACTTTTTTAAAAATTTGTTTTATTTAGTTATATATGACAGAGGAATGCACTTTGACACATCATACACGAAAGGAATATAACTTCTCATCCTTCTGGTCATACATGATGTAGAATCTCATTGGTCATATAATGATATCTGCACATAGGGTAATAATTCTATCATCCTTCCTACCCCACACCCCCTCCCATCTGCCTAATTCAAAGTAACTCTATTCTTACCTATCCCTCCTACTTTATTGTGAATTAGCATCCACATATCAGAGAAAATATTTAGCCTTTGGTTTTTTTGAAACTGGCTTATTTCACTAAGCATGATATTCTCCAGTTCCATCCATTTACCAGCAAATACAATTATTTCACTCTTCTTTAAGGCTGAGTAATATTCCATTGTGTATATATATCACATATTCTTTATCCATTCATCTGTTGAAGGGTACCTAGTTTGGTTCTATAGCTTAGTTATTGTGAATTGAGCTGCTATAAACATTGATGTGGCTGTGTCACTATAGTATGCTGATTTTAAGTCCTTTGGGTACAGATAGAGGAGTGGGATAACTGGGTCAAATGGTGATTCCTTTCCAAGTTTTCTGAGAAATCTCCATACTGCTTTCCATAATGGTTTGCACCAATTTGCAGTCCCACCAGCAATGTATGGCTGTACCTTTATCCCCACATCTTTGCCAACATTTGTTGTTGCTTATATTCTTGATAATAGCCATTCTGACTGGATTTTGATGAAATCTTAGATTTTTTTTTTGTATGTGAGTAGTCATAGCAACTTTATTCTTTTTTATTTTTAAATTTGTTCTAATTATTTATATAGGACAGTAGAATGCATTTTGACACACAGTACACAAATGGAGCATAAATTCTCATTCCTGGGGCTATACATGGTGCAGAGTCACACCAGTAGTGTAATCATACATGTATATAGGGTAATAATGTCTACCTTTAGAGTAGTTTTGACTTGAATTTCTCTAATTGTTAGAGATGTTGAACAGTTTTCATATATTTGTTTACTGATTGTATTTCTTCTTCTGTGAAGTGTCTGTTCCTTAGCCCATTTATTGATTGGGTTATTTGTTTTTTTGGTGTTAAGTTTTTTTGAGTTCTTTATATAATCTGAAGATAAATGCTTTATCTGAGGTGCATTTGGTAAAGATTTTCTCCCATTCTGTAGATTCTTTGTTCATGTTATTGATTGTTCCCTTTGCTGTGAGGAAGCTTTTTAATTTCACATTCCTATACATCAGTGATGAATCTACTGCAAGACAAATTAGGAAACCACCCCATTCACAATAATCTCAAAACAAAACAAACCTTGGGAATCAATCTAACAAAAGAGGTGAAAGACCTCTACAATGAAAACTACAGAACACTAATGAAAGAAATTGAAGAAGATCTTAGAAGATAGAAAGATCCTCCATGTTGCATAGACAGAATTAACTTTGTCAAAATGGCCATACTATCAAAAGCATTATACAGATTTAATGCAATTCCTGTTAAAATCCCAGTGACATTCTTCAGAGAAATTGAAAAAGCAGTTATGCAAATTATTTGGAAAAATAAGAGACCCAGAATAGTCAAAGCAATGCTTAGCAAGAAAAGTGAAGCAGGAGGCATCACAATACCAGACCTTAAATTATCCTACAGAGCCATAGTAACAAAAACAGCATGGTATTGGCACCAAAATAGACATGTAGACCAATGGAACAGAATAGAAGACAGATACAAATCCACATAAACACAGTTATCTCATACTATCCAAAGGCACTAAAAACATTCACTGGAAAAAAAGATAGCCTCTTCAACAAATGGTGCTGGGAAAATTGGAAATCCACATGTATCAGAATAAAACTGAACCCCTATCTTTTACCAACACATCTCAAAATGGATCAAAGACTTAGGCGTTAGAACAGAGACCCTGTGCCCAATAGAAAAAATAGTAGTAGGCCCAAACCTTCACCATGTCAGCTCAGGAACTGACGTCCTTAGCAAGATTCCTGAAGTGCAAGAAGTAAAATCAAGAATCGATAAATGGAATGATTTCAAACCAAACTGTGCCATTCTTAACACCTGTAAGAGCATGGCAGTCACTCACTGACTTGGGGAAAAGGTGACTGGCAACACAGAATTCTCTCCACATGACCCACCTCCCTTCCTCCCTTTGTCTCGGCACCACTTTGAAATCACTCTCCACCCAGCCCTGCAGGAACCCCAACTGGATCAGGCTTTGTGATGAGCCAAACAGCAGCCTGTTCTCCCACTCTGGCTCAGATAGATCTTTCTGGAACCTGTGGTCTTGACTAGCAGGGAAGCCTGCTTTGAAGAAAGAGCTAGATGCCCTGGGTAGTGATAGCTCCTGCCCCAGGCAGGGGAGACAAGCTGGTCCCATAGACACCCTGCAAGGCTGGGCACAAAATCACTCCCATTGTCACTGCCAGGAAAAGCCAGTGCCCAGGACGCCACATTCTGCAGCTCTTATTTAACATTCTGCAGGCAGCCCTGGCAATCAGGAGACTGTGGCCACATCCAGGCATCAGCTCAGACAAACGACGAAAGGCAAGCGGCCAAGCAGGCTTCCTCACCTTCTCCCCAGCAGGTTCTGAGAACTATGGGAGTTGAGTTCTTGGGAACTGAGACTTAGGAACGGAAGTGGGCTCTTGCGTTTGAGCAGGTGGCAGCTAGAAGCAGTGCAAAGACCTTTCAAAGGCGCTTAGTCCACGTGGCAGATATTCTTCTCACTTCCTTTACCTGCAAGATGGATGCCTGACTAGATGGTATGTTATAGGGTTGCACATTGCTTTAAATAAAGTATTGTGAGCCTGCATCCTCATCAGTACATATTTGTTCATTAGCAAATTATTCAAGCATTCTCCCCTATGTCATGATGTATGGCGTGCATCTCAGAGGTCTTGTTCCAGTGGGAATGATGAGGTAAGTGTGAGCAGAAGCCCCGGATGCTTCTCTCTATAACCTTGTTACATCTTCCCTCTGGAAGGTGAATACGTTGTTTTGGGGACCGTGAGATCAGATAATCCAGATGAGCTCCTCCTCATGGACCTCTAGACCCGAGCTGTCATTGTGATGGTCACTGCCGCTTGTGGCTATTTAAATTCATTAAAATGACAAAATTTAAAGCCTGATTTCTCAGACACACTACCTACATTTCAAATGCTCAACAGGCACAGGTGTTAGTGGCCGTCACATTGGTTAATGCAGATTATAAAACATTTTCATCGGGGGTTTGTTCAGCAAGCAGGGAGGCCACACAGTTCAGGGCTTCCCTGCAGTAGCTGACCTTCCCAAAGCCTGGCTCAGCAGCACAGGAGCTTCGTCCCTCTCATGTCCCGGGTGGGGATGTGCACTGTGGGGAGCAGAGCTGCTCCGAGCTGACCAGCAGGAGTCTGGCCCTGAGTCCTCCCATGGTTGTCCCTGACTTGAGGGCATGCACCCCCAGGTTGGTTCCTGCACATGTGCCTCTGTGTCCTGCAGGTACGAAGGGGATTTCTGGCAGAGCCATGCTCCCTTGAGAAGCAGCAGGCTGCGCAAGGCCCCCTGGGTGCCAAGAAGAAGTTGTCCCCGTCTCCGGCTGGAGGGGCCAGAGCCACACGGGACCCTCAGGAACTCAGGTAAAGCTCTCCTTGGAGGTGAACACAGACTGCACAGATGGGGCTGAGATGGCTGCAAGCAGCCCAGCTCCAGCAGGGGTCAGGTGCATGAGGGACAGGGGCAGGGTGGACATGTGTGAGATAATGAAAGGGACGGTGAGGAGACAGCCTCCCATGCCGAGCAGTCCATGCACAACCTGGAGCCAGGTCCCCTACTGGGCAGAGTCTCTTCAGAGCCTGGGACAATAGGAGCCAGACACCTGAATGGTTGTGTGAGAGCCACTGCCAAGAGGCTTGCCTGGGAAGCAGGGAAAGCCGCCCTCCCCACACCCAGAGGGAAAGAGCGGGGCTCCGCCGGGAGGCGGCCCCCAGAAGAGGCTGTTCTAAGCTGCGGAGGCAGAGAACCAGGGAAAGTCACTTACCTTCTCTGCACCTCCATGTCCTCTCCCTGTCCCCGCTCCCCAGAAGCATGAGCCCAGCCTGGGCCTCACTTGCTGAGGGTTGACTGGGAAGAATGAAGACCATCTATGAGAGGCTGCAGGCCCATCTGGCCAGCGGTGACTGAATAACCATCCTCTGTGGCTGATTGTTGCCTCTTTGGTTCAAGGGCTGACCCTGGACAGTGTCTGAAGTCTAAGGTGTTTGGTCCTTGGGGACATGTGCGGGGCACCTTCTCCTCCACCTCGGGTGGCTCCAGTGCCCCTACAGGCAGAGGGCACTTGCTCCCTTTCCTTCGCCCACCCCTCAGCCCCCAAACCCCCTGTGGTAGGGGAGGACAAAGACCAACATTTGGTTACTCAGAATTTAAATCAAGGCAGGTCTTTGCTCTAGTAGTTGGGTAGAGAGTTGTGAAGGCGAAAGATACTTTTTAAGGCATGTCAAGGGTCAAGATTCACGGGGAGCAGGGAGAGAGCGGGAGAGCCTCAGGGCCCTCAGCGCGGCACTCCTTGCCTCGTCTGCACTGCGTCGCTCCTTATTCCATGGAGCTCACACGGGCTGTGCTTGGGGACCCTCGCCCCCAACCACAGAGGCGCCTCAGGGCCAAATGCTGCTCTGCACACCGATACCAGACCGCAGGCTCCTGTACCAAGAGCCAAAGCATATGGTGCAACTCCCGGCTTTGTCACTGGCCTTCCTGTGACGGTGGCAGGTGACATCAGTGCCCTCTCTGTGCTTTTTGGACACTGTGCGAGCCTGCTTCCCTCTCTCTCAGAGCCTCTTCCACCTGCAACCACTGGGCATCCAGGTCCAGCCTGGCTCTCTCTGAATGGCAGGTCCCAGCCCAGAGCCCCTGGGAGGAGGGTTGGGTGGGACTCCTGGGCACAGGGCCATGTGAGAGGGGAGCCGTGTGAGGTCGCGGCCCTGTGGACAGCTCCTTGCTTCTTGTTTCTGTGGACCCTGCCCCCACCTTTCTTCCATCCAGTCCAGTGCTTGAATCTTGGATGCTGGTATAGACCTGCAGTGACAGCTGCCATGGGACCCTGCTGGGGCACTGGGAGGGCAGTGGGCACAGCTGTGTGGGTCCATGGGGCTCCCAGTGCACCCCAGTGTGGCACTCAAGGGCCCCACCTGAGGCTCTGCCAGTTGACCCACATGATGGGTCTCCCAGCAGCCAGCTCCCTTCCCAGAAGCTCCGAGACAGCTGGTGGAGGAAAGCCCTGCAGCCCCACTTCCATTCCCGGGCTCTGCACGGAGCCCTGCAGAGGAGGGAAGAGGACGGTCCCTGCTCTGATGACAGCACTGCAGGGTGAGGCCCGGAGGACTTCCCGACTCTCCTTTGCTCACATCTCACTGGGAATGACAGGGTGGCCAGTCAGCTTCCACGTGGGGTCTCTATGGCATTGACCCTTGTCCAGTGCCTCATCCACACAATCGAGACCAGTGGCTCCAGTGGCTTCCTGAGAGGCCAGAGGAGCTTCGTAAACCGTGCCGAGCATTGTGCCCTGTGTGACGTGTGGTCCTAAGGGTCTTTGTGGTTCAGGGGAGGACCAGACCACTTGTGGGCATGCTGGGGGAGAGACATGTAGGGGAAATTCTCTTTGGGGACAGGGGGCTTCTTCTGGAAAGTTGATTGTGGGAGAATAGGACAGAGGCTTTCTGGATGGGGACTGGGCACATGCAGGCTCCTGGTCAGGAGGAGGACTCTGGGGAGGGAAAGGAGCTGATGTGTAGGTGGTGCCCTGAGCAAGGGACAGCAACCACCCGGCGTTTCTATTGGGCATAGGAAACTGGTACCAGTTTCCCAGGTTGCTGGAAGAAATTGCCACATGCGTGGTGGCTTGAAGCAGCTAAGCCTTATTCTCTTTCAGTTCTGGAGTCCAGGAGCCTCTCAGGCCCTCCAGAGGTTCTGAGGAGGACCCTTCCTTCCTCTCCGAGTTTATGGTGGCTCTGGGCATTCCTGGTCTGTGGCCACATCATTCTAGTCTTTGGCTCCATTTTCATGTGGCTTCTTCCCTTGTATCACCATGGGTCAGACCTCCCTTTGACTTCCTCTTATGTCACTGGATTTAGGGTCCACACCAAATCCCAGTTTGTCTCATCTTGAGAACCTTGAATTGATTCCTTCTGTAGAGTTGATTGACCAATCAACCATAGAAGCGACATTTTGCTGAGTGAGGTCACTTTTACAGGTGGACTCGGGGGGCCACTATTCAACCTTCTTTATGATTTCTCCCTATCAAAACTAGTGGAAATGATCTTGAAGCGTGTTTCTAAATGAACGAGGTAGTAGCTCGCACGGATGCTGCATGGACAAGAGTGGGCATCATTGGGGCTCTCAACGTTGGTCAGCAGTTTTTGCAGAACATTAATTATAAACCTAAACCATAAAAACTAGAATCCCCGCTCTTGACACCAGCAGCACGTGTTTCATGCTCTGGGGAGCGGTGGGCCAGGTGACTGCAGGCAGCTTCAAGCCAATGGCTATGGAACCCGTCAGTCCCCTTTAGGGAGAAGGGCCCATGACTGGCTGCCTGTGTTGTGTGGATTGTGCCCACCAGAGCTGAAACCCACCACTGCCTGGGGTGTCCCCAGCCTTACACCCTGGCCCTGCCCAGCACGGTGCTCGCTGCCTCTGCTTCTCCCCAGGCCATGCCCCTGCACAGCACCTGAGCAGGTGCTGCCTCTTCCTAACACCTGTATGCACCTGGCTTGCTTGTGGTCACCCAGAAACCCTGAGGCAAGCAGAAAGACCTTCACTGTCCTTCCCTTCCCTTCTTCCCCTTAAAGGCTTATCTCAGTCTCAGGGAGAGTCCTGGGCCCACCCGGCAGGACCTGTGGAGGAGTCCCTCCCTTTGGGGGAACCAGTTTCTAGATACCTCCTGCCTTGACACCAGCCCATCATGGCTTTATCACACCATGATCCCAAGAGCAAGAGGGTACCAGTGAGGGAACATGTCCAGACCCTAACAGAAACAAAACCTGAATATAGAGATAAGAAAGGAGGGGCCAGCCAGCGTCAACTCCTGTTGGGAGCATAGGTCCCCCTCTCACCCCACGTAGGTGAGGCTGCCCAGGGAGCAGCCTGCATTGGTGACAAATGTCCTTGCTTTCATATTCGTTATTGGAGCAGCAGGTTGAGCTAGAAGCCCGGGTCCCTGGTGCCCCTTTCCAAAGGCTTCCCGCCTCAGCAATTAGAAAGGACGTGGAGGATGGGCACTGAGGGGCAGGAGGAGCCTTCAGATGTGGTGGAAGTGGTGGCCCAGGGAGTATTAATCACCCTCGTTCCTTACTGAAGTGTCAAGAGAGGGACCAGGGAAGGTTGATCGTGCTGCCTGCAAGCTGGGGTCGACAGCCCGTGATGGACACGGAGTATGAGGGAGAAAGAGCGCGTTAAAATAAACATCGCCTGGACACCAAAGGGGTGAGAGGAGTTTATTGCCACCACCTGCCAATATCAATATTTCACAGCCGAGTGACAGGCACTCCGAAGGCGCTGGGTGTTTGAAGACAAAATGCTGTAACTTCAAAGGAACCTAAAGCTGGGCCTTGGTTGCCCCCATTTAGAGACAACTTGCTTGGAGACTCTCTGACCTGGCAGGTCCTGGAGGGGAGATTAGAGCCGATCCTTGGCTGGGGAGCCCCTTCACTCTGTGTGTGTGTTTTGGGGTGAGGGAAAATGACCTCTTTCCCACGGCAGAACAGTGAGGAGCGATCTGTCCTAGGTGACCCATGATGCTTGGGGAACTTGATGGAATCCAACAAAAAAATTGAGAATGACCTTTGGGGAAGGGGCCTGGCCAATTAAACGGTAGGAAAACCATCCACCTTAGCCCCGATACACCAACGAGATGAAAAAGACATTTACAAACAGTGCTCGGGGACATGTGTCCAGGGGCTGCAATATGTCCTAACCGATATATATATATATATATATATATATTTTTTGGTCTTCTTTATTTTTTTGGAGACTCTTCCTGTCAATAACTTAGGAAGATGAGTGAGAGGATGTTTTTTAAAACATGTTTTTTCAAAAGATGTTTAATTTCTCTCTTCTCCAAACTATTCCAATAGCTTGGTACTAATCATTTGAATTAACAGATGGCTCTGTGGTGAAGTCATCTGCAAGCAGAAGGCCAGAGGAGTTATGAAGGATAAAGACCTAATTTATGAGATTTTACATTGATTAGAGCCCATGAGATACTCCTGAGAACACGCTTTCTTTCTTAAACCTACACGCAGTAGTTCATCCCAGCCAAGTCTCCAGCAAGGAATCAGACAGGCAGACCTGTGGGCTCACCAGACACTCCAGCTAAATGTGACCAGGAATGTCCAAGCATGTCCCTGCTCCAGAGAACGCTGTTCCTGGTCCACAGTCACTGGAGGGTCAGGTTGTGTGTGCGCTGGGCTGTCTCACTGAAGGGATTGGTTCTTAGATATGAAGCCATTGAGTGTCCCAAGGAAAGCAAGCATCTGCCTTAGACTCCATATGGTCCATATGGGACACCCCAGTTGGGATGTGTGCTGGCTAAACCGTGGCCTATGAGACCTTTCCCTACATTCAGATCCCCTCAGCTCTCTCTCCGCTTCCCGCAGCATCCAGCCAAGCCCTTCTCATTAATCTTCACAGTTACAGGAGTTACAGGAGTTCCAATGTTACAGGAGTCCCCTCTGACCCACAGCTGCACCTTCCACTGCTTTAGTTACCTGCCATCATCTCACTGTGGTCTGAAAATGTAAAATGAAAAATTCCAGAAATAAGCAATTTCTAAGTTTTAAATAGCTTTTATTCAGTCTGTTGCTATCCTGGGTCTATTTATCGTTAGTTATTATGGTTGATCTCTTAGTATGCCTAATTTACAAATTAGATATAAGAGAAAGCAGAGTTCATATGGGGCTTGGTGCTGTCTACAGTTCCTGGCAGTCACTGGGGTCCTGCCAGACATCTCCTGTGGATAAGGGGCTGCTGTAAATTGACCGTCAAATGTTAAAAGTCATGAAGTTGACGGAGTGACCATTGAAAAGCTGTGTGATTCACACTTGTTGGCAGAGTCAGACTAGGTGACAAATGAGCAAGAGAGAGCTAGTTAGGGTGATAACTCCAAAAGGGAGGTGGCTGCCCCAGGCTTAATGAAAAGCCCCTGGGAAACCGATGAAGTGCTCTAATGTGTTTTGGGGGAGAAAAGCATCCTTCTTGATGCTCTTGGTATGAAAATAAATGGGAAGTGAGGGGCAGCTGCTTGGACCACCCCCACAATTTTGTGTAAACTGCTGCATCCTCATCGACACAATGAACTCTTGTTAACTTTAACAATGAACTCAAAGCTTGCCGTCAGAACCCGCAGGCTGAAGGCTGGTTTCTATTTGATCTTCGTAGGCTGGACGGCTTATTTTCACAACTTTTGTTTTCGTTGACTTTCAGGACAAATACTCAGCTGTTAATTCACTCCTACTTACTGTGGAACTTTGGTCCTCATTGTGAATGGGTTAGTTTTACCTAATGTCCCTCAGTTGCAATGATCCAGGTTAATTAGGACACTGGTTACCAAGCTAACGGGCATCTCTGCCGCCTTGTACCCAGGTGCCCCACTGACCTTGTAGCTTCTAGAACCGCCATCCTCAATCTTACAGGTCATCTGATGCCATCCCAGTTTTGTAGATGAAAGCTCTGGGAGGTGAAGGTAGCAAGCACTGAGCAGGGAAATGTCACCTCTGTCATTTAGCCTGGAGTCCTCTCTGACACTGGAGTGGGACCATGTTTCAAAGGGTGGTGGATCTCATTTCCAAGGCAGCCTCTAAGGCAACAATCATCTGGAGTCACAATTATCTTTGAAAATCTTCCAGATGCCCCATCAAGGTGTGATTCGCGTGAAGCACATTGAACAGTTGTGCTCACACACAACACACAACACGTTTGAGGCCTGCCGAGATACAGGGAGGAAAGCAAGAAGGCCGTCCATGCCTCTGGTTGCTCTGGAGATGGACAAGCCTCTGCAGGAGAGGAGGTTCTGCTTTGCTGCCAGGCACAAGCCATTTGGTTTTAGCATTAACCCTCTAAAATCGTGATGGCATCTTAATAGATTGGTTTGTTGTCCTGGTGATTGAGCAAGGTAATGGAGTTGTGTCCTCCTGGGCCAGGGGAGGGCCATGGGGCTCATGGAGGTCTCTACGCTCACCTGGAACACCTAAGTCTTCTGGTACCTGCTCGGGCACAGGGGCAGTTCCCTGCCCCCAAGTGAGTACTCCATGTTGGCCAAAGACCACCCGTTCAGCCTGCTGGGGAAGGTCCCCAGCAAACCTTGCCTTGAAATGTTCTCTTCACTGTCTGTTCCCTAGTCAGGGTCTCACCGGAAAAAGCAGCTTTGCTTATGTGGCACACTGCCTGTGCTGGCTCAGGTGCTCTTGTGTTATTTTTCCATTTGAAAAAGCCACTGAAATCCCACAGATCCACACAAAGGACTGACCCCACCTGAGCAAGAGCCCCCACGACTCTCCTTTGTTGTGGGTACACGATTCGGACGAGGCCACTGTTCTGAACGTGTGTTCTCTTTCCAGAGCGTGGGCAGTGAGGTGAAGGCCAGCGCGCGGTTCTTGGGGACCTGGAGGGGGATGTTCTCTCCCGAGCTCAAAACCCCTCCGCACTCAGCCTCGTTACCGTCCTCTTGACATCACAGTTATTGACCCTGGGCTGCAAAAAGAATCTCATGATTAGGTTGGCCCTGTTTTTGTGTTTGCATGCACATCTTTTTCTGGCTGATGACATATCAGCTTTTTGTTATTATTATTATTGAAATCCCTGTGTTAAAAGGACCTGTTCCATTAACTGAGACCGGTTCTATTTACTCCGATGCTGGGATGCATTAAAACATTCCGTGGGATAAAGAGTCCTCTTAGATATTTCCTTAGAAACGCATTTTGCGGAACTGAACAGAGAACATTGAGGTTGTTGAGGTTAATTATTTGGGCTTTTGCTGGGCACACCGGAAGTCATGCTGTTTCTCCCGGTACACAGACTAAAATTGGAACACTGAGGAGGAGCTGAGCGTGGCCCTGTGCCCGGATGACACATCTGAAGTCATATTGATTGAGGGAGATGGTTTATTGAATGATAAGAACTACTTTGAGTTTATGGTTTTGCAGTTTCCTGCAGCTGGTGTGGCTCATACCGGTAAACACCGTGAGGTTTGGGACCACGTTTCCAAAGGAGGCTTTAGAAGACTCCCAAAAATCTAGGAAGCTCATCCACATTTTATCCTCCCGAACACACGTGTGTAGCTGTCATTCTTGTTGTGCAGACAGACAAACTGAGACTCAGGGAGGTGTCCAGCACCTGGTGAACGTGGGGGTTGGTGGCGCAGATTCATGTCACTCACGACCCCCTTCAGCAGCCCTGTGGCGCCCACAGTTCACCTGTGAGCCTGCTTACTCCTCTTTCCTCCAGGGTCACTTTCAGAAAGCTAAAATACATTTATTTTAAAAGACATGTTTACCACTATCGAAAACGGAAAGCCAATACCTAACGCCATGAAGGGAACGTTCTGAAGATCAAAACACCACAGTGCACTTGGGTAAATAAATTCCAGCGGGAATCTGCTGTGAACTGAAGTCCATGAGCTCTAGGGACATTCCCTCTGCTAGAAAGAGATCCAGAGAACCAGGAGGCCTCACAGCCATGCTGGCGCCCAGTTAAGGCTTCTTTCCTTCTTTCCATAATCACAAGAGTAGAATAAAATAGGCAACTGTATCATTTAGACTTATTTAACTCTGTGCTTGTGAGCCACCTAAGATCATGCCCTCCCTGGCCCCCACGGGGGTCCCTTCTATCCTCAGGCGTGCCCTTGGCTTGTATTGCTGATCTAGTATTTCCTTGGCTCCAGCAGGGCTTCGACTTGCATAGATTTAAACTCTATATTCAACAGAGCTGACTGCAGAGGCCCTGGGGGACATCCCGCCAAGCTCTCCTTGAAGAGCCCTCCTTCTCAGGCTCACTGGGGTGGTGTCCCCAAGAGCAGCTTTGGAAGTGCAAGCCCAAGTTTGGAGGCACTGCCTGGGTGAGGTGGTGGTATGTGCCCGAAGGTGAGAGGTGACCTGTGCATCCAGGGCTCACAGGTGGTGGGGGCCTGTGAGGGAGCTGTAGGGGCCTGATCTTTCTCCTGAAATCAAAGGGGACCCAAGGTGGGATTAGGGCAGGGGCAGGTCATCACATCTGGGTTTTACAAAGACATCCATGAGCACAAAGTGGCCGGGCTGTGAAGGACAGAGCAGGAACGAGGAGGCTGCTGGTGGCCAAGGATGGTCAAGGATGGTCACTCTTAAAAAGAGCCTGAAAAAGTGGTGCTCCACCCAGAGGATAAGAAAGGTACCGAGTCGCCTTTAACTGTACTGTGATCATGGACAGGTCTTCTCCCAACACATTGGAATATGGTAGGTGAGGATCGCGCCCTCCGTGGCCCCATCTGCAGCCCTACCTGCTCCTCAGACAGAACTGAAGTTGGGGGTTTTGCATCTGCTGCACCCACAGTGGTGGGACCCCAGGATCCCCCTGTGCATCACATTGAACAACGTGCCCTTTTTACTCAAGGATAGGTTGTCCCTCCACACTGCTGACGCCCATCTATCTCAAGCTAAGGACCAGGGATGGAGCCTCTGGGTGGGAGGGCTTTGAGATGTCACCCTTCTCTACTGAGCATTTCCTGCTCTTGGCCCTGTCTGAGATCCATCTGCTGCTTCTTACTGCCTCAGCCCAAGCAGAGGGTCCCTGTGGGGAAGACCCTGGAGGACTGCTTGAGGAGGGTCTTGGAGTGCCATGTTGCTCCTTTCTAATGGGACTCCCAAACTGGTCTCAGGTTTTGTCTTCTTCCAGAAGCTCATTAGAGCAGCCCTTTGCCCAATCTCCTGAGGTTCATCTTCTGACCCCAAGATGGGGGTTCAGGGGCTGCCTTTGGTTCTGTGGCCTGGGGGCTGCCCACCCAGAGTCTGCTCCTCTGCCGCAGGAAGCACAGGCACCACCCAGGGAGAAAGAACATGCAGAGCTGGTGAGACTCTTTTTCTTTTTAGATCACAGGGAAGTTGAGTTTCTCTTGACCAAACTTCAAGTCCACCGGGCACAATTGGATGTTCTCTCCAAATATTAATAGATTTGTTCCTCAGCAGAGGCACGATGTCTCAGCCTGCTCTGGGAGAGTCTTGTCACTGTAAAGGACACAGAGCCACGCAGGACTTCCTCTGTGCCTAGCCAATTCATTAGACCCGGTTAGCAATTTGCAAAAGAGATTAATTGATTTGCAGGCTGCTGAGCCCCGAGTGCTACTCAGTTACCTCCCAGCAAGCTCAGAGAAGCCTGGCCTCCCGGGAACTCAGAAAGCAAACAGCAATATGCGAGCAGCATCCTCATTCCTCATGATAAACAGAAGCCAGAGAGATGAATTTCTCAGCACCTCCTGGCTTAGGATGGGATTTGGGGCCACAGTCTAGACTCCCTGGATAAAATGAGAAGGCTCACAGAGCTGTAGCAATCAATATGATAGCAGGTTTCTTTTTTAAAGCTTTTATTATTCCCAAACAGATACCTTGGTTATCTTATTTTGAAATGTTGCTGCTGGAGACGGAAGTTTAATCCTGCATATTTGTGTTATGGAGAACTCTTTGGGTGGTGAGAAAAGGAGACTTAATTCAAATTTGCCTGGAAAAGAAAGAAAGGAAGGAAGGAAGTAAAAAAGAAAGAGAGAGAGAAACAAAGAAAAGTAAACAAACAATTCTATCACATAACAGAGAGTGAGATGGCTTCAGGTCTGGCTGGATCCAGAGTTCCCATGGATGTCAGCAGGACTCAGTTTCTTTCTGTCTCTTGGCAACTCTTGACCTGCCCCGCCTTTCCATGCTTATGTGAGCTCGTCACTTTTCATAACTCAAGTCCCCAAACTAAATCTCACTGGCCTTTGACCCTTGAGAGGCCTGGCCTGGGCACCCTTGTACTGAGGAAGGGGTTGGGGCTATCTCCAGTATAACCATGAGGAATAAAGGAGTGATGATCCCCAGCAGCAGAGGGGACAGGCAGGTAAACACAATGGATGTCACTGCTCCTCCACGTAAACTGAGAGCTCTTTCTTTCTCCTGGTTTAATGCAATGAAGTGAGTTCTTGGGAGCAGTTGGGCCCCTACACCCCCCAGAGGAGAGGAAAAAGCCAAAGAGCTTAGGGACTGGCTGGGGACCCAGTCACCCAGCCTGAGGTTCACAGTCAATCACTGGGGTCTCTCTGTGCCAGGCAGTGTGTGGGCGCAGGGGACAGGGAAATGGGGACATGACATGGCCCCTGTCCCCTGGGAGAGCCCCGCCTGGCACGGAGCCGGCACAGACTGGTAAACAAGTCATTGCAGATGCGGTGCGGTGAGCTCGCTGATATGATTAAGCTTCCAAACAAGGGATGCTGACAGGGCCGGCTGGAGGGAGCAGGCAGAGCGGCGTAAACAGGAACAGAACAAGGAGCGCTGTCGCGCTCCCCAGGCTCCCCGCCCAAGGCCCCTCGCCCGCCCGCCCACTGCAGGGGCAGTGTCATGGCCTGCGGGGACCAAGGCTGGCACTTCCTGTCCTCCCTGTCTCCCTCCTTGGATCGTGAAGAATTTTTGCCATACGCACTAAACTGCAGGAAATGGAGGCACACAGCACTTAACTACTATTTACTTATTTATCTAAAATGCTAAGCGTTCCCGTTGGCAATTACTAATAGATTCCTGTAGAAATGGAGCAACCCACTCAGAATTCTGATTTCTGTGCCTACAGGAGGAGGGAAAGCAGACGGCCTGAGCCCTGAGGACCCTCAGCTGGGCAGTGGGTGCACCAGGGCGGAAGGCCGTTTACAGAGAGGCGGACAGGAGCTGACTTGAAAGATCGATGTGTTTGTGTTAAAAGAGAGAGTCTATGGTGGGGGTCGTGGGGAGGGGGGTTAATATCTTCAGCCCCAACCCTGAGATGAGGGTGAGTCTCTTTTTGAAAGACTGTGAAAATGATTTTCACCTTTGGGCTGGGAGAGCCCCTTCTCAGCAGAGGGCTACAAAAGAAGCCTGAGTTTTGTTCTAGAATGTTCCTATGTGAACAGCTGGAGACAGTAGCTGAATTCAATCAGAGAGCAAGGCAGGATGAGAAATGTGGATCTCAGGCACAGAGCTCAACAGGCCTGCTAACGGGCACAAACCGGGTACACTTTCATGAGCCACCTCGAAAGGGGGAATGTTGCTCCCCTTGCTGTCCCCCCAGTCTCCCCCCACTGCTGTCACCCTCCACCTGGCACCTGTTCCTCCTGAGGAGCAAGATCCTTTGGTTTGGAGGAAGTTGGGCCTTTAGGATTAATCCCCAGGTGAGGCAGGATGGGGTGACCAGCAGGGAGCCTGGGGGTGGGCAGTAACCCCAGGTGGTACAGCTGCCAACCTTAAGTGACAGAAGGCAATTCGCATATCAATCCCTTTAAGCCTCTTGATGGCGTCATGGAGAAGGTCTCAGCCTGATGCTAAATATGCATTTTGCACCTGCCTACCCCTGTCCTAATCTCCCTTTTAATCAGGGAGAGGTTAGGTCTCAACCTCTAGCTAGAATTCGAGAACATGATTCTGTTTATTTCATTTGTTTTTACAGGAGCATCTGCTCCTCCTACGGCCAGGCGCCTCAAAGTCTTTGCCATCAATTGGCCCAGCTGACTTTGCAAAACAAGTGCCCCTCTCAACTTCCTCGGAGGCTGAGGGTGGTACAGGGCAAGAGATTTCATGTGGGGATTTAGAAAAATTCATTTGAGCCCTGACTGTTATTAGTGTCTCAGGTCTTCATCTGGGAAGTGGCGGTGCAGCTTCGAGCCCATGATTATTTACTGTGGCCCTTGGAAAGCCAGGGAAGCCTGGCTCATCTGCCCCATGGGTAGTTGAGAGGCCCCAGCTACGGAAGACTGGGGGAGTGAGCTCACTGTGTGAAGCGTGATGGCCACAGCATGGGCAGGGGGGTATGCTCAGTTTTCACCCAGGTCTGGAGAAGCCAACCGAAGGGTGTTTGGTGAGCCCTGGAGCCTCTTCTGCTCAAAGGAGAGGATATTGAGAAGGCTTGGGTCTGAGCTGTAGGCACACAGTATTGTCCTTCCTGCAGGGAGATAGGCCCTGCAGCACCAGAAAACCAGGGTGGCCCTCTGACCCGCAGCCCCAGCCCATCTTGCCCTCCCTGAAACCTGCTGTGCTTGGGGCCCTCTCTTCCTCTAGATAGAGGCACCGGCCGGCCTCTGCCCCAGGCCTGGACCCGGGTGCTGCACGGGCATAGAGATCTGTTCCAACAACAAGCATGCTTCCTGCTTCCACATTTTGAGTTTCCTCCAAATGTTTTTCCTCATCTGATTTTCAGTATGGCCCCAGGGGTCAGGAGGTGGATGTCACGGCTATTCTCCATCCTAATTAGGAGTCATGTCCAAGTTCATACGTTGAAGAAAAGAAATGCAAGTTCAGTTCCAGGATTTTTCCTCTGCTAGAACTTTTAAAATCTTGGCTGCTTATTTAACTTCCAGAGACATGAAAAAGTGATTTTTGTACCACCCTCTGCATAGACATTAGCGATCATTTGCAGTCATTTTCAGCTTTCCGTTTTTGCTGTGAGGCACCTGGCGTGCCGGGAATGGACAAAGGCCATTTTTCTAAGTACCCGAGTTTGAAATTATTAAGTGTTCATTAAGCACCCCCGGGTGCAAAGCACTCTCTGAGATGTTTGTTTCTCAATTTTCCATAATTTCCTTATTTTTCTCCCCTAGCTAAAAGCAGATTGAAAAATGAACTCGGTGCGTTTGAGTCTCTGAATCATAGTTAATGCGCGACGCCCCCTCCCTTAACTGCGTTTCCCTCCTGCCTCCTCTTGTCTCTTTTCTTATCAATCTGATAAAAGTTCTTCTTTTTTTTAACCCTTACCCGGGGACTGGAACTTTTTCTTTATTTCAAGCTGCCCGCGGGGGGGAAATGCGCAAAAGCCCCTTGCGCAGCCCTCGCCCCCCGGACTGCGGGCAGAGAGCCATGGAAAGATCGAGAAGGCGGCAGGGGAGCCGTGGCGCAGCGCGGCTCCTCTGCGGCAGCTCGGTGTCCGGGTGCGGGGGGGGGGGCCCTGGGCGACCGCCCGCGGCCCCCCACCCCGCCCCCAGCCCCGCCGAGCCGCGCCCGGGGGCTGGGGGCCGAAGCTCTGCACGGACTGTTCTGGAAAAACACAAAGCCCGAGCCCCCCTCCCATCCGCCTTCACGGCTCCGTGACTCCGGCTCTTAGAGGAGCGGAGAAAAAGGCTGTTTTTCTCTTTTCCTTTCTTTCTATTTTTTTGACAACAACCTCACATAACCTCAAAAAGTTACCCATGAATTTACCAAAACTTTTTATGAAACTATTTTAACCTCTGGTGGGGGTTAAAAAACAAGCTCTGTGAATTTATTACCCGGAAAAAAGCAAAGCATGACTTTGTATTTGATGTGAAATCGTCTTGCAAGCTTCAACGGCGCCCCCTAGCGCCGATTGCGAGAAGGGCAGCCCCGCTCGGCTGCTGCGGACTCGCGGTGGGTCTGGGGTCTGCGCCTGCCGCCGAGCCCCTCGCCGCCTTTTGTGTTACGCCCTGGGGAGCTGGGGTGGCCAGGGGGGAGCAGGCGGAAGCCCGCGCGGCGGGGGAGCCGGGAGTGGACCCCGGAGCCCCGGTGCTTTTTGAAGTGGGCTGGACCCCTACCGATCGGCGACCCCGGCCGCGTCTCAGCACGCAGGCGACCCCCGCCCGTTCCTAATGTGTACTGGCCTCGCGCATCCCACCCGGGTGCGCGCCGGGAGGAACCAGGTCCCGCCGCGTAGGGCGGCGGGACCGGGCGTGCCGAGGTCTCGGCAAGGCTGGGACAGAGACGGGGGTCCTATCTGGCATTCTGGGGACGAGGGTGAGCGATGGGGGAAGAGGAAAGCGAGGGCCAGCGGGCTGTGGAAGGAGCCCCGGGGCCTGGGGCGCGGGGAGAGCGAGTGCGCGGCAGAACCCGGGACTCCGCCGCAGGACGCGGGTTCCCGGTTCTGCGCGGGGCGAGGGGTTTCTGTGCCCTCCAAGTTGGAAACGCACTCGTTTTTTCGTTCCGAACTAGCCATGTTTTTACAAAGCACACGAAAAAATATGAAAAAGCAGATGTTCCGAAGCAGACAGGCAGGAAGGAGAGCCGAGCAAGCCGCCCGGGAGAGGCAGCAGTGGATGGGATGCAGAAGCCGAAGAAGCCGGCTCCGGTCCGAGTCTCCCGCCTGCCGCTCGGAGACGCTTCTCGGCTCTTCCGTGCCTTAGTTTCCCCGGCTGTAAAAAGGGGTGATAATAACGGTGCCCCCCGAATATGTAATTTGAAACACTTTTGCATCGTGTACCTCTCAGCTCCAGGGTGCTAACCCACGCTTAATCACTTCCCTCTATAGAGGAGCCAGAAACAAGAGTTTTGCATTAAGTAAAATTTCCCGGTTTTTACATAATGGTGAGCCACACACACCTGGGACGATGCACAGCTAGTTTGAGACGGTCCCTTTACCAGCTGCCAAGGGGAGATTGGGGTGGGGGGGTGGTCGTGCGGAAGGGGCTGCCATCTCTCCCTGCTTCCAACGCCCCTCTAGGAGGCCACTTGAGCTAAGTGTTGAAGCCAGAGTGGCCGCAGCTCTTTCGGGGAGAATGGATTTGGGGAAAACAGCCCTTCTCTCTCTCCCTGGGAGAACACAGAGGGCTCCTACTTTTTGTATACAGCTGAGGGACGTTGTCTTCTTGTCCCTGGAGGCTCTGGCCCCCCACCCCAGCTGCGTGCTCTGCTCACCCAGCTGTTCACCAGCACGGGCACTCTGCACCCCTCGGCTCTCTGAGGCACAAGGGGCCTCTCCTGTCCTGGAGTCCTGTGGTGCTCCCTGTGCTCTCCAGCCCTAACCTGTGCTCCTTGGTCCCTCCTGATGCATACCCGGATGCCCTGATCCTGCGATTCCCGTCTGCTCTTAGTGTCCCACTGGCTTCCACAGATCTGACTGACCCGTGGGTGGCACAGCCCTGGCTAAGGTGGCCTCCTGCACCCATGCATCCCTGCGTTTCATGCTTCTGCCCTGGGCACACGTGCGTGGAAGGCCCTGCTTCCTGAGGTCCCATCGTGTCCAGGCCTCGTCACTTTAAAGGGCCTCCAGGTTTACAGAGAAAACAGCAGAACCACTCATTATAGTGATTTCAAAGGCAGCACGGCAGAGACCACAGGGGACCGAGGATGCCGGTTCCCATTTCCTTTGGTCAAGGCATTAAATATGATGTTATAGATTTTTAAAAATCCACACATTAATGGTTCAGAAGAAATTGGTTTTGTATGTTTTAATATAAAAGCAATTGTTTTCTTTTGGCAATTGCTCCCTGTGTCCGTGGGGTTTGTATTTCCATGGGTTTTTCTTTCTGTCTTCTCCCGGGGTAGAGTGCTGCATACTGCCCAGCGCAAGGAAACACTCTTCATTTCCACTCATTAATCCCTGCCTGTTATGTTCTGCTGTGTCTAATTTTAATTAATTTGGATTCATTTAAGTAACATTTCATTATAGATTCAATGCATAAATACTGTTGATTTTTTTTTTTTTAATGAAGAAGTAGGAAACATTTTAGTCAGTGGTAAGATACTCGGCATTGAAGCTGGAGAGTGCTGGTGGCCTGGCTGGCCTCACGGTCTCCTTGAAAAGCCCAGGCAGCTCTCCAGTTTGTTTTCCCCATTTCTTCTCCGACCTTCCACAGCCAGTTTAGCAATACTCGCTTCACTCCTGACAGCTTGAGTCTCTTGATGCTTCTGGGGACAGAGGGCATATTTCTTCTTTGCTTCCTGCATTGCAACTCAATAAATTCGAGGTGTCACCAAGCAGTCATCTGGGTAGTTAGATAAGGAAGGAAACAATGCTTTCTCCATTAGCTTGCCGAGAAGAATGGGGACTAGATTAATCAACGTGGGCGGGCAGTGCCTCCTTATGAAAAGACTGGCTTCCTCCATCAAAGTCATGACTGCCTCTTCAATGTGGGGACCTGAGATGCCGTCCAGGGCAGAGGAACAGATGACCAAGCCTTGAATTTTAAGTCTGTCACCAGTTGACATTAGGCAAATCTTTAATCCCAATTTTAATATGGTCCCATGGGTGCTGGGGTTCAGCAGATCCCCAGGGCATAAGGAAACTGCAATGTCTTAAGAGCTGGGAGGATGTTTTGGTATCAGTCACAATTCTTAGTAGCAAGGGGCTAAAATCCAACTCAAAAAGGTTTAAGCACAAAAGAGAATTTGTTTACTCATATGATAAAAAGGCCCAGGGTAGATCCAGCTGGCTGTGGAGACTTCAGCAATATGACCAGGGCTCTGAGTGTCATTCCTCAAATCCCAGTTGAGTTCCTACTGGGTTGTCTTCCACTAGGTCCCTGGTGGCCCCCAGTGGCCTGGGGTTACACCCTACCCACTCAGCAAAGATTCCTACCCAGTATTCTAGTATCCTTTGGTCCAGTGAGGTTTGGATCTCACAGCTAGCCCTGAATCCACTCCTTGGCCCTGTGGATAGAATATATCCACTTTGAGAGATGGGACGAAGGTTCTGCATCACACAGTTTATATGGAGAAGGGATGCTGCCTGCAGGAGCACTGAGGAGGGAGGCTGAACACAGAGAAGAGTGCAAATGTCTGTCCCAAGCTACTAAGCATGTTTGCCCAACTTCTCCTCATTCTTCTTTCTCCCTCTGAGTTCCTCAAGGAGTCTACCTGCAAGAGGTTGCTTAGACAGGAGCCCGAGAACCTGTTACTTGTAAATCACAAAATGCAGGTATTTACCACTTAGGCCCAGCACAAAGCTAGCCCTGTTTTTAGCACAAAGTTTGGAAGGAGTTTGGAGGCACGTGTCTGCTCATGATGTTTTGTTCATCAGTCTCGTGGCCTACGTCCCTTTAAGTCACCCATTACATAAACTATTAGTTTGGTGACAACTTGTATTCTGCTTCTCACGATGCGGCTCCAGCTGAACTTGTAACAGCGTCTTTGATAACGTCTTCGTCATCACTGGAACCTCTGGTCTGAGTCATCTAATAGGTTTTCAGAGCACAATGATTTGCTCTCATCCCAGCACTTTGAGACTGAGTGCACTTGGAACCCAAGCATGATGCCAGCGCAGAACTCTTCCATGACATTGGGGTAGGAGCTGTCATTTCTCCAGGAGGGGCCCCTTCACAATTGCCACATGTAAACACATTCTGCTTTGCTTTTTAAAGCCGTCTTTAAGGGATTTGTTTACAACATTCAGTGCTTGTAACTGTATCTCAAATGCCCGAGAATAATGACTATATGTGTGTTCCCGGTCCTGCCTCTCCTCGCCTTTTTGGAAACTAATTTTGTCAGCCTATGAGTGACCCAAACCAGTGCTGATTTCAGGCTAATGTGCTTTCCTGAACAATGTTTTATAATTCAAAAGAAAATGTGGATGCTCCTCAATTTACCATGAGATTTTGCCCTGGGAGGCTCATCGTAAGCTGAAAATATGTAAGGTCCAAAATGCATTAGGACCCCGAACCTGCCGGAGAGCCTCGCTCAACTGGTCCCTACCCGGATGCTGTTCGCCACCTCCCAGCATCCTGACAGTAGGTACCCTAGAGGGAGCCTGGGAACAGATCCAGATTCAAACCTGAATGCACTTCACTCTCATACTGTTGTCTAGTTGAAACAGCTGTGGAACCATTGTATGTTGGGAACTGTCCCTGCAAAATTGGGACTCCATGGATCTGATTATGGGGCAAGTCTCTTTTCTGAGGGATAATTTTTTGGGGGAAATAACCTCTCATACACTAAGACTTTTAATCTAATGTGTGCCCTGAGTGACCAGAAAAGGAGCTGAAACAGGACCCCTGACTCTTGCTGGACTGAGGTGCTATATTCTGAAAGCAAAGTTAAGTTTGGTTGGATGTGGAGAAGGGATACTCCATTTTAATATAAGCAGAGGGAGAAAAAGACAGATGCTCAGCACAGTGATTCGTAAATAAATATGGGGCCAAGGCCCTCACTACCCAGTCATTTCACCTCTGTACTTTCTTACATCATCTCACATGTGAGCCTTGAGGAGACACCTCATTTCTGAACCATAACATGGTATGGCATCTGTTGTATTCTGCTGGCTGAGGACAGTCAAAATGCCAGCACAGATTTGAGCTGTAGGGAAATCAAGTCCCCCTCCTGATGGGAGACTCTGAAAGTGCCATTGCAAAGGATGTGGATACCGGGAGTGGGCAAGCAAGGCTGGATTTTGTTTTTTAAATCCTTCAACCATGCCTTCCCTTTGGGGCATGTGTAGCCACTTGGGCAACACTTGCCAGGAGCTACTAACCAACAAGGGGCTCACTGACACAACAGGCGTCTAGGGACAGAAGCCCGGGCTAGCTCAGTTGGTCAAGGACCTCACCGGTGACCCAGGTTCCTCTTCTCCTGCCCTCTGCCTCCACCCTGCACCATCTTTGCTGTGGGGAGCTGGATGGCTGCGGCACAGGGAGGCAGGGAGAGAGCGTCAGGGCCGTGAGTCTGCGGGTGGAGTGCAGAGGCCATTCTATGTCTGCCCAGCAAACTCACAGCTTCCATCCAAGGCCATCTCAGTTTACTTATTTATTCATTTTAATAATCTTAATTAAGTAACAAAGAGAAATCATTAAACATTTTAGGTGATGACAATCTAGACCGGGGGTCTGCAAGGTGCTTCTGTACGATGCCATGTGATGCCACGCAGTGACAGCTCTCGGCTTTGCTAAGCAGGCCCTTCCTGTTGCAATGACTCAACTCCACCACTGCGGGCAGAAAACATCCGATATGTAAATTGGCAAGCGTGGGTGTGTGTCAAAAACTTCATCTGCAGAAACCGGTGGAGGTTCGTTCTGTAGGTTGTCATTTGCTGATCCTGGGTCCTCATAATTTGCAGATATGGCAAGATGGAGAAGGCTTAATGCTTAATGGTCAGCAGGCCTGGACAATTTGCAAAAGTTGTGGGAGATAACCAGCATTTAGAAAATGGGCTAAACTTTATGCTTTCACCTCAATATTTCTCAGAGAAGTGGAATGAAGTATGATAAAGTTTGGGTTTCTCTCATGAAGACTGACAATAGCAATGGCTTAAAAGATGTATAAAGTTTCACAAATAACAACTGAGTGTAAACCATCTGGGTCTTATGTGGTAGCTCTGTGGTGTGTGGGGACCTGGGTTCCTCCTGTCTTGGTACTCTGCTTTCTTCACCATAGGTTTTTCTTTTGTGTGGTTTAGAATGGCTGCTCTAGCTCCTACCATTAGATCTGCATTCCAACCAGTAGAAAAGAGAAAAGGGAAAAGGAAGGTACCCACCTTCCCTTGAAGAACATGCCTTGGAAATTGTATTTATCACTTCTTCTCACATCTCTTTGCCCAAAGCTGAGTTACCTGGTTATGGTTGACTGCAAAAACAAACAAACAAACAAAAACAAAACAACAAAACCAAACCCAATCAAACCAGGAAGTATAGGTTTTAACAGAGCGGCAAAGCAAGAAGGCTTCATGGTACTAAGAAAAAGGATCAGAAATAGGTGTGAGTTAAGACATAGCAGGACTTGTGAAAAGAATAAACTTTTTTTCCCCGTAGAATAATTTAGTTAGTATTCAGGCCAGCAATACTGTTTTCCAGGTACTGTTCACATGCTGTCTTCTGTTTGGGCCTTGACCATGCATCTTTCCAAGCAATGGGCCAATCTTATTTATTATTGTTCTTCCTAGCACAGTGAAATGTAAAATTAAAAAAAAAAAAAATACAAGCCAGGTGCGGTGGCACAAGCCTGTAATTCCTGCACTTTGGGAGGCTGAGACAGGAGGATTGCGAGTCCAAAGCCAGCCTCAGCAACAGCGAGGAGCTAAGCAACTCAGTGAGACCCTCTCTCTACATAAAACACAAAATAGGGCTGAGGAGGTGGCTCAGTGGTCAAGTGCCTCTGAGTTGAATCCCCAGTACCCCCCCAAAAAAGACGACGACATAACTTGTGAATTCTAGTCGGAGGAAAGCTTGTCTGTTGCAGTGAAGACAGCTGGACTTCAAGAGTCATGGCAAACTCCCCTACTGGTGTCCGAGAGCCTGGGAAGGTGCGAACCTGCTTCCTGACCCTGGGGAGAGCGTGTGGCTCTGCCAAGACACCCCTAGAGTGGACCCTGCAATCCTTACTTTCTTAAAGTGGCTCTAGATACAGATAAGGTCTGTTACCTTCAAAATCTGTATTTAGCCTTTAAAGAAAACTATGCCTTTAAAGAAGGGGGGAAAAAACAACTCTGATGAATGCAAATTGACATTAAATGGAGTTTTTTTTAAAAAAAAAGAGATTGGGTTTTTAAATATGATTATAATCAGTGAGAACAGTGGAGGGCGGTCACATCATTATTGATCTCATCCATGGGAGTGGGAGGGAGAGACTGCTGGGAATTAAACAGAAAAGGAGAGTTTCTGTCCAGCTAGTTCAGCTGTGAACTCTCCTTGAGTGGCTGCAGCCCTGGGACCTCTGAGACGCTGGGCTGTTCATCACCCTGTGATGACTCCCCTTCGGGATCTACATCTTTAAGCAGGGACCCTATATGGGATTTTGTGGGATGGAGGGGTGCAAAGGCAGCCTAGAACACAGGCTATAGAGTCGCACTGACTAGTTTTCACGCTCTAAGCTCATTGATTTGGAGTGAGTGCCCGTTATGTGCTGCATGCATTGTTGTAGGTTTGGGGACATTGGTGATGGGGTAGGTCGCTCACGAAGCTGATCGACCAGCAGCAGGGTAACGGCCCCTGTGTTGGAGGCTGCCCCAGCTCTGAGCTTGGTGCTGTGGCACCACTCACTTCACCCCTTCAGTCTGCCCTGCTGGAAGGGCTGGGTTTCAGCTCACTGGATGGATGGGGACCGTGACATCCAGAGGGAGTGAGCTGCCTGGGTGCCATTGTGCACAGGTGGCAGAGATAGGACTTGAGCCTGGCAACTGGCTCTGAAGCCTGAGTGCTGGGGCCACCTGCAGGGGTGTGGGACCAAGGATCCTGCTTTGACCTTGTGCTGTTGCTGACTTGAAACCCTAAATGATTTTGAATAAAGGCGGCACATGGTGGATTGCAGGGGCTCTGCCGGGGCCAGTTGGTCTTGAGGGCGTAACGTGCCAGCGCCTGCTGAGGAAGGTGGAGATGGAAGAACTGAAACCGGATGTGCTCCTCTCTAGGATTGCCGGGAGGGAAAAGTTCCCCAGAGTGTCCTTAGCAGAAAGGAGTCTGCACAGTGCTTCCAAGAACACCTAGGGCCTTGGGTGGGTTTTTATGTTTAAATAAACTTCTAACTTTGCAACAGTTTCAGATTTACAGAAAAGTTGTGAAGGTGATGAGTTCCCAGAACTCCGCGCTCAGTCCTCTATTGTTGGCATCTGACCGTGATTCCATGGCCTGGGTGATACACTCACTATGATACAAAATTGCCCAAGAAACTTCATGGTGTATTCAGATTTCTCCAGTTTCCCTCATGACCTTTCCTTGACTCAGGACCCCCAGAATCCCACATGACATTAAGTTGACACTCCCCTTGGCTCCTCTGGGCTGTGACTGCTTCTCCACCATCCTTCTTTCTGATCACAGTTTGGAGGAGCGCAGCTGGGCGTCCCAGGGGAGGTCTTGAGGTCTGGGTGGTGTTCCTCTCCCCCTTTGGTGGGGTCTGTGGGCACTGAGGAGAGGGACCATAGAGGACGGGTGCCTGCCCACACCTCGCCTTCATCCCAGCTGCCAGCACAACTCGTGGCTGATGATGCGGGACCTGGATCGCCTACTGGTGCATCCGGTTTCACCGTGGTCAGCTTCTCACCCACAGAGTTCAGCTGTATTCTCCCGGAAGTGTCCAAGGTCACCTCCTTCTCTCCTCCTGCACAGCTTCCCTGGGAGGCGGGCTGTGCCCTCTGTCCCGGGCTCTGCGGCTCACCCACTCATGTCCTTGGGATGCGTGGTCTAATCAGCATTTCTGGAACACAGGCAGCCAGGCCCTTCCAGAGCTGCCACGTGAGCTGAGTGCACCGCTGTCCCTACCATTATCGGAAAAGTAAATTACTCATATTTTTCTTTGAAAATGTTTGATAGGAACTACATTAGAATCCTTGCTGAGAAAATATGCCCTGATCCTATAATCAGAGGAGAGATGTTACCTATAAAAAAAGAAAAAGAAGCATGGGGTTTGTTTCTGCACAGAAGCCTATTTTAAATTTTATTATTTATCCTGTAGCATTTCATCAATCCCACCCGCTCTCAGTGTGTGAGCAGGTGGGCCCAGCTTTCTCCCCCTCAGAGAACCATCCTAATGGAGGCGTGTGTACCAGGTTGTCTTCCGGCAAGAGGAGGCTGTGGAGGCTCCGCGTGGGAAGACGGATGGCCTTGGGTCCCCATAGGCAGGGAGAAATATTTCTGAGGTAAATAGACTAATAATTTTTTTAAGATAGAATTTTTGAAGGCTGTTTTTGCATAGTGAGGTTAAAAATGTCTCTGACAGGAAGGACACAGGAAGCCAATTTTTCACACTGTCTACCTGTCAGTCCCTGCCCTTCCCAACATGTGTCTCGGCCTCCTGAGTCCCTTTGACATCCTTGTAAATTCTTTGCTCCTCCGGGGCCTGTCCAGGATCCTCCAAAGAGGCTCTGGCCACATGGTGGTAGCTTCCTCTGCCTAGATGCAGCCACGCAGTGACCCAGTGCTGCTCTGCCCCCGGCTTCCTGCTGTCATCCTCCAGGTCCAGGAGGAGAGGAGAGAGTGGGAGGCTGTTCCTCCCCCTCTGGCCCAGGGCCTTCCAGGGGTCTGCAGAGATGTTCCCGGTGGAGCTGAGCCCACTCGCACCCTCGCTGGAGTCCGCCTACGGACTCGTTGCTCAGTGAGAGTGCCCACGTCGGTGCCCTTTTGCTCCCCTCCAGCTTCACAAGAGAAGAAAAGGTTTTTTTTCTTTTCTTTTTTCCTCCGTTCCACAGATCTTGAAGGAGAAGTTAGGAGCGTGACAAAACTCTCATCTGGAAAACGTCCCTGAACCTGCAATTACAGAAGCATAGCGCCCTGTTCCGAGCAGAGGAAGGCTTCAACACAACGCCTCTTCAGAGGCTGCTGTCTGCACCAAGCCACCTCTGCTCCTGCGTCCCTTTCTCTCGCATTTATCAAAGGCCAGCTCAGGTTTCTCACCCAGAAAGAACCTTCAGAATAATGAACTATACTTAATAGTTTTTCCTAGTGGTTAGGGACCATTTGGGGAGAAAAGGGACAGTCTTGGGTTCTCAATAATGGAGAGAATGGGAGAAGTACTTTTGAGATCAAATGGACTAATAATTTTTCAAAATGGGCTTTTTGAAGGTTGTTTTTCATGGTTGTCTTGAAAAGGACAGAAGGGACTGTGGGATGCAGTTCTCTTTGTACCTTTCTGCCTCGCCTTTTCCTGTGATCTTTTGTCCCCAGAGTCTCTTGGAGCCCCCATGAGTCATTCTCTTCCAAGGCTTTCAGAGTTGACCCGATGCTTGGGATCTCTGGGAGCAGACCCATCCCCTATATGAAGGCGTCTTTCTTGGTAATGGTTACTCATCCTAAATCAAGGCTGTGCCCACAGCCAGTCCTGGTCAACAGCCCCCAGGAACACAATGCCGAGAGCTGGGTGGAGTGGTGGTGGCAGACTTCCCTCGTGCAGCCACCCCAGGCAGCTTCCCTGCCCTCCACCCTAAGGTATGGTGGCCAGATTTAGCAGATAAAAATGCACACTCACACTTAAGTTTGAATTCCAGATAAACAATGGACGCATGTATTTTTTGGCATAAGTCTGGTGCAAATGTTGATAAGACATACTTAAAATGCCCCCTTATTTGTCTGAGATTCAAATGAACTAGGTATCCACATCTTTTGCAGGGCAACCCTTCTTGAGTCCGTGCTGTGAAGGGGTAGAGCATCGTCCCTTGGGTGATGGCCCTCTCAGGGGGGTTCAGGATGCTTGGACATTTCATCCTCATCAGTTTGGGTTCCTGCCTGTGCCTGCCCAGCCTTCTGGGCTTTCAAGACTGGGTTGATTGCCCCTGGGGGGAACGAGGCTGGTTCCCACCCACTGGGCATCCTGAGCCTGCACCTCTGTGCCTGGAACCTGTGCATTTGGTTCTCTCCTTCCCCGCATCTAGCTACTGGGCTCCGGTGAGGCTGAGCGGTTCCTTCTCTGGGCTGCATCTCAGTGAAGATGAGGGGAGGGTGACCGGGGTCCCGATTCTCTACTTTGCCAATCTTGAAAAGCCACATTTACATTCTTTCTTTCCACAGCCGATATATGGGAGAAAAGGGGTTAATTTTCTTTTTTCTCTTAGACTGGAGGCAAAGCATCAGAGCTGCACCCTTCTGGCTTAGAAAATAGACGCAGGAGCCATAATCCACGTGAGCCTCTCTGTGCAGGGCACGTTTTTACTCCAAACCCTATTTTAAATTTTATGATCTACCTTATGCTATTTCATCTCCTCTCGCCCTTCCCCTGTATTTATGAGAGGCTGGGTATGGATTTCCTTCCCTGAGAGAACTTCCATAGTAATGAAGCACACTTGACAGCCACTCACAGAGGGTGCGGGATCCGAGGATGTTAGCGGGGAAAATGGATCACCTTCTTTCCTGTGTAGGAGAGAGGGATGCAGGGAAACACTCATCATTTCTCCGTGTGGAAGTTTGAAGGCTGCCTTTGCATAGACACATGCAAACTGGAGAGTGACCAGGAGTGCACAGCTGTTCCAGTGACCGGTCCCTCCACCATCCTCCTTCCCTGTTGCCAGGTCCACCTTTGTTCATGTTCACGATGGGCCTGAGTGGCTCCTGGGTGGCCTGCCCGTGGCCATCACGCCCTTATTCTCCGGACAGCAGTCGTGGGGACAGTGTCAGGGACCTTTTAAAACCATCAGCTTGGTTTAATCTGTGATCATTTAAGCTGGACTTCCCTTTTCTGATTTGGAATTAGTGGTAACATATTTTTGAAGCTAGCTGGGGAAGATGTCCTGAGTAGACAGCAGCCTGTGCTCTGCCATCCCCTTGAATCTCTCTGCGGGACCTCAGTTGTTCACACTCGGTTTGGTTTCTGTCTCTTTCTGTGAGCTTTTTGAGCAGACCCTGTGACTTCCATGGAGAGGAGATCCAGGGAAGTTAATCCCATTTACCCAGTTGTCTCTCCTGGAGAACGTCCCCAAGCGGCAGTGTAGGATTGGGTGCACCATGGCGCCAACCATGGGAACCTGCCTAGGACGGTACTGGGGAGGCATCTAGGGACTGCTGAGGGAGGGGGAACCTCGGAGATGGCCTTCCTTCCCCTCCAAGGAGGTCTGCGCTTTTGTCCTCCTGCTCTTCCCACAACCCCGCTTCTGTGTGTCATCACCATGAGGTTTGCCTCCCTGCCCTCCTGCAGCCTGCGCCTGTGGGGTGTTCTGGGTGTGTGGCTTGTTGGTCTAGAGCTCAGGGTTCCGGCTCATTTCATAGGTTGCAGACCAATGCTAAGGCTTCTGTTCCTTTTTGGTTATCTCTCCTTCCTTGGCCTTGTTTGTAGTCCTACCTGTATTTCCAGGTGGACTTTGGGCTTAGAAGCAATGAGTTTCCCATTTGCAGTGTGTTCTCATGAGGCCACCTACACTTGGTGAAGACGCGGGGCCAGGGCGTCCAGCAGAGCGCTCCCGAAGTGAGAATGCTCTCTAATTCCAGTTCCATGTCACGAAGGACAGCATTTCCAAAGCTGGTGTGAGGACAAAAGAAGGACTTCATAGCATTTTGGAGGCTTTGGTACCCATCCTCCTATTGACTCTCTCCTCTTTGTTCCTCCCACCTCAGCTTCCAAGTTGCATATGACCTTGGAGTTCAAGTCCCTACCATTTTCTCAGCAGGCTGAGCCAGCGCTGGAGATTTTGTTCTCTGCTTGCATCTGAAAGAACTCATGACCGTTCCCTGTATTTCTTCTTGGAATCCATAGAAACCACGTCTGAACTTTTGCTAAGAAAACATCACTCTCACCGCCTTGCAGAAGCTTGGTGGGTGCCTGAGGACTCCTTCTTTTGAGATGAAAATCTTGAGAAAAGATGAAGATGAGGAGAAAGCCTTTCAAATACCCCCATGATCCACTCCATTGAGTTTCTTTCATTATTAAGAAAACCACACTTATAAAATAAGTCTGAAAGCATTCATTCTTGGGTAGGTTTTGGACATTTTCAAAGAGTCATTTCAGCCCATGTTGATTTTCCCTTTTATCTGAGACCCCTGAGTTCAGGCAATGTTTTGGCCTTCCATCCCTCGACATTGCTCAAGTATTTCAGACTGGCTCTTCCACTAGTGTTGTTTGCAAGAAATATCTGAGTGGACAAGAGTGTTCAGCTTCCCAAACACTGGCCGTTCCTCTACTACGCAATAGGAAAGAGAACTCCAGGGCAGGAGGTCTGCAGGGGGAAAAGCCTCTCCCAGCTCCACCTGTGGTTGGTACCCGAACACGTTATGGGAACACAACAGGCCTCCCCATCCTCTTGACGGTTTTCTTAGCAAATTAAGCTTTAGGATCTTAATTTCAGTTTGAATCTAGGTTCTCCCTCAATGTTTACCTTTCCATGAAAGCTGAACCTAGAGAGTTTTGGTTTCTTTTCCTAAGGTGATCAGCACCCCAGGATTGGCGAGGCTCCCACCTTCTCTTTCTTGTATCATTTCTAGTTTAACAGGAGCCTACATTTCCCCATGTCAGGATTCATGAGAAAGCACAGGGAAGCTCATTCTCCCTGGCTGTTATCAGTGAAATGGACTACTTTCTTCTTTTTAAGGATGCAAAACTTGCGGAGAAATGAACTTTCCCTAATACCTCAATTGCATTTGGAGAAAGGGACAGTTGTTTCTGGATTCAGTAATGAGAAGCATTGAAAATGATAATTCAAAGATCAGATACTCTTGATTTCAATTTTGGACTTATAGATTTCCAAGGGCATCTTCAATAATTGTGTTATTTGTCTCTTCATCTCTCTTCTTTTGCTTCCTAATTTTCAGGAACAGGCAGTGGTTCAGGCACAAACTTGAACTTAAGAATTGATTTTGAACTTGACTTTCCACTACCCATCTTTAAGGAAGAGAAAACAAAACAAAATAAAACAAAACCAACCTCTGACAGGGAAATTTTAAATAGATTGCCTTTTGTCCAAGAAATAGAAAAGAACTGAGTGCCACTAAGAAAAATTTCTGAAATAAAATCTGTGATTACTTTGAAGAGACAAATCTGCAGAGAACCACACCATGGAGGGAGGGACGCCTGGCCTGTCCTGGTTTAGGTAGATGTGTTTTTCCCCTCCTTCTACCTCATTCTTCGGAGGCCTTGGCCCTGTCGGACATTTTAGAGCTTCCTCAGGCTGTCCACCTGTGACACTCTAGCCAGATTACATGTCCTTGTGCTGTGATTCATAGCCCATCTCTTTGTGGCATTTACCACAATACCAATCATTGTATAATTATGTGCTAATTTTCCTGTCTTTAGCTAAGTGTGCGCTGCGTCAACTCTACAGAATTGAGCTCCTTAAATTATTAGCTATAAACCTGTGTTCAATTCCAGGGCAAGGCCAGGGCGGGGGTCTTTGATTTTTTTCTCCCCTTGTCTCATTTATTTTCCTTCTTGCTGGAATCTTTTTAAATGCTGCACATAGTTAAGCTTTTAAGTGACTAAAATATTTTAACTGGACTTTCCCCCCACCCTCGCCCACTAACATAGTTTAGGGAAGATTCCTCCAAGGCTGAAGTTATCAAAGTAGCTGTCTTTCATTTAAAAAAAATTAAAGTAAAAAAAACATCTCCAACAGGTGCTCTTCGAGGCAAAAGGATCACCAATCTGTGTGAGAGACAGAGGACCTAAGCCTGGTGTGAACATGGTGGTGTATTTCTGTGACAGCAAGTAGATGAAAACAGTATCTTTCAGGCTCCACGTTGGTGTCACTCTGCCATGAGGAGATGGGCAGGCGGGGTGGGGGCTCCGGACTTTATTCCTGTGTCCTGCTCTCTGCCACCAACCACCTCAGAATGTTTTCCCAAGGAAAAACAAAATGGCAGCCTAAACTCCAGGGCTCCCTCTTCCACCAGCTCCCTCCCCACTTCTCTGACTAGAGCTAATGGCTCTGTACCATTATTTTTCCTGTCAGAATTAATAGGGAGATATTCTTTTCCCAAAGCCATTAGTTAAGTAATATTGCTTACAGAATTGCTGAAACAGGATAACACCTCCTTCTCCAGGGTGTAAATCTTAAGAAATGATGAGGCAAGTGCTTAAACACATCAATTATATTCCAAAGCCTGAACTTTTCTCTTTACAATTTTCATTTAGATGAAGAAAGTTTGAAATTAATGATCCATAAAGTAGATTCTCTTGATTTAATTTTGGCACTAAAGAATTCAAATAATATTAGCTTTCCTCCCTTCATTTAGTTTCCCTTCTTATCCACAATTTGTCCTCTCTTTAGTTTAGAGCATTCTCTTATTGTCTGGGCATGATTAAAGTTTTGACTTACCAAAAGATTTTAAGAACACTTTCCCACTAAAAAGGTTGGTTTTTTTTTTTTAGAAAATGATAAGTGAAGTGTTCTCAAACTGATTGCCTTTCATCAAAGAAAAAGAACAGAAATGAGAACGGTAGAGAAGAGTGGTTTCTGAGAAAGGAGATTCAAATGATTACATAGAAGAAAGAAAGCTCAAAAACACTAGAATTATAGAAATACTCTAGGTTCAGTTAGAGATGGAAAAACATCTTCTTCTTTTCATGGGCTTCAGAGCTTTTCTCTGCCAAAGAACCTGAACTTTAGTTATCAGTGTGGGGAGATTTATCTCCTTCTATCAGCAGTTTTGGTAAGAGGACTGACTGGATTCTTAGCTTTGCCTGAACACACTAGATACATCCTGGAGTTTTCCTTATTATTTCCTGTCCAAATTTTGGAACCACTATCATAATTTGTCTTTTATGTTTTCTGACGCACTAATGGTATCAAACAATACTACCCTTCTTGAGACACAGACAGCAGCACAGACATAGCAAGAAAAGTCTGACAACTCTCTGTTGCCCCTGAGGCTGCCAGAGTTGGGTTGGTGCACATCCTTGTATGCCTTTCTCCACATGCATGCAAATATGAACAGCTTTTTTTTTTTAAACAAAAAAAATCAATGCCATAGTAGAAATCACCAACTCTTCTTCATGCGTCTTGTACAAAACTCTAGGCCAATATATGCATAGATCATATTAGTAATGGCATAAAATCCCACAGTCTAGATATACTGTCCTTCATTTCTCCAGCCTTTCCTCTGCTGATGGATGATTGAGTTGATTTCTGTTTTCTTGCTATCGTTGCAGAGAACATCTAGCTCAGTTTCCTAAAGAGCAATTGATGAGCAACAGCTTTATTATTATTTAGCTCATCTTGTAAGATACTATCAAATTGCTGTTCATAAAAGGATTCACTCTCCCATAAATGTTTTTTAAACAGTATTTTTAAAAGGCAAATTTGCCTCAGCAAGAGGGGAGAGCTTTGCCCTCCTTCACTGTCATTGGGGCACTTGAGTTTCCTAAACACCAAATTCAGGCCATGGAGATGTTAGGTAGCACAGTTGTGGTGGTGGTTTTGAAAATTAGTTATTGATATTTAAAATCACATCAAATACCAAGGTCTGGTTAGTTCTTCTTGAAGAGTGGACAGCTCTGCAGAGCAGGAGTCTGGATCCTTTACCATCTCTCTTAGCTGCCCCTTGAGTCTGGGCATGATGGATGCTCCCTGCCTGCCCTCAGGGTCCCCCATGGGTTTGATTCGTCTGGCTCCTACAGCATCTAGGGCAGTCATCTTTGGTGTGAACCACAGTCTCTCAACCTTGGCATTGCTGACTTTGGGGCCAGAAAACTCAGTCACATTACAGGATGTTCAGCAGCATCCAGGGGCTCACCCAGGAGAGGCAGAGACACCCTCGCCCCCCATGCTCTGAGTCAGGACACCCTGAAAGTCCCCAGACATCATTTTGGGTTAAACCCGAGCAACTTGTTTGAACACACTTTCCTGGGTAACTTCTGAGATAAAGCTAACTCTGCAATGTTTCTAGCTAGCCCCATTCACTAAGCAGAAAATATCAGAGAGGATAAAGTGATCCAAACCCACTCCTTCATCTCCAGCATGGAGATACAAGATGACTGTTTTGCAGGTGGTTCTGCGGTGGAAGCTTTGCCTAATCACATGCACATTAAAGACACTATTTTCTAAATACTGTGTGAGAAGCACCAAGCGAGTCCCTGGCACAAAGGTAGACATCGCCTTTGTTCGTTGCAGTTTTTCTTTGGTGTTGGTGGCCAGCCACCTGCCCACTGCCCTGCAGCTCCCCCCATCAGGGGCTGCCAGGGGCCCCAAGCTTCCCTCCTCTGTCAGGACATCTCCATCTTTTCTAATGACCTCTCTGTATCTTTCCTTGTTCGAATTAATGGAGAAGTATTAATTCTTTCCCCAAAGCTATTAGTTAAGTCACAGTGCTTGGAAATTGCTGAAACAGAATAATTTCTCCTTCATTCCAGGGTGTGAATCTTGAGGAGCGATGAGAAGCTGTTTCAGGTGTATGGACTCTATCCTAGTGAAGAGGCTCACATAGAAAATTTTCACCCAGCAACAAGCAACTTTTAACATATGATGCACAATGCAGAATGTCTAGGATCAGTCTGGGCATTTCATGCTTTGAATAGTATTTCTTTATCGTCTCTGTTTTTCTTTCCGGGATTTGAGAACCCTTCTTCGACTCTGTATTTTAAGACTATGCTCTTATTGTCTGGACATGATCAAATTTTTAACTTACAGTAAGGTTTAAAACACCATTTTGCTCTAAACACAGTTTAGTTGGAGGTTGTCAGTGAGGGAGAGGACTCATCCTGATTGTCCATCATCACAGGAACAGAAAGGAGATGAGAGTCACTAAGAAGAATGGCTGCTGAAGAGAAAGATTTGGTCATGATTACTTAGAGGCAAACTTTCCAAAGATCACATTAGGGTGCACAGAGTTTCCCTAGGCTGCCTGGGTAAGTGCGCTGCTCTGGCGCTCTTGGCCCACCCACCTGGGGCTCTTGTGTGGAGCTGCCTCTGCAACCCACCTCCGGGCACTGATCGCTGTCTGACTGGCATGGGCAGTGACTTCAACCTGCTCCCCCGAGAGAGGAGCAAGCTTCTCTCTGCCTTCCTTTCCTGCCATATTTTTTTTTCTAAATAGATTTTATAAACAAAAACTGTAACAGGATTGCAGAAACCTATAAGCTTACTGTCAGCTGTATGGTAACACCAGGTGTGCCAAGGGCACTTAGAGAAAATGGGTTGAATAATGGCATGAACACATGATTCCAGCTCTGGATGATTGATAAGGGTGTGGCTGGGTGGTTTCCTCCTTCCCACAGGTATAGGTTGGGTTGGGACCCTCCGGGGTTCCCTTCATAGTGTTCACTACATTTCTTGGGTGGATTTTCTGTGCTTCCTGAATCTCTTCCCCATTAGAGGGTGGTCTCTGGGAGGGGGACCTGCCTCCTCTGCTGCTGAGCTCGCCCCCAGCGTGTGGCTTGCTTCCCGGCACCTCATCAACATCCCATCAAGGCTCAGGCTCAATAAGCTGGGTCAAAGAGGGGCTCAAAAGTATGGGCTTAACAAACGAGCTCCATAAATATTGGAACAAATGAGCAAAGGACTGTCGGAGGGTCGATTGCTTTTGAAGACCTCCTGGCTCTAAGTAATCGCACATTTTAATCGCCTGCGAGTGGTGCACCCTTTAACAACAGGGATGCTTCTGAACAGGTTCATCTCCAGTTGATTGATAGCCGAGGAGATGGTACCCACTTTTGTGACCAGGCTGGCAGTTTTCTTAGAGGGCCGATGCTGTGGACTCACTTTTAGCCCCTGTGATTCCGTCTGTAGACTCCACGGTAATGGAGTTTTTGGTGCGTGAGGACAAAACCAAAGAAATGTTTCAAATGACTTACATTTTCAGATAATGATACCTGAGTAGTACATAGACTGGCATTTTAACGAGGCCTAGAATTCTGGCAGCCGAAAGCGGGTTTGAGCCAGAGCTGGGCAGCAACGTCCCAAGCCCTCACTCTTTCTTTGCCACATTTTCTTCTTAATTATCTTACCTTTTCCTATGGCCCTTTCAAGAGGGCCAAATTTACAATTGCTGTAAAGGCTGGAAGCTGTTGCTTCCTCCTGACGTGGTGTGGCAATTATTTCTGAGAGACGTTATTAAAAATGTGGCCTTTCATCAGGGGAAGAACAGAACAGCAGCGCGGCAGTGAGAGATGGCTCCTCTAATAAGATCCACGTAATTGTGTAAGCGCAGCCGGTGCTCCTGAGATCGCAGGGAGACGCGGCATCTGTAATTTCTGAAGACACAGGAAGTGATTCATGCGGTGTGATGCTGAAGCCGGCACAGGAACACATTCTGTGCCTTCAAATGTGACCAGGGCATGACTGACTTTTTGAAAAGGCCATTCGTTTAAAAGCAAGTTAGTGTCCTGCTTCAATAATCCAAATTAGTTTAACACACTTCGGTGACATTATTTCAGCATTTTTCACAATTATTCGAGATGACTCACTTTTCTCTGTGGACTGTAGGGTCAAAAACAAATTTAATCAATGGGTTTTCTTCCCCTGTGCTCTCAGATGAGCCAGAAGTTCTCTATCTGACTTGCTCTGCCCTTTCTGCTGGAGCTTAAAAACCCAAACAACCTGTTGGGGAGACATTGGCCAATTTGATTACTTTCTTTATGCTAATTGGTTTTATCTTCCTGCTGGATGGAATGAATGGCCTGGTTGTCTTGCCACCGTGGGGACAGAGCTTAATGCATTTAGTGGAGCAGTTGTCCTGGGAAACTGTGGCCGCAGGAACGTCCCCATCATTATTACTGTCTGGAGATTTGTCCCCATGATTATTACTGTCTGGAGATTTGTCACAGGCGAGAGTGAAAATCTAGCTTGACCCCATCACTTTCTTCATTCCTACTTCCTTGCCATGATTAAGTCACCCCATGTGGCCCCAGACCCCCTGGGCAACCCTGGGGGATGCCAGACACAGCCAGTCCAGCAGGGACCAGTGAGGGACCAGCCAAAGGGTAATCCTGCCATGGAGCCCCACACTTCCTCCCCAGCCCTGATTTGGGGACCAGCAGCCTGCCTTGTATCTCCTAGGCAGCAGGTGGGAGGACCCTTCAGTGAAGACCCAGAGTTGCTTCAGGGCTTCCCACTCCCCCAGAGGGGCAATTGCCGGACCCTGGGGCCCCTGGTTGAGGAATTACACCTGTGAAGTGCCAGCACCAAATAGACTTTTAAGGCCACTTCTTAAACATGGGCCAATACTGAAGATGGCTCCTTCCCCCCCGGAGAGCCTGAATCATGAAGAGAGGGATAAAAATTCACTGAAACAAAACAATATGGGAGAGAGACCCTGCAGGGAGCCCTGAGACCCAGCAGCCACAGTAGCAAGCTGTCATCTGGATTGCCAGAGGAAGAAAGATGACCAAGAACAGGATGCAATTTTAGAAAATAGAAAAGGACCTTAGACACTTAAAGCATGTTAGCAGAAATAGAAAGTTATGAGCTGGAGTACAAAGATGGGTACCTATGGAACCAGTTAGGTGTCCATCAATGGATACATGGATAAGGAAAATGTGGTCTGTGTACACAATGAGGTTTTAGTCATCCGTAAAGAGGAATGAAATTGTCATTTGCAGGAAAATGGATGGAACTAGAGACCATTATGTTAAGCAAAATAAGCCAAACTCAGAAGGTCAAGGGTCATGTTTTCTCATATGTGGAGACTAGAGAGGAAAAGGGAAAAGAGAGGTGGGGGCAGATGTATGAAAACCAAAGGGAGATGAGTAGATAGAGGGAAAGGACAGGGAGAGAGAGGAGGAGAGGGAAGGGGAAATGCTGGGGAATAGTACTGGCTAAATTATATTGTTTTATTGTGTGCATGCATGAAGAGGTAGCAACAAACCCCACTGCTATGTACAGTTATCATGCACCAATGGAAAAAATGTGGAAAAAAATGAGGGGATTCTCCCAAAAGAAAACAAGAAGACAAAGATAGAGAAAATAGGAAAGCAAAGAAAAACAAAAGATTATAGCAAGAGGTACAATAACCTAACGAAAGCAGGTCTCATAACAAAGAAATGGCACATAACTCCAAGCAAACAACACAAGACTATAATTAATAGTAATGCATTATGTTCTTAAAAATTGCTAAGAGTAGATTTTAGGTGTTCTCACTTGTGACCCCCCAGAAAAGATAATTATTTGAAACAATGCATATGTTCGTTGGTTTTATTTAGCTTTTCCATAAAGTGTAGATAGTTAGAACAATACAATGTACACTACAGAAAAAACAGAATGAACCGTGGGAAAATATCAACATGTGCTCTGGGTCAGTATGCTAGTGGTCTTCACCATGCGGCCAGGCGTGACCCTCCAGAGTGGGAGAAGATGGGCAGCAGGGTTTGAGGGCTGCCCCCTCCCCACCCAGGCTGCTTCCCCATGATGAGCGCAATGCAGAGCGGGGTCCAGTCCACTCCTGGGGTGCAGGAGCTGGGGAACAGTTGTCTAAGCTCACCTCGGGGTGCCCGTCACCCTCTCTGAAATTCTGTTGTCCTTTTGACCTGAATCCCAGCTCCCTATGAGAGAGTGGAGGGGCAAGTGAGGGGCTGTTTTGTGGACATGGTCAGGGTGTCCCCCAACCCCCCAGCCACAAGCAGCATCATTCCAATGCTAGCCTCATACCCTGCTGCGGGATGCACTGATGGAGACCAAGACATGTGTCTCTAGGATGCTGTCATCCACCGTCTTCTGCTGGGGCCACCTGTTGTATGGCAGAAAATTCAAGCTGGTCTGAATTGAACCTGAGCAAACATGACCAGGAAGATAAATCCAAGGGCGGGAATGTCCTGTGAAGTAGCATTTATGATGAATGGAATTGGGGATTTTTTCGCTTGAGTAACTGATGTTGCTACTTCTGTCCTCCACAGAAGTGAAGACAACTTACCTGGCCAAGTGTGGACTGGTCAGAGGTAAAGGGAGCTGGGTGAGGTGATGGGAGGTGAACCTGGCGGCGGTGAGGAAGCCCAGGACCAGCTCTGTGCCTTTTATAATTCCAGATGTCTATACACATGTCTTCCCCTCTTTTAGGTCTCAATCTGCAAGGAGACCCAGCTTGTGCCCCTTCAGAATTGTCTCTTGGTTGTGGGAATGAGAAAGAGAAGGAAGGTGACTGTGGACACATCTCAGAAACTGTCTCTCCTAGTTCAAGTTCAAGGACTGTCAGAGAAAGAGACAAGTCAACTGCAAAGGTGGGGATTAATTATGGTCTCCAGCTGTCTCTGCCTGCCTGTGGTCTCATCTATGGCTCTCCTTTTCCTGTTGTTATTGCTGGCTGTGGAAAACTAGCTGGGACCCCCATTAGAGCTTCCCAGCAAGAAAGCTCACTGGTAAAAGTGTTTCCAAACGTTCTGCACTGAAACATTGGGTAACTTTGCTTGTGGGATTATTTCTGATGGTTTATTGCAAATCCTCAGGACATTATTAATTCCTACCTAAAGGAATATACTGCCATACATCAGTCAGTACTGTGACAGGAGGTCACCCCTGGCTGCATGTTGAAGACCACTAGCTTACTAACCTAGACCACACGTTGAGCAGTGCTAATCTGGACAGCACTTGAATAGACAGTACTATCAAATCACACGGCACTGTATGAGCTGTAGTGACTGCCAGCAGGAAGCTTAGGACTGGGTGGATAATTGAGTGGCTTTGTTTTTAACACAGCCAGATAAAAACACATAGCCATCTCAGCAACCTATTTTGTATCAATAAGGAGCCTGACTTGAGTTAATGCACCAATTAGTTATTAATGGAAACTTATTGAGGGTATCACATTAAAGTTCACGCTCAGTAAAGAATCATTAAAGCCTTGAGACCTTGTTTTCATTGAGGACCACGTTTCTGATCACCCTTTTCTATGTACCAATTAACCTTTTCCTTTGCACTCTGTTGCAGGATGTTTCTCCATCTGCTGGCAAACATGGTGGCCGTTCTCAGCAGCATGACACTGCTGCCCTGTCAGGGTCACCCCTGCAGGTTGACACCTGTGTGGCAGTGGCAAAGGATGACCCTATGCCCTGTGACAAAGGTCTTGAGGCTGGATCGCCAGAAGCCCAGCTGCCACCTTCCCAGGGTCCAGTCTCGGGAGGTCCCAGACCATGCATTTCCTCAGATGCTCAAGAGTCTCCTTCCTTTGGCTCCAAAGGAAACTTTCCCCACCAGGACGTTACTACCTCTGTTGCTGCTATCTGTATTTCTGCGGGGGCAACAGCAGGTCACACAATGCCGGGAATTCACAATGCAGAGCCTCAAGAGCACAGCTGGGCTGTAGGGGAGACTCTGGCCCAAAGCTGCCCAGATGGAAGAGCCATCGCTGAGGGCATATCACAGACACCCTTGCCAGCAAAACTAGCATCTGGACCAAAGACTGTGGGATCAGCTACCCTGGGCTCCACCGGAAAGGTTCATCTGGAAATACCAGCTTCAGGACTAAGTTCAACTCATTCACACGAAGAGGAAGGGCGATGCCAGGCAGTCTTTCCTTCTAGGGGTCAATATGGGTGTGGGGAAATGGCCACCCCCTGTCCCACAGCAGGCAGTGACAGTGGGAAATGTCAGGCATCTGGATTAATCACTCGGAAGGGCTGTGTGGTCTCGGCTAATGCAGGGCAGCCCTCAGAAGCCCCCGAAGCTCCTTCTAGATCTGTGAGGAAGAGGAGTTTGGAAGGAATGAGAAAGCAAACTCGGGTGGAGCTCAGTGACTCCAGCAGTGATGACGAAGGCCGCCTGGTCATAGAGATTTGACGCCACAGCAGCAGGAAGTCCCTGGCTAAAGACTGTTGACGCTACACAAGTAAATGTCCTCAAGCTGCAGGAGCACTAACCACTGGATCGGGAAAGCCATCTGGGCTCCTTCCAAGCCAGCTCCAACCAGCTCCAAACCCCAGTTAGCCGCACCCTCCCTAGCTCCTACTGGGCTTGCCTAACAGGCTCCTCTGGTGCCAGGAAGCTCAGCCTGAGAAGGCTCCATGAACACAGAGACCAGGCCTGGACTGCAGCTTAAGCCCAGCATGGGCTCCACTGCCTCACTCCAAGAGGACAGTCTTCACCCAGGGGGCCACCATTGGCCCACGGACCAACAGGTGGACCTGGAGTTGGGCCACTGACTTCTCCATTAGTACACTGAAGGTTTGCTTCAGGTAGTAAGCATTCATGAAATGATTGGGGGGCTTTAAAAAGGGGGATGTGGTTTGGGCAACATTCTGGAGACAAAATTCAGATTCAGTGAAAAACCAGTTTGGTTGAAGTAATTCGCCTCCTTGGTGGAAGCTGTAAATACACGTCAAAATGCCCATGATCTGGTGAAGTGTTGATATCTTTTAATGTTGCACAAATGGTCAATGCTCATTTATGGTCAAATGACGCACGCGCGTGCTGCTCTCATACCTGGTGCCTTTTGTGTGAGACCCCTGAGACCATTAGTTTTTCCAGCTCTTTGCAAAGGAATGCTATGTTAAAAGTCAACAGAACAGTCTTTCTGTAATGAGTCATTTTTTGAGGGGGAAAACTTCACTTATTTTCCTCTGATTCTTTTTGTCATATTGGCTCTGAGCAATTTCAATTAGAGGGTTCCATTTTAGTAATCTGTGCAGCTTGAATTGATGCCTGCTCCTCGTGACGGGAACCTTTCAGACTTCCTCCAGAAGCTTCAAGGATACAAAACTAATTGGAGTTTTGACGCTGTTTTACATCTCAGTAATTTTATTTTGGGGGCTTGGTGTTACTTTGCTGTCAAATTAAATCAGCCTCTGTATTGTGCAAGTCAGAACAGCATAGATAAAATTCCCCAGTATTCCAAGCCAGCGCACCCCTGTGCAGAGGAAAATAGCAGATCTACGTCAGCCAGCCCACTGAGCAGAGCCTCAGATTTCCTGCTTCCTCTCCCTCTCCTTAAATGGGAGAGGAAAAACTTAAAGAGGTTTATACTGCTGCATTTCAATAAAATTTTTATACTTGGTTTTGGTATGGTTTTGTACAATTTGAAATTTATAGCCGAGCTCTTTTGGCTTAACTTTGATGTAATGATGTTCATATGACATCTTGTACTTCAAAGGCAAAGAACAATGCCAGCCATCTCACACATGTGAGCACACTTTGCCAAGCCCTCGCCTGCGACCGAGTGTGCTCTCATCTCAAGTCTCTTCATGTGAATTTTCCAATTTTGATGTGATTCATAGAAAACGTCAATCAAAGGTCAGCTTCCCCTGGTTACCAGCATATGTCTGTGGCCATTTTATAAGCACTCATCAATAGCCAAGTGACCACAGCCCAGAAGGAGGCATCAGATGGAGGTGGAAAGGATGCTAGACATCAATGGAGGGTACTTTTTAAACCAAACAAAAGCGATACAGTGCTTATCAACCCATGGGAATGACCTATGCCACCTCCTGAGAGAGGCAGTGTGGGGAGGCAGTTGGAGCTCTGGAAGGAGAGAGGTGAATTCCCAACTCTGTCTTTAGCTGGGAAATTTTGGTGAAGACCCTCTCTTGCACCTCCACTTGCCCAAATGAAATGGAGCGAGTTGGACAAGATGAGCTAACTGTGTTTCCAGATTCCAATCCTGGGGAGAGAAGATGGCAGAGAAACTGTCCTCTCCTTTATATACCTGGGCTCCGTGGTTTGGAGATTTCCCCCACGAAAGCCTTGCACCGGGGTTCTGCATGTGAGAGTTTGGGTGGCGACTGTGAACAGAAGCAACCATCTCCAGTGTGCCACTGGTGCCAAGCTTCATCCGATTCTTTCCAGAGTTCCAGATTTTGGTGTGATATCACCCATCTTATAAATGTTGGTTTATAATCCTAACACTAAAAAGCAAGAGCAGACCACTACTACTGTGTCAGTGGAAGAAAACCTATCTGTCATCCAAATTGGCTACTTTGTCTTGGGAGGCACTGGACAGGGGAAGTAAATGATCTTCCTGATCCTGTCTTCTAGGGTGTCAGCTAGATCTCAGGACCTAGTAAGTGGCAAGTCCAAATGGCATTGGCCATAGGATAGCAGTGGAAGCTCCGTTGTTCTGTGAGCCACCATGACTGGCTACTACATCCCAACCTAGATCCAATGTGGCAGAATGTTGATTCCATCTTTTTAACTCCCTGTGTGTTCCACAGACGTAGGCAGTTGACCAAGTGGTTCTGTATCACAGGGTCATTTAGCTAGTTGGTGGTAATATTCCCAAGTATACCTTACTTTATATCAGCATGAATTTGTGCGAAGCTATAGTTCAATGGATTTTTTAAAGATCAGAAATGTTTTATTGAGGGACATTAGGAGAGCTGGCTATTGAAGACATCCTAAGGTAAAGTTCTGATTCTTTTTTTTTTTAAATGAAGAATTCCTTCATGAAGCAACAAACGATCTCTGATTTTTAGAAACCCAATTTCCTTATGGGTTTTCTTAAACTGAAATGAAACCATGGGAAGACATTTTAAGGGTAACATCAACAACCTATATCCTAGTTTGGATGATTGAAAATAAAATTTAAGTATTGTCAACTGATAATTACTTTACTTTCATACTGTATAGGTGCATACTGCATGATGTTCAGGAAAGATAAATTAATTTTACCACAACACAAACTGCAAACTCAAGTTTAAAGATCAGACATTTCCCTTTTCCCCTAGTGCTGTTAATTTATTTTCAAGTAAGGGTCTTAAGCAACTGGTGCCTCAGCTTCCTCCATGGAGAATAGCTGTGGGGATGTTGGCATGGGCTGTGGTGAGGGACACTTTGGATTCTTTGCCTTGCTCTCAGGCAAGGTAAGACAGGGCCACAGCTCATGATGTTTGAGCTGTCCACCCATTCATTTCCTTAACTCTATTCCCACCCAGCCACATCTCACCTCTTCAGATGTTTGAAGAAAAGGGGCCTCACCTCCTCCCTTGGCAATATAAATTTTACCTGACTCTAACATTCACTTACTTTTTGATGGACAAACTAGATCTTCCTAGTTGTAAGGTGTGATGAATAGCTCATCCCTCCTGGTAGGGCTAACCTTCAGGATTTTAGATGAAGTGAATTCCCCTTTGGTTCACACCTCAGAATAACCAGGAAGACATGCAATTTCTTTGCCAAAATACAAGGAGGGAGGGTAGTACTTCTGAAATCTAGCCAAAACGTGGCCAATAACTTGGAGGGTGACCTAGAGCAAGTTGGAATTTCCCTTCCTAAAATCCCCCTTCTGAAGCTGAGATCAGAAGAGTAATCTTGAAAATGTATTTTGACCGCAGTCCTTGGCATGAAAGAAACGATTTGCAGTCTCATGCCAAAAAGTATTTCCTTGCATTTACATTCATTACTTAGAATGATCACATTATTCATTTTTTCCCCAGCATAGAAATTTGCATTTTGCACAAAATTTGCCTGGTGCAGCAGATTTTTATAGTTATGGAAACTGTCATCATGATGGGCATGTGCTGCTGCTCAACTCCCCAGACATAATTTAATATGAGGAGGAGAAAATGGCCTGCCTGGCCTATGGGTGATCATATTTCTACTATTGCAGCAAGAAGACCTTGTGATTTTTTCCTTACTGCAGTGGTTATTCCCAGAGTTCATGCGTGGGGGACACGCTGGATCTTGAAACACTACATTTCTTGTCCTTATCTTTCAGAATTCATTAACCACTGATGTCAGGATCTAGAAAACCTTGTGTGTTAGAGTTCTACCCTGTATGATTCATTGCACCTGTGCTTTGTACTTACATGAGAATGTGCGTAATTCTGTCTGAAGAAGTATAGGAACATTTGAGCACGTTATTTCACCATTGGGAGAAAAGGAGCCGGAGAAAACCATCAGCCCTTGCTGTATGGAGTCCTGGAGGATGACTTACCATCGTATGTTCATAGTCAACTGTCAGGACTTAATACTGTATTGACTGTCCATAATCAGCAAAGTGATTGGCTCCCTGGTTGGTTGTTGACATTTATTTCCTTCTTTATATAGTTAAATTATTGTTTTGATAAAAATAAAACTTAAAATGTCTCATCTGTTTTGTTAATGTTTTAACTGATACCACCACAAGCAAGCATGACTTGGACATCTGATTATTTCCAACAAGTTGGCCAGACACCCTGTCCGCCATATTGGTATTCCATTCCACTCAACAAAAGGACCAGGTAATGGTGAATTATTACATTTTCTTGTGCTGTTTTTTTTCTCCCATGTGTCTCATTTGCCATTATCTGCCATATTTTATAGTTTGTAACTTAGAAATGTAGTTTTAAACTCTTAAATGTAGCTAAACTTTGAAGCCACATGAGGGCACTATCCACAGTGCAATAATCCAAAACTTTCCCCCTTGGAATTGGTGTTTCTTGGATATTTAATTTTATTCATCAACAGAGAAAACATTCTTACATCAAAATTGTACCTCCTTGTAAATATAATTCATGTACTCCTTGCAAGAATAAGTAGGCTTATTTTATAGCCCAACACAATATTCTTCTTCTGGGTATGTACCATTTGAAACCACTTGAACCCAACAGGGATACAGTGCATTGAGGGAAAAAAGTGGGAATAGGAACTTGGAGGGAACAGATACACTAACTGAGGACTCCTAATTGCTTTTTTCCTAATCTATCAAGTTCTAATAGTAATAAATTAATCTATTATTTCTAAACTTCAGTCATTTGAGAATCATCTTCATGCTTTTTGCCATATGTATCAACAGGTTGTGTGTAGTCAGATTATTTACTTAATACTCTTATTCAAATAATCTCTGTTGATTAGAGATTATTACCACAAGCAATAATATCTGTGAAATCTCCGGTTTAATTTGCTAGTTAGGTATATTTTCTAGTGTGTGTTATAATCCATTAAAACTATCAGAAATGGTTCCTGCATGTACCACTGACGTACCATCTTCAGACCACCATGGTATATTCACCGCATTTGGGGAAACATCGAGTTCATCTAAAAGGTAATGCATAGTTAAGTTCTCCAGCATGTTCTATTTCCTGGTAAGTGTAGAACATAAGCATCTGACCCCATTTTTTCTCCAAGTCAATAGAGTTGGTGTCTACAAGTAGAATGGTAGATATACAGATAGCTTTCTTGAGTCAAAATTTACAGTTGTATAACTAGTATTTTAAATCAAAGGATTATCTCATCATTTAGTCTCTTTTTAAAAAAATAGTTTTTATATGTTGATAGACCTTTATTTTATTCATTTATTTATATGTGGAGCTGAGAATCGAACTCACACATGGTAGGCAAGTGCTCTACCACTGAGCCACAACCCCAGTCCTCATCATTTAGTCTTGAAGGAATAATGTAAGGTCTTACTGTGTGATTTTGTTTTGTTATGGCTTATTGTTGGTTGGCTGTTTGGTGAACACAGAGCAACACACAGGGATGGCAGAGTTGGGATTCACAGCTATCAATTCTGTTGAAAGACCCGCTTCCGTATTTTTAAATGTGAAGCAAATGGATTTGGCTGCACTAACAGTCATGGAGAGTGAGTTTCAAGTCTCCTGTTTGGTGACAGCTTGTTGATCATCAGGTTGTGAAGGCAGAAAGACTGGCTCTGTGGCATCTGGGGCCTTTGTCTCCAGCTGTGACAGAAAAGTTTTCAGTTTCCCTCAGTTTGTGCCAGAGATACATTCAATGCCCTTCACCACTGAGCATCCTGGGACTAGTTCTTGGCTATTTCAGCCCAGAAGTAGGTAAATTCTCTTTCTGTGTAAGTGCAAGAGTGCATGGATTCCCATAGGGAACTGGAGATTTTATATGTGCAGCTTCTGGAACAGAGGTGCTAAGCCCTGTCCTTGACCACAGTGATCTGGCGCCTTCTGTGTGCGCACGTGTATAATGAGGTATAACTCAGCAGGTCTGAGGCCTCGTGGCTCCCTTGTAAATTAAAGGCCAAATATCCAGGCTGGTTTGTCTATATGATGTGTGAACTACAAATTCTAGTGCTCTAGTTAGACACATTTGCTTGAAGGTAACCCCTTAAAACACACACACACACACACCCCTACACACAGGCATACACGTGCAAGGATACATGGAAAACTTACTCAAAAAGTTCTCCTCTTGTTAAAATAAAAAACTGGGTGGGCTGGGGCCAAGGAGCTAGGAAATGAAACAGCTATATATTCGGCCAGAAGGGATCTCCCTGGGGGCAAAGGCCATGGTATCTTCATCTTGATGTTCCTCGTCGCCACCGGAACAAGGCTTTGCTCTTAGCAGTCATTAATTCATATTTGCTAAATAAACAAATGAAAATAGCTCACCAGGAATCAGAGGAAGGAAAGAAAGACTCTTAGAAAAGCAATTCAGTCCAATCGCTTTCTTCCTGAAGACCCATCTCATTATTATAGCAGGGCAAAGGCATCTAGAAAACTCCCCACTTTCACTAATTTGAGAACATAGTGGTGATTTCCCACTGACCACTCCATCTTCTTGTTATTTGAATCAACAGCTGGAGTCTAAGTCTGTGGTAAGCAGGAGGATACAGGAGTGAGAAAGACACAGGAAGGAGGAAGGGATGCTAGGAAGTGCTACCTTTACTTTAATTCCAACTACCCCCCTAACTATTTACCAATTACAAGATTCTATATTTAGAACACCCAAAAAATTCTTCCAAAAAGTTTCTAGAACTTATTAAAAATATTCAACAATGTAGCAAGATATAAAATTAACACCCATAAATCAATTGCATTTCTATACACCAATGACGAATTAGCTGAAAAAGAAATCAGGAAAACTATCCCATTCACAATATCCTCAAAAAAATACTTGAGAATCATCTAACAAAGGTGGTGAAAGACCTCTATAATGAAAACTACAGAACACTAAAGAAAGAAATGGAAGAAGACCTCAGAAGATGGAAATATCTCCCGTGGTCTTGGATAGGCAGAATTAATATTGTTAAAATGGCCATACTACCAAAAGAGCTATAGAGATTTAATGCAATTCCTATTAAAATTCCAATGATGTTCTACATAGAAATAGTAAAAGCAGTCATGAATTCATTTGGAGAAATAAGAGAGAGAAGAGGCCCATAATAGCTAAAGCAATTCTTAGTGAGAAAAGTGATGCTGGAGGCATCACAATACTAGACCTTAAATTATACTACAGAGCTATAGTAACAAAAATGGCATGGTCAAAACCAGATGTGAAGACCAATGGAACAAAATAGAACAAAGAGACAAACCCACATAAACACAGTTATCTCGTACTAGACAAAGGTGCCATAAATATACATTGGAGAAAAGCTAGCCTCTTCAACAAATGGTGCTGGGAAAACTGGAAATCCATATGTAGCAAAATGAAATTTAATCCCTATCTCTCACTCTGCACAAAACTCAACTCTAAGTGGATCAAGGACCTAGGAATTAGACCAGAGACCCTGTGCCTACTAGGAGAAAATGTAGGACTAACTCTACATCATGTCGGCTAAGAACTGACTTCCTCAACAAGACTCCTAGAGCACAAGAAGTAAAATTAAGAATCAATCACTGGGATAATATCAAACTAAAAAGCTTCTTCACAGCAAAGGAAACAATCAAGAATGTGGAGAGCCTACAGAATGGGAGAAAACCTTTGCCACCTGCACCTCAGATAGAGCAGGATATATAAAGAACTCAAAAAAACCTAACACCCCCCCCAAAAAAAAACAACCCCAAATAACCCAGTCAATAAATGAGCATAGGAACTGAACAGGCACTTTGCAGAAGAGGAAATACAAATGGTCAAAAAGTATATGAAAAAATGGTCAGCATCTCTAGCAATTAGAGAAATGCAAATTAAAACCACACTATTTCATCTCACTCTAGTCAGAATGGCAATTATCAAGAATACAAGTAACAATAAGTGTTGGCAAGGATGTGGGGAAGAGGCACGCTCAGACTATGCTGGTGGGACTGAATATTGGTGCAATTTTCTGGAAAGCAGTATGGAGTTTCCTTAGAAAACATAGAATGGAACCACCATTTGACCCAGCCATCCCACTCTTTGGCCTATACCCAAAGGACTTAAAATTAGCACTATAGTGATGTGGCCACATCAATGTTCATAGCAGCTCAATTCACAGTAGTCAAGCTATGGAACTAGCCTCCGTGTCCTTCAACAAATGAACACATAAAGAAATGTGGTTTATATACACAGTAGAATGTTACTCGGCCACAAAGAAGAATGAAATAATGGTATTTGCTGGCAAATGGATGCTGAAGACTACCATGCTAAGTGAAATAAGCCAGTCCCCGCAAAACCAAAAGCCAAATGTTTTCTCTGTTATGGGGATGCTAACCAACAAAAAGAGAGGGTAGAGAGAATAGAAGTCCATTGGATTAGACAAAGGAGAATAAAGGGAAGGGAAGGGGCATGGGAATAGGAAAGACAGTAGAATGAATTAGACATCACTTTCCTAAGCTCATGTATGAATACACGACCAGCAAAACTCCACTTCAAATACCACTACAAGAATGGAATCCTAATTAGAATAAGGTTTATGCCATGTATGTATAATACGTCAAAATGCACTATACTGGTATGTATAAAAAAGGAATAGCACATCTTATAAAGATGTTCTGCATCAAGGTTTGAAAATATTGATGAGTTTCTAATTAATTGGAAATTACCTTGATAATGAAATTAACCAGACTCCCCTACCCCCTAAGTGTTCCAGTTAATCAAGGTTTGATTGTGTTTGTTTTGAAAAACAAAACTTTTCTCCTAAGACATTTAGACTCAGATAGATGAACACGGTTCCTATGTGGTCTCCTAATTTATGCACTGGAGTTGCTGTTCCGCGGGCAATTTGGCAGGGATCACAGGCACAGACAAAGAAGACGTTAACAGCAAAAAGACATCACCAGAAAGCCTTTGGAAGACAGGCACTTCACATCTTCAATTATAAGACAACCTGATGCAGAAATAGAATAAATTAATTTAAAAACCTCCTGCACAAAGAAAATAATGGAAAAATACATCACAAGTAGTTATCCCTTTTGTGCTAAAAACAAGTGATTTGGAGAAAATAACTGCATGAGGCTGAATGTTCCTCTTATTATCTTTTTCTGGTTTTAAATTCTTAGGGGAGAAACAGAGAACAAGAGAAAAGAAGCTTCACTGTCTCAAAAAACATTTACTGGATTTTTGGTATGTGGTCAGGCACCAGGCTACCCTTTCTATGACTTTTCCTGTTCTTAAAGTCACTTTCACTCATGTGAGAGAAACTTCTACATGTCCCATCGCTCATTCCAACAGTGGTCCCAGAAAGTCCATTTTCTTCAATACATTTCAGAAGTGTTGTGGTTCCACTTAGGCACAGCTGGGAATGTCACATGGAGCTTCCCCCTGGAACCTGACTCTGGGGCTGGTTTATCCTAGGCCTTCAGGGGCACCCATTTGCAGGGAGAGGGTCCAGCATTGCTCGGGTTTATGCGTGTTTCTGGTTGGGTTCCCCGGCACGCAGACTGAAGTAGAGGTCAGCATGCGTGAGGTTGATTAGGGAGGACCACTGATATCCACACCCTTGCAAAGGAGGCGGGCCAGCAGCATGGATGGAGGGAGATGCTAACAGAGGCAGTGACAGTCTTGGTAGCCCATGGAGTGTTCCAGAGCCAGAGCTAGATGGCTCTGTGAAGCTGGTGAGGTCAGGACTTCAGACCCTGTGTCTGTCAGGCATTGGATGTGGGCTGTTGCAGCTGCCTAAGAAGGGCTGCGACCCTGGGATGGGGCATCTCTCTGCAGATGGAGCAGTTCCCAAAGGGCCCAGAGGCTGAGGGCTGCCTCCTGATAGCCCTCCCAGCAGCTGGGGCTATAGTCTGCCACTAAGGGATCTGGGTGGCCCATTACAAATTCACCAGTGAGGATCCACCCAAGGCCCCTTCCTTCCTCCCTCCCTTCCTTTCTTTCTTCCTTCCTTCTTTCCTTCTGTCCTTCCTTCCTCCCTGGCATCCAACAATTATTTATTGAACATCTGCCATCTGCCAGGCACAGCCTGGTAGAGAAGATGCCATTAAGCGGAATATTACATGTGTCTATTTACAAATTGATAAATGCTAGAAAAAGAACATACTGGCCAAGAAGAGAGAAAACCATCGGGGGAACCCACAGAACCAAGGAGCCTTTAGGCTGAATGCTGAGAATGAGCTGAGAGGGGAGTGGATCCCACGTGGAACATGCTCTGTGTTGGAGGAACTGAAAGGATGTGATACGGCCCAGGCATCATAGGTGGGAGAGAAATAGTTGGAGGTGGGCCTGCAGGTACATCAGGTCCAGAGGACTTTGTGGGAGGAGTTGAGACAGGTTTATCCTATTCACTATGACTAAGAAGTCAACATGTTCTGGGGATCCAAGAATGAGGTTCTTATTATTTATGTTGCTGGGGATGGAACCCAGGGCTTTATGTGCACTAGGCAAGAGCTCCATTGTTGAGCTACACCTTTGGCCTTGGTTCAAACCTGAATTCACACTCTTGCCTGAAAGATTGGTAATGTTCCTGAAAATGGGAGGTAACTGAGATTAAAAAAAAAAAAAAAAAAAAAAAAAAAGGTAGTTCCAATGCTGCTTGGGAGGGGGAGAGCTTTTCAGAATGGCACAAAATTCCATACGGCTGGCAATTGCGATTTCACAAGAAGCCATCTCAGGGGATAATCTAGGCTGCGAAAGAAATTCTGAAGGGATCAGTCAACCACAAGATTTGAGAACTGTGGTCCATAAACCCTCTAATAAAGAAGCAGACGGTGTGAATTGACTTGGGATTTTGCTTTTATCTGAACGGACAGATGAAAGAGAAAAGCCACTAACATCCAGAAGATTCCAAATGTCTGCTGCCTACGGTGCTCTTTTATGGGATTCATGGAGAAAGACGCTTGTCTTCTGGCATAGGAACAGAATCTAAGAGAATTGGGATCTGTGAAAATTCCAGAAGCTCAGATTCCTATGTGGAGTCTCCACCTCTCTCTCATTCTCACCCCTCTCTCATTGTCTCCTTTCAGAGGAGGGTGGAGGAACACTTGGAAGAGGCCTGTTTCTGGCTGAGGAGAGACGGGCTGTGATCTCGCTCAGGATCCACTCCTCACCCACTGGGCTGGGCTGCTCCATCTTGTTCTGAGCTCTCCATCCTTATTTAACACAGATTTAAAGTTTGAAAAGCTTAACCTTTTCAATTACTAGCTGAGCTCTCCCCCATAGAGATCGTCTAATTAAAACACAGATTCGTGGGTCAGTGTGTATTAGTTGTCTTTCATTTGGTACTTATAAAAACAGTCCACATCCGCCGAGGAGCGCGTGGGGAAAAGCTCTTCAAAATGTGCTGTCTTCAAAGTGTCAGAGATGACACTTGAGGCCTCCCGCCTGGGAGCAGGAGGTGCATACTGGTCTTTAATTAAGAAAACTGTTGAGAACTGAGAACGTTTAACAGCCTAAACCACCGGCAGCTTAAAGGCAGCAGAAAGCCCACGGGCAACTAAGATGGGCAGGCTGTCCCAGTGTCCCGCTACCTGCCTTGGTCTGCACAGCTGACTGACCCTCAGCTCATCGCTGCATGGCCACTCGCATGCTGTGACAACTCAATTTTCACAATGGTAAAGGAAGCTGTGGTCCCCTCCTATGGGACCCGTCCACCACAATACATTAACAGCTGGAGAAGAAGCAGCCCTCTGCGAAGTGAGACCCACAGACAGGGGGACATTGAGCTGCCCTGAAGGACCAGAAGCTTGCTGTGCAGACCTCGTCGCTATTTCATCTGGGGAAGACAGAGCCTCCAGGAAGACAGGGCAGGGGTAAACCTGCACAGATCGTGCTCTGATTTTTTAACCAGGTTGTTGGAAATTACTGACAGATTGAATAAAATGATGTGCTTTAGAGCATCAGGGAACTTAAAGGTGGAAATTTAATTGACTTCTACCCCAAACCTAGGAGCTTGGGGGTGGGGAAAGCTATATGATCAGTCGCCACCGAGTCCACTGCTTGGTGATTTCATGTGCGACAAAAGGAAATTCAGCTTTCAATTACGTACAGATGAATTTCAAATGCCAACCTGGTGCACCCAAGAGGAGAAAACATGCAGAGTGGGATTGTAGCCGTGCAGGAGGTCACATGAGCAGAGCCACCTCACCCTGGGGAAGATGCAGTTAGGGAACACTGCGTGGTGCCGCAGGGGGAGGGGTGTGAAGACCCCGTCCACAAGGGCCCAGCTTGTCAGCGCTCTGTGAAAGCGTGTGCAATTTCCTTCCTAGAAGGCCTTTGCAATAACCCTGACTGGAATAGATTTCAGATCTGCCTTGAATACGAAGTTCCTCTGGTCGCACGCAGCCATTTCTATCCTGGAAGGGAGAGGGATAAAAGGTAGATTGTGGCTGGCTTCCAGTGACATTTTGGGAGTTCTCTAAATGTCAAGATAAGATTAGGGGTAGCATAGGGAGGCTTTTCCTAATTAATATGAACTCTTAGCAGCCAGCATCGCAGGAGCCTTCTCTGTGAAGCTTCCATAGTCTTCCTCTAGTATTCAAATAAAAGCCAGATTTTTATGATAGGATTGTTTATAAGAACCAACGATGGCTTCCTTTAACAAGATAGGCTTCCATCATGAAAAAGAGACCCCCCCCCAAAAATAAATAAATAAAAACCAAATCAAATGTTAAAAAATACAAAAAACAAAACCAAAAAACTCCCCTGGGCTTGCTTAGTGTCATATTTAGTTGCTACTGTGGGTCCAACCTATGCTGGGCTTGGGAGCCTCAGAGGTCAGTAGAGTCGAGTCCCTGTTCTCAGGAAGTATACTTCGGCACGGCATAGAGCGTGTCTTGCGGTGGGCACGCAGTGGTCTGCAGAATTATATTGCATAAGCTGAATTTCATCCATTTACCAATTCTTCTAGCAAGGCTTCTCAGAGACCCTAATTCATGCAGAGTAATAGTCAAATAGCCACCAGATGGAACAAGACATGAATTGAGAATAAACTCCATGTCTTGCTAAGCACATGGGCTTTGGACCTGACTGACCTGGGCTGGAGTCTGGCTCTTCTCTGAATCTCTGCCTGGTGTTGAGTCTCCTCCTTGCCTCAGTTTCTGTTTCTGTAAAATGGGAACAATATAAACACAGCTTCCAGGTTTTTTGCATTCAGTGAAATACCAACAGCTCACATTTGGTACTCTTCTGAAATGCTTTAATGGCTATTAAGTTGGCAGTTGTGATTGTCAACACTCTTAAAAATGATTGAGATTCCCCAAAAGCCTATATTACAAAGTCTCTTTTCTATAAATCTCTATTATAAAATAATCATCCAGATTTATTATATTATAAATTGAAACAAAAAAACATTTAAACTTGCTTGTAATTCATTTTGAAATAACAATAATAAACCCATTACATATTTTTAAGTAGAAAAGAGCATTTTTCAAAATAAGCATTTAGTGAAAAGAGAGGCGTTGTTTTTTCCACTCTCTGCACATCTCTTTTAATGTCTGTTGCAATGTTATTTTCCATGTTGTCTTGAAAACTCCTCTGTGTGCTCTTTGTATGAAAGGCCAGCTACATCTTAGCATTGCTGTGGAAGTAGTGTGTCAGGCTTCCCGAAGGGGCTGGGTCGACCACACCTGGAGGAGCCACTGCGTTCAGTCACTCCCCTGCCACCCTCCAGGTAAACCCCGAGGTCACGCAATGAACAGCAGTGGAGCTGGCATTTAAACCAGCTGTCGGCTCCAGGTCCGCGTCCCTACTTCCAGGGCTCTTGCAGGGACTCCAGGGAGCTGGCAGAGGAAGCTCTGTGTTTGCCTCCACGCAGCACTGTGACGAGTCCTACTGTGAACAGTCTTCCACCCCATCCTCCAAGAGCATTTTTTGTTTCTCGCCAAGGCCCTGGGACAGCCCTTAGGAATGGAGGTGAGAGCTTGGCAAAATAGTCATGAAGATCCTGAACATTCCTTTAATCACCTGGATCCTCACCTGAGAGCTTCTCCAGGGGCTAAAGTTACTCACAGAGGAAGTGTGTCCATCTGATCCTCCAGAAAGCTTGAGAAATCCCCAGCCATCAGGCGGCTCCCTGCCTCAGTTTGCCAGGTGGTGGGGCCTCCTCACATGCACAGCACAGAGCAGGTACATTGAAGGGCCAGCATGGAGATGCCCCAGCACAGGAGCCTCTTGCTTTGCCTCCTTGGACCCCAAAGGGCAGGTGGTTGCTTCAGGTGACTTGGGTCCACGGAGGCTAAGCAACACCAGGACTATGTGTCACCTCATCTCTCAAATCTATGGGCTATTCACTGTGTTTGGCTCAATGTATTCCATAGACTTTGCAAGTTACCTATTCACATTTGCCAGTTAAAAAGAAATGAGGAAAAAAGAAAAAGCCCTATTTGAATCATGGGAAGAGATGAGATTGTTTTTGAGACACAGGCAACTGAATTTCTTTGTTTTATTAGTATGGTGAATTATTAATTCAGCACAGATATGTTATATAAAAAAATCATCAATACCACCAGAGACCTTCTTTGCATCCCAGGCTGATGATGATGCCCCGTTTGCATTTCCATAATGCTTGCGATTTACGGGGCCCTGCCCATGGCTCCGTGGCTTCAAGTTTGATAACTGTATGGAATGGAGTTTTGCCCTGACTGGAACCAGCAAGAAATTATGGGTATTTTACTTCATTAATTACCATGTCCCAAATCAGGGACAAACACTCCAGATCCAACCAGAAGCCCCTGGTGGGGCTTTCTTGCTTTTTCACGTGTTTTCCCCCTCACTCCCACACTCAAATCAAACGTTTCCAGACTGGCTTTGGAGAATCCAGACACACAGGATCAGCTTTGGGGATATTCTATGAATGCCCTCGTTTTTGCACCTAAGTGGGTGGAACCATTGGCTGGGGTGACCACCATACAAGTAAATGCATTACCATTTGCTGTATGATTGCTGTGTATGCCTAGACACACACACACACACACACACACACACACGCACTTTGGATGGACCTCACGCAGCTACACTCCCAGCCTCCACTTACTCGAGATACAAAGGTTCCCAGCAGCTGCAACTCACCTGCTCTCGGTCTGCTGCACTCTCTCACCTGAGCCAACCACTCTGACTTCCATCATCGCAGATGAGATTCTGCACGTATTTACAATCACATCTATGGCCTTCCTCTCTATCTTGTCCTCCTCTCAAGCGTTTCCGTTAAGTCCTGTTAAGATCCATCCATATGGCCAGGAGTCTCCCTTACCCACTGTAGCTCACATATGCCCCTTCCTGGAGGTCACCCCTGCTTATACTTGTCCGCTCCCCAGGGGGCCTGGGATCCGGGTGTGGCAGGGCAAATGTCTCCAGTGTGTCTGTGCAGGGCAGTCTGCTGGACGTCCCAGTTTCATGGCACTTGAGAAGGTCAAGTCTCAGCCTGGGAGAGGGTAGCCAGGCCTTTTATGTGTCTCCAGTTTTTCATGGTACCTCCTCGACCAAGGAGTGGCTAGGTGGTACAGCCATACTCTCTGCGGGCAGGACCCTCCTCCCACCTCTAATTAGACTCACAAAGTCTCCCCCTGCCTCCCAGAAGTGCCCCAGGATGACACTGGTGATTGCAACAGGCCATTGTTGAAGCAGGATCTGGAAGTGTGACCTTTATGCTCGGCACAGGAAAGGTGGAGTGTGTCTGTGTCAGTCATTCCTGTGAGGGGCTGCCTCCCGGCAGCCCAGAAACCCTAAGACTTTAAAGGAAGCCACAGGGAGGGAAGGGAGGGAAGGGAGGGAGGCGCAGCTGGGATGGGCCTGCAGGCTTCTGTTGTTCCCATTGGGTGTAACTATTAGAATGTGTGGTGGAGGACTGGGGCCACTGCTGGCCAGGTTATTGCTGGCTTCAGGGACGTCCAGCAGTGAAAGAGTTCCTGGTGGCCTGTCAATGAGGGCGTCCCAGAAAGGAGTCTTCCCTGTTTCCTGCCGAGCCAAACATCAGGGACAAGAAGCGGACAAGAAGCCTCCTGCCTGCGGGGCAGCCTGACCCGCCCCCGCGGAGCCGCTTAGGAAGCAGCAAATCCTCCTCATCCTGTGCAATTTCAGGACGATCAGGAAGGTTCTGCTGAGGGGGATTTAGTAGCTGAAGTTGATGGAGAAAGAAAATAAATGAAAAAAAGAAAATAATCACTGTCTTCTAGTACCGCGGGAAAAATATCAACAGAATCCTGATTTCATGTAATTCAAACCAGATGAAGAGAAACTCACATCCAACCAATTGCTCTAATTTCTAATTGATCCTTATGGGAATGATATTAAGGGAGCTGCCAGGGGAATAGGGGACTGTGGCAAGCCACCGTGGGCAGGCAGAGTTGGAGGTGACAGGCCCAGGCTCAGAAGTCAGCAGGACTGGAGCCAAATCAGCATTTTTCCACATATCAGTTGCATGATTTGGGGCAAATTACTTACCATCCCTGACTTCAGTTTTCTCATCTGTAAAATGAGGGTAATAGCTGCCCCTGCTCTAGAGTGACATACCCACAAAGCCTTGTGGACTTGGAGATGGAGCTGGCCAGCACACTGAGGCCTCATTGGTCACCAGCCTCATACTCCGATTTCATAGGGTGACCCTTAGGCTTCATCTGGTAGTGACCGCTTGCAGGGCTGGGATCTTCCAGGTCTATCCTCAATGAGGTGGTGTCCATTTTCCCCTTTGGTAAGGTGTCCACCGCTAGACATTTGTCCTAAAGAAACACGTTTACAAGCACACTGAGATATTTTTACTAGAGTATAGCACTGTTTGCAGCAGGAATGGAGTGGGCAGAGCCTAAATGTTCCTCCGAAGGTCAATGTTAAATGAGCCACAATACCTCCATTCAGCAGGATACTCTACGGTATTTAAGAGGAAGCACATTGGTAGGTGCAGCAGGGAAGGCCCAAGTCCTGCAAGGAAAGTGTGAAACAGCAATGGACGGATGTCTGTGTGTCTACGCTATGAACAAGAAACAAGGTGAGCACAGAGGAGAGGCCTGGGGCACCTGTACACCAAGCTGCCAGGAGCTGCCAGGGCCCCGTGGTCATGCGGCAAGCCAAGGGGGGCACCCCGGGACTGAGAAGGGCAGCATGCTTTGCCTGTGCACAGCAGGTACCAACCTGAACCCGGCAAGCCATCTGGGTCACGTCACACATTTGAGACTCTTCTGTTAGTGACAAATCCACAGCCAACCTGCTCCACGGATGCTCCTGTCCCCGAGGTTGGCACTCCCTGGGACTGAGGTGGACCAGAACTGGAGGAGAGGTGGGAGCCTGTGCCAGAACTTGGGACATGAGCCAGCCCATGGGTGTGGAGGTGACCCAGCTCTGGAGAGAGGAAGGAGAATGAACACACCACCTAGGCTCTGCATCCAGGTACAGCCCTGGAAGTTTCTAAGGCCTGATGTCACTGGGGACAGGCCAGTGGGCAGATTCTTGTGCTGGACCGGGAGCCTTGTGAGAAGCCCCTGAGGGCAAGGCCGGCCTGTGAGGGCGCCACAGTGTCAGCGGGGGGAGGAGGGGAAGGGAGGGCAGTCAGGGATCTTAAAAGGGTGTGTGTGCTTTTCCTTGGGCGGGTGAGGGAGCTGGCTTTGAAGAGCAGCGAGGGACCGTGTGAGAATGTGGGCTCTGGATGGAAAGTCAGCTTCCCTGATTGGAAGCAGCTGTGGGCCTGTGACTTTCTGGAGGAGCACAGAGTTTGGTGTCCTTATGGTGTTAGGGGGTATTCCAGATGATTTCCTGCCACTCAGGCCCCACTGAAGTGAAGCCATTTCCTACCCACTCGGGCATGCAGGACACATGGGGGCGGCACTGCCCTCCACCTCAGCTCCCGGCCTGCTCCCTGGAGCATGCTGATTCCATCACAGGGCCTCAGCGCCCCGGCCTTGCAGCTTCTGTGCCACTCCCCACCCCCAAGTGACTTGGGTCACTCACGCTTCCGAGCAGAGAAATTACCTCTTCGAAATCTTCTTTCATGATCTAATTCTCAGGAGCCTTGGGGCAAACAGGAGCTTGAGAGCAGGGTCTGAGAAATTGGTAGAATGATAATCAGGTTAGGAGACAGTGATTGAAACTCCTCCCGACAGCCTCCTTGCCCATCCGTTAGGGCAAATGGTAGCCTCTACCTCAGAGGGTTGTATTATTTAGCAGGTGGATTTTATTGAAATTCATTTTTATTTTAAAATCCTTTTAGATTTTCAGAAAAGATGCAAAGGCAGTGTGGAGAACTCCCATGAGCCTTTCACCCGGTCTGTGCCCTTACCAACACCTGTGCCATCGCCCTGCCGCTTGCCCGGCAGAGCTGGCCTTGGTACTTTCCTACTGACCAGACCCCACAGTTCATGCAGATTTCACTAGTTTCCTCCTAATGTCCCACTTCAGCTCCCCAGTCCCATCCGGACACTATATTATATTCAGATGTCACATCTCCTCAGGCCCCTCTGGTCTGCCACAGTTTCTTAGACTCTCCCTGGTTTTGATCACCCAGAGAGCTTGGGGGAAGCGTCAGGAAGCTCACGGAACATCCCTCAGTGTGGGTGTTTCTGAGGCTCTCCTCATTAAACTGGGCTCATGGGTTTGGGGTAAGGAGATGGCAGAGGTGACTCACCCCCTCATCACACCACAGTAAGGGTTCCTGCTGTCAGCGGGGACATTGACCTTGACTCTACAGGGGACATTCTGAGGAGTGAGTGGTGTAGCCCACGAGGACAGGCCCACGCACTGCTGAGCAGGTGGTCATGGAGGGTTTATCTGGTCAATTTCAGATGAGGATGAATCAGATCAGACTCCTGTCCTCCAGAGGCCTGCAGTTGCGGTGTCCATGACACCTGCACCTCTGGTACAGCAGTGCTCTGGTCACTGTGCTTTGTTCAGCTGCTTCTGAGCCGTGGTCTCTGCAGGGAACTACAGCTCCCACTGTGGGCAGCAGGCCATGGGGAACCCAAGTCTGCACTGATATAACAAATTCTGGCCAGGAATGAATAGCCCAAGAGACAAAGGGACAGAGATTTACAAAGAGCAGTGAGCCACAGTAAGGGAGAAGAGCCTTTCACAACAGCGAAAAGCTCTCTCAGGGACAGTGTGGCCAGGATGGATGCCCATGAGCTGTTGCTGACTTTCCTTGCAACTGTGGAAGACTCCCTCTTAGTGGCCCATTCTTACTTCCCTTGTGCATACAGTGAGGACAGCACTATTCAACCGGCCTTTCTGACCAGGCTCTCTTCAACCTAAACTGATGTTTAAGACCTTTGGGTAAACTTTGACCTTTGGGGACAAAGGCAAAGTCCCAGTCCCCCAGAAGCTCACAGTCTTCAGCTATAAGACTTGGAGGGCCTTACGGTAGTACGAACTTCAAAAAGTAGGAGGCTTAATGCAAATGTAAGACATTTTGAATAAAAGCGGAAAGGTCCTCATCTGTCCTTCTGACTGTGTTCCTCACCAGGATGGTGGTTCTTGGGTCAGTGCCATCTTGGAATACGAAACCTCAGCAGTGGAAGGTGTTCTGGGCCCCACGGCTGGTGATGCAGATCCAGCCATCTCCTCCATCTCTCACAGCCATCTGTGATTTTTAATCGACCTGCCTCCAACCAAGATGCAGCATGGTCAGTGACTCCCTGAAGAGCAGGTCCACCATGTCCTCCTTCTTCCCTGCTGAAATCTCCCAGGAAACAGTTCAGTGACTTTGTTCCCAACCAGCAAACTTTGCGTTTTAAAGGACATCTAAAAAGGGCCCAATACGCATGCTCCTAGACTTGTGATGGGACAACTCCTGGAAAATACACGGTGAGTTGGAGATGTCTGCCCTGGACACCCTGAACCCTCAGAACAGCCTTGCTCCGCCCAGCCTGCCTTAAGCGTGCTCCCAGCACTGGCAGGAGCCTCCAGCAGGGCAAAGCCATCTGACATGGCGGCTGTTTTATAAGAAGCTGTTGAAGAGCTCACAGAACTTTTTGGATATTGTACTGAAGTGGAAACAGAATGTCCATCTGGGTACTTGAAGCAGTTTCGACTGAATGCATATCGGTGAAGTCAGGGTATCGCCCAGGTTGGCCCCCAGTTGGGGAGACTGTCTGTGCTTTGTCTCCTGGGTCCTTGCTCCAACTCAGAGAAGTTTCCATTGTCTGGTGAGGAGCAGCAGTGAGGCTACTCTTGCTCTTTGTAGTGCTCTGAACCTTTTAGTCCCATGTTCCTAATTGTTGAAGAGCTGTTGGGGACCACAGTAAAAAACGGATATTAGGAAAAACCAATTATTTTTTATTTTCAGAGATGAGAGGAAAATGCTAACTTAGCCCTATGCTTGGTCTGGACTTTTAGGACTTAGAAACGGTTGAAAGCACACCAGATACCCTCCCAGAGCTATGCTGATCAATAGGGCTGCAGGAAACGTCTACAAGTAGGATCATTTTGCACCAGAAGTTTTATATTATGCTGTGTATAAATTGAATTTGCATTTGCCACGATTTTTCAGGGACAAGTTCACACCCTAGAGAAATATTAACCAGTCCTAGAAATGGTCTACAAAACAATAGAAAATCAAAGAGCCCCAATTCATTGTGTCTTCCCTCTCTGCTGATGCAAAACAGAAGTTCTCTGCCTGGAGCAGATGCTGTCCTCAGAAGGGCATGCGCACAAACTGGAGATGCACCTGAGTTTTGATTTGCAGGCATGGTGGCAGCCACGAGCACTGGGGCTGTGGTTGGCTTGTGGAGGTTGCTGCCGTGCATGGGAATTAGTAGGGCCAGTGGCCTCACAGTTCTGCTGAGCCCCTGAGAATGGGGTTTAGTCTCTTGTAGCCTAGAACCCCCTCTGGCTAGTCTGCACAGAACTTGGCGTGCAGGCAGTTGTTTAGTAAAGGTCTGTTGTCTGACCCTCTGGACACTCTGAAATGTATGATCCTATAGGTCAGGGTCCCACAACCTTAGCACAGTGACACCAGGGCCTGGTGATTCCTTGTCCTGTGCACTGTGCAATGCTTAGAAATGTCCCCAGGCTTTAGCCACTAGATGCCAGTAGCCAACAAAACCCCACATATGTCCCAGTTCTGACAACCAAACATGTTTCGATGTTGCCGACCGTCCTGCCGGGGCAGAGCACTCCAGGTGAGCACTTCTGGTGTAAGCACAACTGTAGGATCTCGTTTTGAGGAATTTACCAAACACAGGTCCTCTGTGGATCCCATAAGAGCACCAAAAGGCAAAATGGAATAAGACGAAATACAATAAGAAGGTCAAGATCTCGTTCCTCATGCTAATTAGGGTTTAGCAGAGGCTTGCAATCTTCACATGCAGGTGCTAATGCTGACCGAAGCCATTTACCTTCCAGAAGTTACCCAGAGGAGTGCTGGTAGTGTTTACCCAAGACCTCCAGTCCCTGCTCACTCACGGGTCTGAACACTTCCCATCTGGCTCATAATCGCATCCTGTCTTTCTCTGTCAGTAATGGAGGGGGCTGAAGTAGGTAGAAGTTTGCTTATCATCATGATTGCACTTATTTATTTAGAACATCAAATTCCTCTTGCGATGACAAATTTGTTCTCTGCTGAAGGTAAGCAGCTGGCTGTTTATACCAGACCTATAATTAATTGGGTCCTGTCACTGGAACCGCATGCTTTCCCTTCCTCGGCTTTTCAAGTGTGAAATCTTAGAAGTGGCCCTGCAAGGTGGAAGCTTCTGGTCACACTAACTGAAGGGAACAGACTTTCAAGGCCAAACCTTCTGCACCTCCATTTTTAAATTGGCTTTTGACATGGGATGTAGTTCCCTAAATATTCATGTCCTTGGTTGAATCTGGACAGCTTTGAACATTCATTATTCCGCAGAATTGGTCTCAGCTTGTTTCAGAATTATTGTTTCTCAAAGCTTATTTAGACACCGCTGGCCTCCCTTCTGGTTTATGTAAGTATTTTCTCCTGAGACCCGTTGCTTGCTTCCCCAAGTATCTATGGCTCTACCAACCATGAAATCTTATTCATAATCTATTGTGAGGCAGAACAAAGGCACCAACTGGACGTGGCCTGTGCTCACCCAAACTTTCCCATGGTGCTTCTGTTTCTTAGCAGAGTGTCAGAGTCCTCGGCTCTTATAGAAATGTACCCTTGACCAAAACCAAACCTAAAAGTGTATAGCTAGCTGGCTGTGCTCCTGCTCAGTTTAGCTTTAATTTCATCCCTTCAGCCTTGGTCCCCATTTCAAAAAAATCTCCTAAGGTAAGTTTCCAATCATCTCACCTCATCTACTTCATTTCCATCTGAAACACACAAATTTTGGGTAAAGAAGAGGGAGGGCAGTGGTCAAGAGAAAAGATCAGATAATGAGAGAAGACAATCGCATATTCCTCAATGACACAGGATAGATTGATTTTAAATTAATTGAATTAGTCAACGCAAGAAAAACAACAGGACCAATTACTCAGTATGCCAGGTTTTTAAACTGATTTGATCAAATCATTGGTTGAGCTGAAGTCCTGTCGCGATGAACTCATGTAAACAAATATTTTAAAACAGATTTTTCAAGGAAATCTAATGGACTTAGAACATTTAAGTCAAACAACACAAGAAATGTGTGAATAGAAAAGAATCTTGTCTCCTGTAGCTGACAATTCTCTCTGGGACAATTTATCATTTAATTTATCTGAATATCAGAAGAATTCCTTATTTTGAAATTTTTTTTTCAAAAAGATTATTAAATTACACGTTTCTTTCAAACACAATCCAAGCTGGAATGGAAGTCTTCGTGTATGTGTCTATTGACGTTTAAAATCATAATTCCCTTCAAAAGACAGAACCTGGTCAACGAGAGCTTGGTTCTGTTCAAAGGACAGAAAAGTTAAACAATTATAATTTGGGTGATCCCCTTCCAAAAGAATGTGAAAACTGTTAAAGGAACCGCAGTTATGAATTGGCATGAATGCTTTTTTTCCTTCTAAAGTCCAAGATGGGCTGAGTAGCATCTTCTCTCAGCCCAGAGACGGGCCCCCCAGGAGATCAGCCTCGCTGCATTCACGAGACCAACATGATTCAGTTTTCAATGTTCCCAAAGAGTGAGTTTGTTCTGTAATACGATTCTGTGTGTTTGATAGTGGGGACCACAGCCTCCCTGTGCCACCTCTACTTCTGTTCACGGAGAGCCAAGGCCACTGAGCAGCCCTGGATGGAAAGGAATAGGAGTGTGGCACCAGGGTGTGCCCCACCACCCCTGTCTCCTGACCATGGGATCTCTTTGCTCTCTCCTTCCTCTTATTTTTAAAAGAGATTTGGAACATCTATTTCACTTGAAGGAAACTTTTATTATTTGCAAATCTCCCGCCTCACCCCTTCCTAAAACTCTCTGGAGATCCTGGAGCTGAATTGGCCCATCACTCAAACAGCATGGGGATCAGATTCCAAGTGCCTCCAGGCTCAACTGGCAAAGGACCAAGAGTGGAATGTCAGGGGCATACCTGGGGTCACAAGCTCAGTTTCTCCTCCCCTTTCAAGGGTCGCAGGGAGGAAGATTTTGAGCGGGTCACCACCAACCACTTACGCCTTCTGGGTAGGAAGAAGGATTTGCTGGATGGCTTTATCTGAGGCGCCATCCTCCCAGGAGGCCATCCTGGCTCTGGACTACAGTTACCTGAAAACCACCTCAACCACTACCACCATTAGGAACTTTTTTTTTTTTTTTTTTTTAGAAATGAGGAGCTTCCCACTTCCCTTCGTTTCAGCCTTCAGTTTTTAAAATTGTAAAATTGTGGTAAAATACACAGAACACTGACTCTACCGTGGAGCCATTCCTGAGCGTGCAGCTCAGCAGTGTTGAGTCAACCCCACTATTGTACAGCCATCTCACCTTTCACCCCCAGAACTTCTTCATCTGAAACTCTGTCCTCCATAAGTGCCAGCTCCCCTTTCTTCTCCCCGCTCAGCACTGACACCCGCCACTCTCCTTTTCTGTTTCTATAAATTTGCTCTAGATGCCTCCTGTGAGTGGAGCCATATAGCACTTGTCCTTTTGTGACTGGCTCATTTCACTTCAAGGTCTGTCCATATTGTAGCTTATGTCAGAATTTCCTTTGTGTATTGTAAGCATGTACCACATCCTCTGTCCATGGATGCTGGGTTGCTTCTACCTTTTGGCTATGGTGAAGAATGCTATTATAAACATGGGTGCAAAATATCTGTTTATGTCTCTCTGAGTTTGGGGGTTTATAACCAGAAGTGGAACTACTGGATCATTTGGCAATTCTATTTTTATTTTTCTGAGGAACTAGTAGACTATTTCCCACAGTAGCCGCACCATATCACATCCCCACCGGCCATACACAAGGGCCCCAGCTTATCCACATCCTCACCCTCACTTTTTTCCCCTCCCCTGCATGAAGGATAGAAAGGGATATTTCACTGTGGTTCCGATTTGTATCTTTCTAATGCTTAGTAATATTGGGCATCTTTTCATCTGCTCATTAGCCACTTATATATTTTCTTCGGAGAAAAGTCTATTCTAGGTCTTTGACATTTTTGAAATTTTTTTGCTGCTGTTGTTGGGTTTCAGGAGTTCTTTGTAGATTCTGGGTGCCAATCCTTTATCAGATAACTGACCTGCACATGCTTGTTCCTGTTGCGGGCTCTGCCCTTTTACTGTATGGATAGTGTCTCCTATGCAGAAACATATTTAATTCTGATAAAGGTCAAGTTACTTTTTGCTTTTTTGCTTTTGGTACCATATTCAAGAAATCACTGCCGGATCCATGTTGTGAAGCTTTCCTTGTGTTTTCTTTTAAGAATTTATAGTTTTCGCTCTCATGTTTAGGTCTTTGATCCACTTTAGTTAATTTTTGTATGTGGTTGTAGTAAAGGTCCAATTTCATTCTTTTGCACATGGAGACCCAGCACGAGTTTTTGAAAAGACTGTCCTTTTCCCATGGAGTCTTGGCATCTTGTTGAAAGTGCTTTGCCCAGCTATGTGAGGGCTTACTCTTTGGTTTGCCATTATAACTTTTGCTGTATTCAGGCATTCTTTGGATTCGCCATGTTTTCTCGGAGTCTGTATCAGCTCTGTGCCTGTCTAATTGCTTCACTATGTTACAAACGTTTTGAGAATGATGCCCAGATTTTCTCATGACTTTGTATCTTGGTGTTGCCTAGTGGCTTTCTTTTTTATTGGCTAGAGTTAATCCGATCAATGTGATCAAGCAGGCCTCATGGACTCATGTGACCTGTTAAGTGAGTTGACATTGATTCCTATTTGATATTTGTCATAGGCAGACTATGAGCGCCAGGATTCCCCTTGCCTCTGAGACCACCAAACTCTGATGTTCAAGTCCCTTATATAGAACTGTGTACTATTTGAGTAGTGGCATCATCTCCTCCACCAATGCATCTTAAGACCCTCACCACAATTGTTTTTGTTAACAAAATATCAGCAAAGATCTCTGCAAAAGGGCTCAATGTGGTTAGACACCCCTTTTCCTGTTGCTCCGCTCTGTCTTCCAAAAACAAAATTTAACCGTGGTCTTAATGGATGTCCTCTGCTTTTGTGGTATAATCTGTAAAAATCTCTGACTGTCCTAAGGAAGGGGACAATAGGCACCCTCAGAGAATTCAAAGAAAAAAGTTACTTTTATATAAACCCCTTCAAAAATGTACACTTCAAGACCCCCCGCCCCCCCACACTGGGTATAACGTTAAAATAATTTGTAGACTCTGAGGGAGAATTTGTTTTAGGTGAAACTCCCTCTGGACTGGCTGCAGCCAATAAACCTGCTTCCTGCTGATTCCTCTGGTGTTCAGGCTCATCTGTCCTACATCATTTGCATAAAACTTATGTACATCCTCCTATATACGTTAAATTATCTCTAGATGATGTATGCTACCTTCTACAACATAAATGCTGCATAAAAATCTGTTACACTATATTGCTTAGGGAATAAAGAAAAAAGCCTGTACATGTTCAGTACAGATGCGTGTTCCCCCCAATATTTCCCATCTGTGTGTGGTTGAATCTGGATGTGGAGCCACGCACTTGGATGGCCAACTCTCAAGTACAGAGTGATGACTCTGTACTTCTGATCTGGCTTACACAGGCCCCTACTCTGTAGTGACAGTGGCTGTAAGAATGTGGAGAAGTCCCTGCACTCGTATAGAACATATACTTCAGAACGCTTCCACACACCCGACTCCCAAGCTTCCACCCCAAATCCTAGAAGGCACTTTGATTCTTTTCTAACACTCACTTCTGCCTCCCAACTTCAACCCATCACAAAACCCAGATGGCTCTGCCCCCTAAATAGTTTCTGAATCTGATCTGACCACGGTCCTTTGTTCCTGCTGCAGCACCCCAGGCGAAACCACCACCAGCTCCCATTTGGTCTACGCGGGCTTCCCAAGTGGCTTCCTGTGTCTATTTTCCATCAATACAGTCCATTCTCTACATGTCCTCAGAAGGCTGAGGAGGTGGAGCTGAGAGCCATGAGCACTGTCCCTGGCCCTTAGGATGGAGCCCCAAACCAGAGGATTATCTGCAGGCCTTTAAACCTAATGGAATTTTCCCTACTGGATTTCTAAATTCCCTGGGGCCTAAGTGTCCCCTTTCCTTAACACAGCATCTCCTCTTGGATTGCCACTGTCTATCTTTGCCTCCTACATTGTATTTTGGAAGCACATGCCTTGTTTTCTAGATTCACAGGTCCACAGCTTGAAGGAAGTGTTGTCGAGATGGATCACACCCAGGGTGATGAGATTTGTGATGGTATTTAGATATGAAGTTGATGCTGTAATGGTTTGAGACTTTGGGGGCTCCTGGGATGGGTGATGTGTTTTGCACCTGGGAAGAACATGAATTTTGGGGAGCCCAGGAGGCAGACCATAGTGAATTAAATGTTAGTCTCCCCAGAGATATTTCCACCAGGAACCTATACACATGACCTTATTTGGAAAAATTACCTTTGCAGATGTAGTGCAGTAAAGAGATAAAATCACTCTGGATTAGAATGGGTCTTAAATCCAGAGACAAATATTCTTACAAGAAAAGGGAAGATAAAGGACAGTGGGGAGAAGGCCATTGCAGACAGGGGCCAAGATCAGAATGATGCTGTCCCAAACCTGGAACCACCAGAGATGGATGAGAGGCTGGGAAGCTTCTCCCTAGAACCTTCAGAGCAAGTGTAGCCTCGTCAAAACCTAGGTTTCAGGTTTCCAGCTGTAAGAGAGCAAGTTTCTGTCTTAAAGCATCAATTTTGTGGTAATTTGTTATGGTGGCCCAAAACACTGACATTAGCTTTCTGCCCCTCTTTCTGTCTGTCGTTCCTGAGGCGGACTTGCCCCTGCGGGGGCTCCGCCCTTGCTGTTTCCTTTGCTAGGAACACTCCCTGGATGCCTGCCTCCTTCCATCTTTGGGATCCGCTGCAGTATCTGCTGCCGAGGGAGGTCTCTGCTGACCACCCGTGGGAGATGGCCTCTCCCAGTGGCTCCCTGTTGCCTCACCCTGTTGGCTTCCTTGTCACGCCGTCACAGCCCATGACTCTGTCTTCCATGTCATCTGCAGGCTTGCTGTCTGAGCTCCCCTGAGAGCAGCTTGAAGACCGAGGCCTTGCTCCCTTGCGGCTTGCGGGGCTGGGCTCACAGTGTCTTTCCTGAGTGAACAAGGAGCAGGAGAGCGCCGCCCCTCCCTCGGCCTGGTGCACAGAGGAAGAGATGTTTCGAGGCATCAGCTCAATGGTGGCAGAGCTCTTCATGTGTCCTGAGGGCCCATGGGGGCTGGCAGGGCCTCTGCCCCCTCACTGGACTCTGCTCTTTCCTCTTCTGACTCTGGATTCTTTTTCAAGGACCGAGGTGTCCCATTTTGTTTGCTGCCTGGCTCTCCTGTGCCCCTGTCACCTGTAGGCTATCCTGGACGCTGGCTCTAGGGTCTGGTGAAGTCCTGCAACCGCCCCTCCCCCCTCGAGTTTCTTTGTTCTTCTCTTTCTTTCCTATCCAGGGAGAAGACCCTCCCCTGCCCCGCCCAATGCCATGGGCCCGATCACCTTGCTCATCCTCACAAGTGTGTGACCACCAAGGGCCACCCTCTGCACAGTCGTGTAGCTCCATGCTGGGAGAGTATAGGCAGGCACCTGTGTTGAGTACACATGTGATTGAATGAATGAGTCCAGAGTCCCTCCAGAACCACAGTGCCAAATCGCACAGCTATTTACCAAGGGAGTGAATGTTGCTTTTAAACAGTCTAAAGTCATATTTCAACCCCCACTCCATCTCCTGGGGAAGACTCAGGCTGTTGGAGGTTGAGGCGCTCTCAGACCCCAGAGATGCCAGCTGCACTGTAGCTGTACCCGTCAGCTCCCAGGGTACGTAGCTGCCTTCTGGGAGGTCTGCCTGCTTCTGAGCAAATGCACATGGGGGCAGTAGCAGGGAGGGTGACAAGAGACCCTCACATGGTCACAGCATTGCGATGGGTCCTATTGATCCCACCTGAATGTTCCCGGCCTCTGCTCCCGAGATGGTGCCTGTGATGAGTCAGTTTCAGGTGGAGAAAGGGATGCAGGTCCCCAAGGCCAGAGGTCTCCTACCTGCTGCTCCAGGAGGGGATGGATTCCTTTCCATTTAAGATGAACCCCAGGCATTACAGTGCATCTTGCCACCAACCAGTCCTGGCTTATGTGTGCAGATGTCAGCTCAGTTCAGCAAACTCGTTTGATGAACTTCAATTGGGTGCCAACACCTACCAGGTACTGCAAGATGCTGGGGATGTGAAGGTGACAGTGGCAGGTACCTGGCGCTCTTGGATCTCCCCTCCCATCAGAGAGGACAGGGCAGGACAAAGCTGTGTGACCATGGAAGAGGGCATATGAGAAAGTCATGAAATGCCTGGATTTGGCATCAGGCAGACCTCAGTCCTGGCCCCAGCATCTCGTCTCTTTAGCTTTATGACCTAATTCCCGTGCCTCAGTTCCCCAGACAGTGGAAGGGGACATAAGAGTCCCTACCCCATGGGATAGACATGAAGCAACGTGGGTGAGGCATGGGAGTGCCCAGTGGAATCATGGGCCGTGTCCTCTGCCTCACGTCTGGCACGGGAGGGTGAATTACTGCTCCCGTGCTGATGTCACCTCCAGTAGCACTCGGGTGGACAGCTGCTCCTGAGAGCTCTGTTGGGAGCCAAAGTCGGGTTCTCTGAGGTGGTTTGGAGGTGGATTGTCTTCCAGGGCTGCCTGCCGAAGCCTCCGGTCTCCTTGAAGCAGATTTTAACATTGTAAATAGTTCTTCAACTTGGCAAAATAACTGATTTATTTATTGCTTTGGTCCAACTAGTGTTGCTGTAGACGTGCTGGGTGTCTGGTAGTGCCCGGCTACGGCTCTGCTGCTGTGGGCAGCAGGTCAACAGGTCAGCAGGGAGCTCTTGCTTGAGGAGCGATGTCTCCTGGGTGATGGGAACAAGGCTGGTGGCACTTCACTGGGGCAACTGCAAGACACACCCAGGCAGCCCTTTGGAACCAGCATAAGGCAGGTCTGCACGGCCACACCCTCATCTGGTGAGTCCTGCCTGGCCTTCGCCTAGACCGGAGGAGCACTGGGTGGAGAGCTCCAGGCCTGGACCTGCCTGGAAGCAGCCCCGCCACCCTGAAAGTCACATGTCTGATGCTGCTCTCCCATTGGCTGCTCAGCCCCGCTCATTTGCATGACAGAATTCTCCCTCTTCCTGGCTCTCTCCATCTTGACGCACCAGGTGAACTTCCAAGGGGCTTCTCTGACTTGGTTGAGTCCCTGGATTGGGACTTGCAGCCATGAGCACCTTTGTCATTTTGCTTTGGCCAACTATTGCTGCCTTCCTGCTAAAGTCTAAACTCTTAGAAGGCAGAGGCAAGGTCTAATCACACACCCAGACACCAGGAGCGACTCTTAAGCATTTGTGGATGGACACTGAAGGCAGCTAGGACCCTCCACTTGATCATGAGCATTGTTATCATCGTTATCGTAGCAAAAATAACAGCTTGTATTTGTAGAGTTATTTTGAGGTGTATACTAGTGTACATATGTCATTTCACTTAAATTCCTCCCAACAATCCTGTGAACCAGCAAGGAGGTGTCATTATTGTGACCCAATTCAAGGAGGAAACCGTGACTTGGAGAGCTAAGCGATGTGCTCCCAGCCCACACTTGGGGTGGCGCCTGAAGGCAGGCTGTGTGCTGAGCCCTTCTCCCACAGCTGCCCGCAGCACGCTCAGAGCAGCGCACTGCGACTTTCCCCACCTGACGCTGACCTTGCAACCTGTGCAGTCCAGGTCGCTCCCTCCTGTTGCAGTCCTGGTCACCTCCGGGACAGTCTCCCTCTACAGACACCGTGTCTCTGACACCTCCCAGAAAAAAGGGAAAATTCCAGCCAAGAGCTGAGAGTTCGGGGCACACAAAGACGTATCCAGTTAGATTGCTGGTGTCTGGGTTTCCACTGCCTTGAATTTCACCGTCACTTTGTATTTACAGCACATGAGAGTGGCTGCCATTCATGTGACTGCTGCTGTCTCTTCCTATGGCAAAAACCCAAGAAAAAAATGCTTCTGAGTGAAAGATAAATGGCAGGTGAAGAGTGCCAGGGGGATGCCCAGCTAGGGCAGGAATCCTGGGGCAGGGGGAGTGACAGCAGCGGAAGGCCCCAGGTCCCAGGACAGTCCTGAGCTTGGGCTTTCCTGCCCTGAATGCCCAGCCCCTTCCACCACTCCCCTCTGGTAGCCTTTTCTCACAGTGTTCTCTAACAATTCCCCGACTTTCCCTTTATCTCCCTGGCAGATCACAGGCTTTTAAAGTGCAAAGAGTATGTCACACTTGAGTATGCCCCGGGCACTGAGCACAGTGCTGGGGTTTGCTGGTGATTGATGGGTTCCTCTCTCCTGGGCTTGCCTGCCCCCAGCAGCACCTCCACTGCAGCATCTGGCAGGAAGGAGTCGTTGGTTCACAGTGGTGAGGAAAAGGCTTGGAACTTTCTTATCGCAAGTATCATCAGGCACCTCTCCCTTCTGCTGGCCCTTGTGACCCCAGGAGGGAGTGAGGCTGGCCAGGGGCACGGAGCTGCTGAGAACTGTTGAGATGGCTGGAAAGTGAATGGAGGAGATCAACCTAGGAGGGATCATTCTGGAAAACTGGATGGGCAGGGGGCTCTGGTAAAATGCATACATTCATAATTTAACTTTCTTTGTATCTTCTTCTGTTAAAGCAATCACCCTAGGAATGATGGTGGTCCACACGAGCATGTCATGTTATTTCAAAAATATTGATGTTGCAAGCTCAGACCTCAGGATCGGGTGTCCTACGCACACTGGGGTGAGGCCCCTCGTCTGGAGCGCTCTCTGGGTGCGGCCTTCTCGTTCACCTGTTGGGGTCTCTGCTCACATGGCATTCAGAATGGCGTCCTCCCACCTGCTGGGCCTCCTCGACACTTCCGTTCCTGTCTCTTCTTTCTAGCACTCACGCAGACCTGCGCATGTCGGACCTTGATTCATTTTGTCTTCTTGTCTTTGTGGCAACAGGCACAGAGGCTCTGTCTTGCTCTCACTTAGAGTCTTGGTGCCTAGCATAGTGCCCAGCTCCAGTAGGTGCTCAGTGAATAGTGAACAAATAAAGGGGCGAACGTAGAGCCCTTCAGATGTGTTTTCACGGAGACTCCATTTGCCATCTCTATAAAGTAAGTCTAATCTGAAGGTTTAAGGGGGAAAAAAGCCAAACCACTTCCATTTCCTCCCTAATCCATCACCGTGCTCCGGCAGGAGACTGCTGTCTCAGTGCTCCACGTTGCTGAGAAGGTACCAGGTCAAACCCTGCCCTCCCTGGATTTCTAAACTTGAGTTATGACTTCCAGACTCTTTTGCATTACTTCTTTGTTTAACTTGTATCCTGCTGAGGCGGCTTCTCTTGTCTTTTTGAAGGAAACTGTTTTCACATGAGAAAATGTGGAGCTCATTAAAAACCCTATTGTAAAATTTCTTTCAGAAGAAAAAGTGTGTGCCCCTGCTTGAGAAATCCTGCAGAGTCTAGCGTCCAGTCCACGTTTTAGAAGTCTCAGATTAGGCAGCTACTTCATGGTTGGTGCGCCCCCACCTCGCCTGCATCCAGATGGTTTTCACGTTCCTCTCGACATCCCTTTCCTTACCTCTCTTCCAAGTCTGAACTGTCCCCCAGGTGTGAGAGAGACCTAGGTGAGAAGGAAAAGAGGGGACGTGGACAAGTTCAGTATCTTTTTACTCTGACCCTGGGAACAAAAGCTTGAATAGTTGTAACATCAGGAAATAAAGCTAGCTGTTTAGGGGACGGAACCCACAAACTTCAACAACAATGAATCACCTATATACTCCATAAATGCCTCTATTTTAACCACAGACTCTGAAGTTGGGTACCAGCAACTTAGGTGTAGAGTGCAAATTCATGTTTGACTCAGCCAACCTTTATTTACAAATGGATTCCTCACGGTCATGATATCATTTTAGGCCTGTTGTGGACCTCATTTCCCGCTTGAGGTAGATTGCTGGTGATCCCAATTCTTCAAACCTCCCTTAGCATGCCCTTTACCTTGTGACCTGTATATCCTCCTGAGTCACAGGGCTTGGTCAAATGATGGTCACAGACATGGCACCCAGACAGGCTTGTAAAGGACAATTCACTGGGCTTTCTCGCTCTGATGTCCCTTCTACTGCCGTAGGAAGGACATCCTGGCTGGCCTCCTGGAGAATGAGAGATACATGGAGCAAAGCATCCTTCTCTCTATCAAGGCCACCCTGGACCCGCCAGCAGCCAATCCCCAGACAGGTGAGTGAGGCCAGTGACGTCACAGGGCTGCCCAGCCAGCAAGTGCCTTGTTGAGCATCACTATGGTTTGAGGGGTGTTCGCTCACTGTTGTGGTAACAGATAACGAACACACCACCGAGAGGACTTCCAGTCTTGGGGCAGCAAAAAGTTTGCACACAGCTGTGATAACTGCAGCTGCTCTCATTGCTGGGTAATGTCGATTAAATGTTCATTTTGTTTCAGGTCTTACTTTCAATGCGTCACCTACATTCGGTCATACTAACCCTCCTAGCTACATAACTACCATTATTTCCATTTCATAGATGAAGAAACTGAGAGAGGTGAAGAGCTTGCCCCAGGTCACACAGCGAGGCAAGGGGGAGAGTGAAGACTTCAAGCCGTGTCTGTTAACTTCAAAGCCCACAAGCATTACCATTGTGTTTGGCTGCAAGTCTAAGTGTTTGAGCAGCCATGAGGGTCACAACATATTTCTTTGAAACTGGCAAATCAGGTAGAACTTGCTAGAAGGGGCAGTGTTTGAACTGGCCTCTGAAGTGGCTTTGGGAGGAATGCAGTGTGGTAGGAATAGAGAAGTGCTTGAGTAGATAAATACATACATATATACATATATATATATACACATATAGAAATACATATTTTTTTTTTTCCTGCAAACAGAGCAAAGTGTTCAACAGCCGCTTCAGTCAAGTTTCCAAATCCAGCCAATGTGACGGTCGCATTTGGTGATCTCAGGAACCCACTGCTGGAGGAGCGTTACAAAGATACAGTTAGTGAAAAATTCCCCTGATAATGGTTGAAGCTACTTCAGGGACGTTAAAACAGGCAGGTGCGTTTGTGGCATGTTGACTTAACTTGCTCAAAAGTATGCTCCCATTAATCTGCTTGGATGCCTGGAATTCCCACCTTGAGCTCAGGCACTGATGGTGCCAGTTAAAGTGCACATGTGCTCTTTGAGATAAGTCGAGAGGAGGGTGGGCGTGTGTGCCTGAGCAGGGATGCCCGCAGTCTGGGAGGCCTCCACAGGGACAGGAGAGAGACTGGAGGCATTGCCGAGGAAAATGGGCACCAAGTATAGGCTGGAAGTTCCAAAAACAAGTCTCAAGACATTTCCCCCAGGCTTGGTGCTGCTGAAAGATGGAACCTCCGCGCCCGTCCATCAGGAAACGGCCCTGTGCAGGCCGGTCACTCCTGCTAGGCAGCCTGGAGGCTCTGGTTAGCGCTGCATCTGATGGGCACAGAACATCCAGCTTCAGGGCTCAGGGAGCCTTTGCCCCCCAGTCCATGTCGCTCTTCTTGCAGTGCATGGTTGGGTTTTCATGCTGCGTCTCCCTGGGGACGGCCATCAGGGCAGCCGCTGCGTGTGATACCTGCACCCAGCATGGCTTTCTCCACAACTAACACCATGACAGGTTGAGATCAACCACGTCAGGATGGTTTTGAGAACAAGTGGGAGACACTTAATTTGAACTGGCATAGGCAAGGATGGGGTGAGCAAGGACCGGCTGACAGTGACAGTCCAGCACAGCCAGGTCAGATCCAGGGATTCATGACGTGGTCTCACCTCCCTCCCCACTTCTCCCTCCCAAGTCTTCTCTCTGTGTCAGCTCCACTGTGGACTTCATGGCTCGATGGCTGCTGGCATCTCCGGTTTCCGCCTGATCCTCCCAGCAACTCCATGGAGAGGCGGAAGGTCCCCTTTTCTAAGTCCCACACCCAGATCTCTCTGGTTCTAGCTGGCAGGACTTGGCTGTGTGGCTGTGGCCCATCCCTGGACCAATCAGCACATTTACGGTTGTACTAATTTCCTGTTGCTGCTCTGACAAATGACCACCAACTGGTTTAAACAATACAAATGTATTGTCTTACAATCTGGAGGTCCGAAGTCTGGCCAAGCAGGTGGCAGGACCATGCTCCCTCTGGAGGCTGTGGGGGAGGATCCACTTCTGCGTCTTTTCCAGTTTTCAGCAGCCCCTGCTCTCCTTGGCGGGGGGCCTGTCACTCTGACCTGTACCTTGATGTCACATGGCCTGCTCTCACTGGGCTCCTGTTTGTCTCTTATGAGGACATTTGTCATGACATTTGGGCCTCCTGAATAATACTGTATAATCTTACATCTCAAGGTCCTTCATCACAGCTGCAAAGTCCCTTCTCCCATCTTAGGTGTCATTTTCACAGGTTCTAAGAATTAGGATGCAGACACTTTTGGGGGACCATTGTTTTGCCTATCTCAAAGATGATGTGATGCTCTGATTGCTTAGTTCAGATTCACAAGCCTGGCCCTGGAGCTCCACCCAAACCTTGTGCACAAAGATGGGAAGGGGTGGCTCCCCAGGGGGGAGAGGTGGCTCATCACCAGACGTGCAGGGACAGGCCAATGTCCAGACCAGAAAAACAGGGGAAAACTGGGAAGTCTCTTGAATGATTATTGTTAGACTCGCTGACAGATTTCTTTTGGGGGTGAGCTGGTTTCTTGTAGGCCTTGACAGGTAGTTGGCAGAGCTTAAGCTCAGAATGCATCATGATCATTTTATTTCACCAGAAACTTTCATTACAATTAATGTCATTTTTAAAGCAATGAATGTGTGGTACGGGGGCCTCCTGTGACTCACAGTGAGCCACGTGCTGATCAGGGTGCACTGCTAAGAAATGTGGAAAAGCACTTAATTGTTCTTGTTTCTGAGGAAGTTCAGAGTGTCCGCTGGTCAGGGTGGGCGGGAGGAAGAAATTCTGGGATAATGGAAAACTACATAATGTATTGTTACTGCCCCTTAAATCCCCTAAACATAAGAGAACACAATCTTCAAAAGAGTCATAAAGCACATGAGAGACGACTTGTGGGGATGCTCAGCTGGGCTCAGCTGCAGCCGTCTTCAGGGCTGGGTTTTGAATCAAAATATCAGTGCGAGGTGCAGTCTTGAAGCAACAGACGCACATCTGCCGACTTGGGAAGAGTGGATGAAAAATAAACATGGTGACCAAGCCATGTACTTGGCCGGGGCTCACACGCATCCTCCTATCTGGCTCCTCTCAGGGGCATGTTTGACAGCAGATGCGGCTAAGGAGATCAAGGAATGTTGGCAGGCTTTGGTGGGGGAGAAAGGCCATTGGTAGTGTCCTCTGCAGGAGGGACTTGGGGTCATGGCTCCTCTGCATGACCTTCCATCAGAGACAGTGGGAATAGCGAGACTCCACGAATGGACAGGTGACGATGTGGGGACTGCACCCAGAAGTAAGTAGGAATCATTGTACACGCGGGACCCGCACTCAAGGGGCAGTGCTGCCTAATGATTATGAACTCGGTCCCTGGATTGAGACAGAGATGAATTTGAATCCACTTAATAGCTGTGCAATTGCAGGTCAGTTACTTTAAACTTATTGAGCCAGCTAGTGATTTAAAAAAACTCTCATCACCAGCTGGCCGCCAAATGACATGAATTGTTTCCTTTGCGGGCAGCTTCACCTGGAGTCCATGAGAATGGGGAGTGTTCTGAGTGCCAGATTTTTCCAGTGGAAAGTGACGGAATCTCAAATAAGCTTAAACAAATGAAATTATGAGTTACCATCAATCACTCAGCTGGATGCCCAAATGATACATTAGGACCCCAATCCAGACTGCATTTCTTAAACCCACTTCCTCTATGTTGATTTGTCCTCAGACAGGGCCTTTCTCTCAGGGTGGCAAGGTGGCTTTCAGTAGTTTTAGTCATATCTCCTCTCTCCTCAACGATTCCAGTGACTCGAGAACTTCTTTATCAAGTGATGTAGCCGAAGTCCTGACACTGATTTCTATTGGTCCGACCTGGTCATGTGCTCAGCCCTGCTGCCAACCCAGTAGCCAGGAGGACAGAATGCATCCCCTGGCCAAGTGTCAGTCACCAGCCTACAGTGAAATCCCAGACTCCAGAGGCATTGAAGTTCCACCTGTACTATGGCTGTGTGGGCACAGGGTGGGCAGGTAGATGTGAAATAGGATGTTAAATGTAGGCCAGGAGTAGCACTAGGTGGGAAAAGCAGCCCATACCCTCCTCTGAGGCTTCAACAAATGCAGAGCTGGAGGAGAGAGCAGCCCAGGGGCTGAGTATCTGCCTTTCTCCCCGCAGCCCACCAGGTAGATCAGCCACAGCAGAACTGGGCCAAGTTCTCTGACTTCCCAAGTTAGCATCCATGAGGGGGAGAGGAATGGCCACCTGTTTCCTCTGGGCCTTTTCCACACTACAGTTAAAGTCCCCAGAAAGCCATCCCTGATTTAGAATTTTGAAGTTCCTCTTATCTCTAATTTGCCAAATTATATCATCTGTGTCTTATTAATTTCCACAGGCTCTGAGGGTTATCTTCAAAAACAATGTGACTTCTCCAGGTGCCCACTTTCCTCTGCCTTATGGACATTGCTATCAAAACAGTCACACACCCCCACCTCCTGGTGCCCCCACCCTTCAAATCTACACTGTCCAGGTTTCAGTCATGGGAAAACCAGTTTTGGGATTTTTCCTAGTGTGCACTCACCTTTACGACGAATTTTCATATTTTAATTCAGGTTACTCTTTTGATGTCAGAAAATTAATTTAGAAAGGAATTTTCTATCTCTGCCAGATGAGGAAAATCAGTATTACTTTCCATAAATAAAAGATAAACATAAAGTTAAGTGCAATGAAAACAACACCACGGAACCCTGGCTCATCCCCAGCCTCCTGAGGGCTCTAAGCCCGAGGCCTGCGGCCCCACTTACAGTAGGAGCTCATCAGAGTTGTCGGATTTGCTCCTGCTGGACGTTCTCCTGAGCCCAGCTGGAAGAAGTGAGGAGGGCAGGAAAGGGCACAGACCCTCCTTACTTGTTGGTGCTGGACGTCACAGTGGGCATTTTCTCCAATCATGGTGTCCAGGTCACTTTAAGGACTAAGTAACATTCTGCCTCCTCTGGCCACCCAGCTGGCCACACTGTCTCTGTGCACCACCTTCCGGTCTTAATACCCAGTACCTCTACCCCTCCCCTGCCTTATCTCGCCCACAGCAGAGACTACAGGGCAGGGCCCGCTCCAACTTGGCCGTGGCCACGCAACAGGAGCCTGAAGAACTCACCTGGGTTTGCTGGCGTAGTGCCAGGGAGGATGAGTGCCCTGGACTCCAAGGGCCGAGGCCGGCCATCCTGCGTCAGGACGCGTCAGGACCCTGCTGTCTGCTTTCCTCTTTTTTGCTGATTCCTGAACGTTCTATTTCTCCAGCATCCTTTATTTTGTAGGAGACAGACATTAATTCCAAAGAAAGAGATCTTAGGAGTTATGGCCTGAATGCCCCTCGTGTTTATCTGATGCAATCCTAACCCCAGAGTGATGGTATTGGGCAGTGAGGGTTTGGGGAGGTGATGAGGTCATGGGGTGGAGCCCCTCCCCATGGGATTAGTGCCCTTTGGCGGAAGCCCCCCGGGAGAGTCCTCACCCCTTGCGCTCCATGAGAATGCTGTGAGAAGCACCATCTGCAAGCAGAAAGTGGCCCTCCCCAGGAGCCAAGCCTGCTGGCGCCCTGACTTGGGCTCCCAAGCCCTCATATCCTGCTCTGTGGCTTCAAGGCGATGGCGAACAACTCAACAAACACAGAGCTGGAGGAAGGAGCAGCCCAGGGGCTGTCTTCCTCCCCACAGCCCACCAGGTAGACCAGCCCTGGCAGAAGTGGGCCAAGTTCTTCTTAGGGAAATTGATTTCTTAATCAAAAAGTTGACTCCAGCTGAATGTTAGCCACCCTGTTATGGCATTTTGTCGTCATTGTCCAAATGAAGGAATCCTCAGTCGGAGTTCTTGAAGGCCAGGACTCCAGCCTTCTTGCCTGTTGCCAGGGGCTGGCCTTGGCTGCTGGCTGCCAGGCTGTTTCTCTGTGTGCAAGTTGCTCGGCGTGGTCTCTCTGGAGGGCTGGTTTGGCTTCCTGGCGGCCTGATACAGCACTCAGGGGCAGTGTGTGGAGGCAACCTAGCCAGCTGGGCAGAATTTATAGTACCTTGTAGGATTTGCCTTGAAAGACCCTCAGGTCACCTCTCCTGGGTTAGAGTTTTAAGAAGCTGGTCATTGGGCCTGGTGAGCGGGCAGGGTTGGTATATTCAACTCCATTGGCTATCAGAGGAAGGTCAAAAGATTTGCAAATGCTTTAAATCTACTCCAGATGCCCTGGAAATGAGAGGTTCTGGGTCCCTGATGTGAGTACTGTGGTGGAGCTCGCAGAGTTTCCCACAGTCGGCCTTGGCAGCTATGAAGGAAGTAAGGGCCACTCATGCTGCATGAGGGACCATGGCCCATACAGGAAGGAACCTGTAGCTTGCTGAAGCCTCCCACCTGTGCAGAGGCCGTGAGGAGTGGCACTCCCTAGGACCGCTAACTGCTAACCAGGAGTCTGCAACTTTGCTCCTGGACCACGGCCCCACCTGCCACTCTGAACTGCAGACGTAGGAAGCCAGCTGCGGTGACTCGGTGCCCATGAGTCACGAGTGTAAAGTACGCCCAGCACCTTGGCGAGTCCACACTTATGCAAGGGTAGGGTGTCATTAGGTGAACATTGAGAAATGTTTCCCTTAGACCCTGAGATAAAAGCTAACAGCCTTTATGCGCAGCCTTTTTATTATCTCATCGCTCTTGGGGTGGGGGCTGCTATTGGGGGCTGCGGGCCTGGGGACAGCAAGCCTGCGCGAGTGTGAGTGCGACGTCTGCGCGGGGCGCAGCTGTCCCGGCCCCCACCCCACCCCCCAGAGCGCGCCGCCCCCGCCCCTCTCTGGTTAGGGTGCGTGCGGCCCGCGGCGCTCCAAGTGGACTCCCCCAGCGCCTGCCAGGCGACCCCCGTGCGCCCCGGGTTCAAAGGCCCCGCGCCGCAGCTCCAGCCCCTCCGGGGGGCGGGGAGGCGAAAGGGGTGGTGCGGGAGCCAGAAAAGCCCGAGCCCACAGCCGCCCGCCCTGCGCAGGGATGGGCAGCGCGCTCTGAAAGTTCGTGACCGCCTCAGCCAACTGCTGGCCGGCCTGGGACGCAGACAGTGATCCGCCCGGCTTGAAAGCGGTGCCCGGTCCCAGTACCCTTTCTCGGCCTCAGGCGGGCCTCCTCCAGCCAAGGTGCTCCGGTGCCCGATGGGGTTCATGGAGCCCGGGCTGTGGCTCCTTTTTGGACTCACAGTGACCTCAGCGGCAGGTAAGCAGGCGGGGCGGCGCGCCTCTCCTGGCGCGAGCGCACACAAAAGGAGCAGGGGGCGGGGTAGGGGGTTCTGTGTTGCACAGAGCTAACTGCATCCTGGAGGTGCTTGGGAGCAAGCAGGCTGGAGGCAGAAGAGGAACGCAAGGACCATCCACAGGCTCTGAGGGTGCAACACGAGCGAACTGGTCAATTTTTCATGAAGTTGAGAACTTTTCAGAAAGTTTGCAAACTAGTCAGAGACTGTACAAAATGTTTGCAAAGTTTTCAGAAAGTGTAAAAATGCGTGCAAGTTTTCAACCAGTGCAAATAACTTGCAGATTTTGCAGAGTGAAAATAGCCTGCATGTTTTTCGTGAAGTATGCACTAACTTGCAAACTTTTCAAAAACCGTGCACATAGCTTGGCAAACATTTCAGAACGTTTGGTAGCTTGGAGAGCAGAGAAGGTGCAATTATTCTCTGTACCTGCAGCTCAGGAGCCCCTCAATCTGCCTCCTGCAGGATTCACTCCTTGCCTCCAGCCTGGGGGCTCTGGCAGGACCAGTGTGCCCCAGAGCCCCCCTGCAACCAGATCTGAGGGGGACTGTGAAGAGACTGTGGCTGACCCTGGCAAAGGGACGAGTCCTGGAAGTCCTGGGCAGAAGCAGGGACCCGGTTGGTCTGGAGAGCAGGCAGAGGGGGACTCTGAGCACCACCGCCCCCGGCGCTGCACATGTTTCACCTACAAGGACAAGGAGTGTGTCTACTATTGCCACCTGGACATCATCTGGATCAACACTCCTGAGTGAGTTGTCCTGAGGTGGGGGAGCACAGCCCTGGCCGAGCCCACATCGCACTGTCCCATCGCACTGTCTGACTGTCCCGGGAGGACCTCTTCCCACCACAGTCTGGCCCCAGAGGCTGCCTTGCACAGCCCTAAGTTCCTGCTGAGGTCCCCTGCCAGCCCAGGGCCTGTCTGTAGGTCAGAGGGCTGACCCACATCCTTTCTGAGGGTCTGGCCAGGAGAAACCTAATCCTGGGTTTGTGATCCCACAGAAGGCCAGCCTCTCTCCCAGGGAAATGAGTAAGCCAGAGGGATTAGATACCTGAGAAGTCTCTCTGAGCCTCTTTTCTGAACCAAAGAAACCATCAAAGTTTGTTTCCTGCCCCAGGGCCTAAGGGGGCTTGTCCCTGTTGCTGAACCCACCAGGCTCCAAGGGGTTTAAAGTTCCTTGAGAGCTGCCTGGTGCTCCCTGGGGAGTACAGGGGTGGGTTTGGCAGAGCCTGGCAGAACCTGCCCCTCCAGGTAGAATATGTTCCTCTCCTCTTCTGCCCTCCTGGATGTCAAGGCAGAGTGGATGCAGGACTGTTGGCTCTGGGCCACGGGTCTTTCACAGGTTGCTCATGTCCCAGAGGGTCTCCTCTCCTCAGTCCTTATGAACTCTTTTAGCTAGCACCCCACAGCACCCTGCTGAGGTGGGGCCACTCTGCAGGGAGGTCCACCCTTCTCTGAGGCTATAGGAGGATTTGATGTCTCCCTCATTCTCTCACTGAACACAGCCTTTGGGGAGCCACTAGTATGGCTCTAGTAGACACTAGTATGCAAACAATAGAGAGGGCTTGATCTTGACTTTGCTCCAGCTACCACCACCTGGACATGGCTCTCTGAATCTCTAGAATCTGGGCCCCGGACCAGATGCTGCTAAGGCCCATTCCCCTGGTATTTCGGGGGCCACAGGGACTCCTGCTTGCACCCTGCTGGGGATTCCTGGCTCAGAACTTGGACATGGTTGTGAACACAGACCCTTGGCTTCAAAGATGACTTTGCACTAAGTTTGAAGGCATCTCCGTTCCTGTCTTTCATGATTTCCTTTGTTCCCAAGCCCATTAGCCTTGGAGCTCTCTGGGTGGTGTTTTGAGGGGCTCACTTACCCACCTGGACATCTCAAGGATGGAGTGCAGGTGTGGGTAATTTTGAGTGTTCCAGTGGCATTCAACCAAGTAACAAGACTTCTAACTACACCCAGGTAGGTCTGAGAATCACCCCACTAAGCCAGAATGGCAGATAAGGGCTGGCTCCACTAGTAAGCTACATGGATGCCGGCACAGGCCGGAGCTCAGAAGGGCCCCACCCCATCTAAAGCTCTGCTGTGGTTCTCACAAAGTTCTTCATCCTTTTGGATCAAGGGAGGCACATTTGCCCTTGACTGTGGTTCTCACAGATTCTGTGGCTGATAAGCTGATGCCGCTGACAGCCTGATTCACTTGTCCGGCTATGTCTGCTGAGGTTCCTGTACGCACCGAACCATCAGCCCACAATAGGGAGATGGGAGGATAAGAGTGATGCATGTCTGGTTGTCGTGGATTACTTTCTATTCTCAGACAGCATCAGGGTCCCTTTTCTTATAGCTGCCATCACCCTGACACTTGTTTTTTCTGATTCTTATCCGATTGGTGTCATGGTCCAACTGATTAGCTTCACAGAATCAAAAGCACTGGGCAGTTGGTGGTGGGACTGAGTTCCAGTCTGGCTGGAATCCCAAGCTATGAATCTAGAAGGAGAAAGAAGAAAGTCAACTGAGAGAGAGGCGGAGTGGGGGAGAGCACTTGGAGCCTACCCAGTTCTTTCCTGTCCTACAAGCCTGATTCCTCCAGCACGTTCCTGGGGCTCCACCAAACCCTCATGCTGCTTGGAATCCTGTCTCAGAGTTCTGAGTTGTCTCGTGTGGTCTGAAACCAGCCATGCATCCTTGACTTTTTTCAGGACAACCAACTTGATAACTTTCTCCCAAAGTCTGATTTACCTCTTCCCCTCTTCCCTTCCTCTGATTCATTCTAAACACTAAGAGAGAGGGTTAAAGCCAGTGTCCCCCGTGTCCTGTGAGCTGTCCAGGAAACAAAAATGACAATAGCCAGACACGAGCGCTTTGAAATTAGACAAAACGAAATGTTGGAGGGAAGATTTTCCTATAGGCCTCCCTCCTCTTGCCTTTCCTTCTTTGCTTCTTGCCTCCTTCCCTCCCTCCTCAAAACTGTTGATGCGCAGACAGGTCTATTTGCTGTATCCCAGTCAAGACTGCAGTTTGAGAAACTGGGCTCCAGTGGTGGGGTACATTTCCCAGAGCTGGTGTTCCAGCCCTGCCTCTCCAGGGTCCCTGTTCTTCCTGAGCAGACATCCGAGTCTCACCCTCCAGACTTCTCTGCCAGGATGTGGCCTGCCCCCCATCTCTGCAGCTGCTCTGGAACCAGGAGGAGCCTTGACCCTTGGGCCTAACCAAGAGCCTCGAACCTTTGCCTTTTGTGTTCTTTCTCCTGCCCCTTGGATTGCATAGGATAGAGCCCACGGTCCTGCTGTGTCTTTGGAGGACATTGTGTGTACCTCCAGAGAGGGGTCATTCGATGAGTGTGGTCATCTGTGCAATCAAGGCCCTGAAGCCCTGACAGGAATATGTTGAGAATTACCCATTCTGCATCTCCCTTTGGAGAGTTAACTCAAGAGATTGGGCTCAAGAGACTCTTGAGAATCTTCCAGACAAAAGAGCAGAGCCCCCGTGGTTCTCCCATTTCCTGCCATGGCCTGGGTGTGGTCAGCCCTTTCCGTCAGCACCCAGCATGTTGTGGAACTCAGTTAATGCTGCTGGCTTTGGTGGAGCCCTGCCCTCGGCTCTTCTTTCTGTTTGCGCTGCTGCTCTGGTTTTGGTCTGCAGCACCCCTCTCCCCTCATGAGCCTTCCCCACCCAAGGCATGTGGCTCTCTTCCGAAAGCCTGCCTGTCGCTCAGACGTGTGTGGGAATGTGTATTCTTCTGGGACGCATTTCCCATAACTTTCATCATATTCTCCCTAATATCCATGACTCCAAAAAGGAGGCAAGTTTGTCCCTTGGCAACTGCACTTTGTGGCCCTGCAGAGGCAGCTGAAATCACAGCTAAACAATGGGAACAGTGTCATTTTCAGAAAACTTTGTTTGTCCTTGTTAGGAACCCCAATAGTCCCACCACGGCCTACAAAAATAAAATCAAAAACTGAAATTGGAGAAAAACACATTCCATCTTACTGTCATGGAGCATTTGTGAAAAATAAGATAATACAGATAACGTGGGCAGAAATGGTGAGCAAAACCATGTGCTTAGTGTATGCTTCTGTCTGGGGGGCTGGCCTCCAGGAGGGTACTTAAAAGCACAAGCATCCTGCCAGAAAGCTCAAGATTATATTAGGCAGGTCCTCCAAAAAGACAGAACCAACAAGACGTGTGTGCATGTGCACGTACACACATAGAGACAGAAAATTGGCCACGTGAACAGGAGACAAGGCTGAACGCTGCAGGCCAGAAGCTGGGAATTCTAGCAGGAGTTGATGGGATGGTGTTGGGACCAAAGGCAACCTGGAGGCAGAATTTGCTCCTCAGGGGCTCTCAGTCTTTGTTTTGCAGGACTTTAACTGATCGAATGAGGCTCGCCTACATGATGGAGGGTGATCTACTTTGCTCAGTCTACTGATTTTAGTATTTATGATATTTGAAAAAGACCTTCATGTGCCAGGTGTGGTGGCGCACGACTGTAGTCTAACAGCTCGGGAGGCTGAGGCAGGAGATTGGCAGTTGAAAACCAACTGCAGCTATGTAGCAAGGTCCTGAGCAACTTGGCGAGACTGTCTCAAAATAAAATATAAAAAGGGTTGGGGATGTGGTTCAGTGGTTAGGCTCCCAGGGTGCAATCCCCAGCCTCCTGCCCGCCCCAAAAAGAAAAAGACCTTCACAGTAACATCTTGATTGGTGTTTAACCAAACAATTGGGCATTATAGCCTAGCCAAGTTGACACATAAAATTAATCATCGTAGGGACATAGATCCTAACCATGCCCTATAGGAGCCAGTCCCCCTGAGCCACTAAAGAGTGAAAACCAGCCAATCAAATGATGACAGGTTCAGAACACCCAGCAAAGAACTTGCTGTGTGCATTGAAGAAAGGGGCCATCGGAGTCCCTCCGTGGGCGTATGAGGGAAGCACCGTGAGCTGCGATGGGGACCATGTTTTCCAAACAAAAATCTGAGCTGCCTTGTTGGCAATTAGGAATGCATTTGTGGAAAAAGCAGGGCAGGATGTGCAAGATCGTGACTTTGGTGGAAACCTGGGATCCCCAATCTCCATTGCAGGGCTGACTCGAGCGGCCAGGAGCTCTGCCCTTGAGACCTGTCTATGATTGTGGCCTTGGGTGGGAGGTGCCATCAACTCTCAGTCCAGCTACAGGACAGTGACCCTTGGGTCTCCTTGAGTTTCTTGGCTTGGCCATTTCCTCTAGGATGTCCAGCCTGGCTGCTCTGGCTGCTCAGCAGCTCGTCATTCTTGTTCAACCCTGCAGGAGTGATATTTGTTTTGTATTGTTTTCCTCCCCAGAGAATTCAAGAGTAAAATAATAATATTAATAATTCACAAAACATTTGGATTTGCATTTTATGTATTCTACCACCAAAAGGCAATATCACCACAAATTCTGGCCTTGCCTTCTGTGTCCTTTGAAAAAGGCATTTTAACACATTTCCAAGAAATGACATTGCAAATTTTAGAACTTCCCAGGGAACTGGGCAGATCTGGGACCCCAGCATCCTGCACACTGGATCCCAATAAAAATCATCCCGTCCTGTGTGCCAGGCATGGTAGAATCACTGCAGGAGATACAGCTCTTTGAAGCAGAGGGACAAGTCTTTGTGACCATCACAGTTTGGGGAAAGTATCATGAATGATCTGATTCTGACAACAGTAGCAATGAGTGCTGAGCACACATCAGTGATCCGCAGGCCAGTCTCTTGTCATTGGGCTTCTGTCCTACCCAGTTTGCAAGGGGCTGAGTCCCTTGCCCAGTGCTACAGAGCCCTGAGCCTGGCAGTCTGGCTCTGAGATCTGACCTCTCGGTGGCTCCCATGTACCTTTCCTCAGCCTGGGCCTTGGTGCTGTCCTAGGTGGCCCTCTCGTCCATGCACACAGCATGTTCTCATGGAGTGCCTTGTGGGGCAGTACTGGGCTGGTCTCTGGGACCAATGATAGATCAAAGACAGTCTTCCGTCCTTGACTGCTTCAGGTGGTTTTGTTCTTTGTGATAATGATGATTCATATATTTAGATGCATTTATATTTATAAAGCATAGCATAATTGCTCCTTTGCAAGGTTATCTCTATGGATGCAAGTGAAAACGTGAACGCAAGCCCACGTCTTTGGTCCACCGGGTGTCTTAAAGTTTATTCTGGAGATGCAGTGTTGACTCTGAGGTGTGTGACTCCCCTTGTCTTTGAGCATTCTGGTGGCTCTCGTGGCTAAAAGTGTGTGTCCAGAACACTGAGAAGTTGGGCCCAATGGCGAGGTGCTGAGGGTGAGCGTCTGAGGGAGAAGGCGAGGCCAAAGGCCTTGGGGCTGCCTGCTCCGTTCCTGGGGTGGGGTCTCACTTTTCGTGGCTGTGGCTCAGGCTCTCACTTGTGCTTTTGCTGCCTGGCGCTGTCCCCAAGGCTGAGAGGGGACAGGACATGAGTCTGCTCAAATCCATCCCTCCATGTGGGTCCAGCTTCACACTGACCCTGACCCTTTGGTTCAAAGATTCATGTTGTTTAGAGAGAAAGGGGCCTTGGGTCCCTCTTCCAGATTCTGGCAATGGTGCAGAGCCAAGTGTCCTGGCTCAGAGCGCAGACTCTGGGTTCAGGTCTGGTATAGGGTCCTGGGTCTGTCACTTAGAAGCCTCAGTCCCCTGCCTGTACAGCGGGGGGATTGGTGGTCCCCTATGGGCGAAGATGTGAAGGTGACACCATGGTCACCGTGGTCAGCACGGTGCGTTTGATCTGGTCACCACTCAAGGTATGGAAGATGCTGGCCATGACGATCCAGCACAGCCCAGCTGGCAGAGGCCCTCTGGGCAGAGCCAGCCCTCTTATCCATCCCATTCTGCACTTGGAGGGTGCCAACCAGCAGAACATTCTCTCTCAAGTGCTGCTGAAGCTGGCCTCAGAGGGCCATCCACCCAGTCCTCCTGGAGTACCCCAGAGCAAGCCTGCACACTTGCCACAGTCCTCCAGTCTGCTCTGAGGTCTGGCACACAGTGGAGTGGCATTCCATCAGCATAGGGCCCGCACACCCTGGAGAGGGCCACTGGCTGCCTCTGCTGCTGATAAGCGGCCTGATAAAGGCACCTGAGGCCAAAGGTTGCCTTGGGCAGGATGAGATGAGTCCTGCCCCTCCTGCCCCTCCCTCTGCTTCCCTCTGGCCTTGGTAAGTAATTGGAGGTTTGAGGAATGGGACGTGGTGCTCCCTGAGGTTACTGGCCCAGGCACTCTGCCAAATCCAGGGGGTCGTGGGGGAGTGAGATGGGTAATTCCAGGATGTGCGTCCAGGCAATGGGAATGACCTGCGTAGTCTTCTCTGTTTGAACTCCTATGGGGACAATTTGGAAGGGCCATCCTGCCTTTTCAAGCAGGGTAGCCTAGCAGAGTAAATAGGAGGCTATGACTTGCAGCTGAGGACCCCATGGGCCCAGGACCCTCAGGCTCCGCTTCCATCATTGCCTGAAGTGGGAGCCACAGACAAGGAGTCACCAGGAAGTGCCCCCAGGAAATGCTGTGGACAGAGGGTTATGAGAATGATTCCGTGCTGCGCTTTTGGAGGACGGTGTTGGCCTGATGCCTGCCCTGCTGTGCCCAGGGTCCTGTCAGATGGTGCTTCTGCTCACTCGTGACTTTGTTGGTTTGTTCTCCTGTAACCACATCTGTCTCTCCTTGGAAATCTAGCGCACTTCTGGATCTTGGTTTTGAGTTCAGGTGGCATAGTTCTTAGAACATTTGATGGCAAGGTGCTTTAAAATGTGAGGGCCTTGGGGCTAAACTTCAGAGTTTGTTGGAAAGGTCAGACCTCACAAGGTGACCTTTCTGTTGGATTCCCACAGAACGAAAACCCCAGAGTGGGCATGGGATGTGTGGGAGCAAAGACAGGCTGGGCTGGAATGCAGCCGACCCCCACTCGAGGCGGGAAGGCAGTTTGCATTGAAGCAAGAGAGCTTGGTAGGAAGAGGTTGCAACCCTGCGTGACCCTGCCAGAGCATTTGGATTTCAGCTAGATGAAAGGGATGTTGCAGTGAGGAACTTGGCCTTAAATCTGAAGGCAGATGAAAGTCCCCTGACATCTCTGGTGTGGTTTATTCCTGCAAGAATTTAAAACAAAGGAAGCAAGGAGGCAAACAATGCTTTCCTTGAGGAGGCTCCACAGCGGTGGCTGGAACCACCTGGCTTCAGAATCCAGCTCCCCCCCTGCGTGGACCTGCAGAGTCTCAGCACGCCTGGCCCACCTCAGACTCCAATGAACAGGGAATGCCGCAGCTCTGCTTCACGTGAGGAAAGGACCTGTTCTCAGTCCATGTCACATTTTGGTGGAAAACAGAGTTCCTGAAGACGAGAAGCGCAGACACACACATGGATGCCCAGGTGCCCACTCATGTCTGAGCCCACGTTTCTGCCCCCTTTGGGGCAGAAGTCAGTTGTATTTAGAAGGAAAATGAATGCAGAGGATGGCTGAGGGCCGTGGACGAGGGCCATGGTGTAGAGGGAATGCTTGGCTGGACGTAGTTGGGGGTGCTTCTACATCCCAGCCCGCTCGCCCCGTCTCCCAGGAACAGACAGGCAGGAGGAGGTGTCTGGCTGTGCCCTCCGCTGCCCTTGCTTGGAGACTTGAAGCCAAGAACTTCTGCAGAACTTGGCACCTCTCTAGAGTGGAGGCAGAGGCCTGGATTTCTTTTATGTTCTTCTCAGGCGACTTAGTGGGAGGCCCTAATACACAGCGACTCTGGAACATGGCAGCCTGCACCCCAGCCCAGTAAGTTAAAAACCAGAACAGATTTGCTTCATGAATCAGTGAGAATCATGTGGAGACAGAGGTGGTTCACTGGTGGACATAGGGGATTGTGCCCCATAGCCTGGGGCATCACTTTGCCAAAAGTCCAAAGCAAGTAATTGAGAAAGCAGAGAGGCCCGTGCATCTCCTCTGGATTTTTATAAATCTGCTTTCCACAGGTTTTTCAGTACCAAGAATGGGGATGGGTGAGCCAGGGATCCTCTAGGACAAACTCTCAGGAGGCCCCAAAACCTCCTTGGGAAAATAAGGACACTGTAGTACAGTATTTCCGAAATACCAAAATGATTGCAAAGAATAATCTTCAGAACCTCAACATTTCTAGTAAGACCTTGAGCTCCACCCTGGCCCTGGCTTCTTGGAGACAGCAGCCTGCACTGGAGTGGTCCAGATGGCACTGCACAATTGGACAGCAGAGGAGAATATCTTGCTACTCTGGTGACAGCAAGAGCAAGCCTGAACACCAAGACTCCTTGTCCCGACCATGGCCTCTCCTTGGGCCAGCCTGGCTTCTCCAGCTTCTTGCTGGTTACTTAAAGGGATATGTGATTGTGTCTGTATTTCTTTTTTATCCCTTTAAATGCCCCATCCTTATAAAAATACCTGCTCCCTGTTTTACCCCTTCTGTTTCCACGGCTGGCAGCTATTTTGAGCCCCATCTGTCTGCAGCTTTACATAAAGTTATAATGAGCCTGGGCTGGCCAAGTGGGCGCTCATGTCTACATTCAACCTGGAACTCCTCAGGGTCACAGAGGGCTGGAGAGAAACTCGAGCCCAGCTTGTCTCTGCACTTGGATTGTGTGGATGGAGGGGCCACACCACAAGACAAAACCAGGTGCTTTTCTCATCTTTCCTTCTGCCCCTGGTGCTCCTCCAAGCATCCGCCCCATGTGTGTGCCTGCACTCAGGAGGATTGTATTCTGGGGAGCCCAAGGACTGTGAATTCTGTGGCTTTGGGGTTATTTTAGAGCCCAGCCGTATGGTAATTGGCCACAGAAGAGCGTGAACAGTTTGGGCAGGCCAAGCTGCCGTTCTCCTGCTGGCGTGAAGGTCTGGGTTCTTCTGTGGTGGAGATGCTGGTGATAGTGAAGGTGGTTGGAATTCCCCAGTGGAGTTTGGAGCTGGGTGGACCCCTTGAGGGACCAGTCAACCCTGTCACCAGCCTACCCAGGACTGCCAGAGAGCAAGTGTGCAGTTTGGACAGGACCTGGTACTGCCTGCTGAGGGCAGCCTCTGGTTTTGCCCTATGGCTCACCCATTTGTGGAGTCTTCTCCGTTCATTGCTGGGTGCAGGGGGCTGCACCAGTTATTACCAGACCCAGTTTGTCCACTCCCAGGGATCTAGAGACTGTGTTCCTTGTAGGAAAACTTCTCAAGAAGAGCCAATTGAGGGTGAAAAGGTAGAAATCAATTCAATCAGCCAAGAACTCTGTGCCCTTGGAAGACGAGATGGCCTAGAAATGGGGGCAGATTTAGATCCAAGTCCTTCCTTCATTTAACAGATGTCTTTCTGAGACACTGGGATGTTGCTGGGTGCCCACCATGAGCAGACACTTGGGTGCAGAGGCAAACAAGGCAGCCCCAGTCCATGATTTCAGCTGGACAAAGCCCTGCTCTAATGGCCCCAGGGGATGGTGCCAAGGTCAGGGCCTACAGGGGCCACATCCATGGCCCACCGTGCAGGTTTTCCTGAAAGGATCTTGATCTATAAGTCATTTAGAGTGGAGAGACTCTGTTGGCAATGCCTGGTTCAGCCATTCACAAGAACGGTGGCCTTCAAGTTTGGGTCTGAAGTCTAAGGGCCAGGGCTCAACAGTCCCTTTGAAAGTGTATACGATTCTATTACAATCCCCAAATGGTCAAGTCCTGAATATCCCTGAGGTTTTTGAGAGGGGTGAGGAGCAGAATGCCTTTTTAAAAAGCGATCCCTCGACTCACAGCAGGTTGTTCACAGCTCCTGATATTTCAGAGTACTCTAGAATCCTTGGCTCCTTCCGGGGCTGAGGGGGAGATGGACTCTTCCTGCTGGGGGCGGCTGGGTGAGCGTTGCCCTTGGCTTCTTCACCCTTCTACTGTGAGTTTCTGTGGTGGAAGTCAAGCTGCAGACGGCCAGCATGCAAGCCAGTGTGTGCCTTCTGTCTGTACACCAAGGCCAGTGAGGAGCTGGTTTCCTGGTCCATGTCCTTTCCTAGAGTTTAGAGGTGTGCCTGATGCTCGGCCTAAGGCCTGGTCTAGTTCACACTTTCATAAGCATTTGATGAGGGGCAAGGAGTAGGCTCAGGGGAGGACAGGACGTCTGAGATGGCCCACCAAGTGTCTCAGAGCTGGACTCGGAGCACCTTGGGATGGAGCGGGGTCTCACGCTTGCTGAAGGACAGCATTAGCCAAACTGGACACTTCACGGCGGGCATAGTTGGAAGGAGAGGGCCGCAGCCAGCTTGGTTTGCTGGGTTTTGTCCTGGTTCTGAACGTGCCCTTTTGTGTATTGTTTGCAGTAAACAAAATCTCTGCAGACCCAAGAGACCACAGTTGACTTCTCGTGAACGTGGGGTCCAGGGGCAGTGAGAGCTCACTGGTCACAAACAACAGACACCTCATCTGGCTAGTGACGCATGCAAAGAGTTTAATGGAAGGATACAGGATGCCCTGGGACTCAAAGAAAGGAGCCCTAGGCTGAAGGAGGAGGGGTCCTGGGACAGCACGAGGGGCTTTAAGAGTTCAATCCAGTGGACGAGTCTGGATGGGACCCTCTGGCACATAGCAGCTTGAGTGTTTTCTGACCTTGAGTCTCTTCATTCAGGGATCTTGGGAAAGAGGGTCTGCCTGGCCCAGCTTGGGCCACCTGACCAGTCCTCAAGTGATGCTGGTGGGGGGTGAGGCAAATTTGTGGTCAGTCTCAGGGACCTCACACAATAATGGGGTCTTCTTCCCAAAAGAACGGGAGACTAGATTCTATGAGACAAAACAACCAACGTTGCCTCAGGCTGTAGGGAAGCCCTACTGTAAGTCTTTAAGAGCAGGGTCTTCAGCTCCCGAGCATTTCCTGACCCCATGCTCTCACAGTGGGTGGGCACCAGGTATGTGCTGAAGTGAAGGCCTGGGGTCACCGGGCTGTGATTACGCAGCCACTGGCACTACCAGTTCCTGTTTCGGATATAGTGAATGTTGGTGACAGAAGCAGCCCCTCCTTGCCCAGGACTAAACTGGGGGCAATTGGTGAGTAGTGTCTTCTAAGGAAGAACCTTGATAAAATCTGCAATTGAGCCATGTGGGGGTCTCTGAGCTGCTTCTCCTGGGAGTGGTGGGAGCTGGTGTCCAGTGACCGAGATACCTGGCAGCTGGAGTTGCCTCCTGACCATCTGCCCCTGGGAGACAGTTGTTTCTCCTCCTCTGGGCTAGACAGTCAGTGGAACCTGCCTTCTGCATACAGTGGCTCCTTATCATCTTGGCTTTCCACTTTAGAAGGAAAAATGTGCACGAAAGGAGGTAGATCATAAACTTGACCTATGTTCTAAGTGTGAGGTGAACATGCCCTACCTGCTGCAGAAACAGTCAGCCAGAACTTGGGCTTTTTTTCAATTAAATCAGCCATAACTGCCTTTATAAAGAGAAAAGTACATCAGGTACCAATCTTGTCAACAGATCCTGTCACCTGTCTGACTTGCCTTATGGGACGAACCACTAGCCCTGAGGTTGTAACCCAAGATACCCACGAGCAGACACATAACAAAATGAGTGGAGGAGGATGGGGGTGAACCATTGGGAGCTGCAGGGACGGGGGCAGAATGGGGTCGCCCGTCAGTGGGCTGCAGGCCGTTGCTGCCATGCTGGGATCTGGGGCTGGGTTCAGCATGGCTTCTACTTACTCAAGATAAGTTGGAAATTGGGATGTTTGTGTGAAATTTCCAGCTTTAACAGCACGCTTTCTTTCTTTTTCTTTTTTTAAATATTTATTGATTTTTCTAGTTGTAGGTGGACAGAATATCTTTATTTTATTTTTATGTGGTGCTGAGGATCGAACCCAGTGTGTCATGTGAGCACGCTACCACTGCGCCATAACCCCAGCCCCACAGCACGCTTTCTTGATTTATGAAGATGAAAACATGCTAGCTTGCTAGGCTCTGTATGAGACAGAGCTGTGTGTGCACAGGGCCCCGGTCTGTCTGTTCCCTGTGGTGTTTACCTGGACTACTCCAGTCTGTACATTGAAACTTGCAGCAGGTATTTGTTAAATGCCATTTAGTGACAGTGGGAAAAAATGAAAACTGTCTTCTTCAAGGGGAATGACAGTTGGGTACACTTTGTTAAGAATTGAAACTTTGGCAGGTAAAACCCCCTTGCTACTTCCTGCCTGGCCTTTGTGAATACCTGTGTCTTCTGTGAACTGCACGCACAGCAGCCAGTGTCCTGATCAGAAAGATGGAGATCGATAAGTCATTTAGGAAAGAACAACACAGAGCTTATGAACAGAAAATGTTTTTGAAAAGTCAGTTTGCTTATTTAAAAACTTCTTGTAGAGACAAAGTGCTTTTCCTGTGGTGCTACAGATGAAAAATGAACATGGGAGCTTTGGGAGTTTGATATTTAATAGCATTTGAATGTGATGTTTGGGGAAGCTTGACAAGTGAGGAACACTGTGATTAATCACTCTGAAACCACTGCTAATCAAATAATGAATGTTCCAAGTACATAAATGGAGAGACAGTGTTGCACAAATACACAGGGCACTAGACATTGAATGCATGGGTGCACCGAGGGCTGGTTGTGTTTTCATCTCTTTATCTGCTTCCGTTTTGCATGGAACTCTTTGTTATACCTAAAGCATTAATGGATGGAAGAGCTGCTTGTCTCTTTAAAGAATTGTATTCTCAAAACCCTGTTGCAAACAATAAGCAAAGTTAGCTGGGTAGAGATGCTGGTCCAAGATTCTCAGCCAGTGTATCTTCATCTTCATGGTTCCACCATTGGGTCTTTCCTGCTCCCTGTTCAGGAAATGATGACAAAGGGCAGCTCTCCCTTGAGCTCTCACTTGAGTGGCAAGTGCTTCAGATGGGCAGTGGTGAATGACAGACCTGCCAAAAGGAGGTGTGGCCGAGAATGGCATTGCTGTGCCATATGGTGTTTGGTTCCTTACTACTCTTCTTTATTGCTTAGTCACACATCTCAAATGGAGGCCTGGTAGATAGAATTTTTCTGCTTGATGAAAATCATAATTTCCCAGGCCAAATAACAACAGTAGCTAACTTTCATGTACTGTTAAGCCTATTTACTAAGTATTTTTCATGTAGCATCTTATTTCATTTGTCCAACAACCCTTTTGTGAATCAGGAAACTGTTGAGAGGGTGGGGTGATCATCACCCAAGTGCTTTACAACTTAATAATGGAATTACAGGTAATCTCTCTGCACTCTGTGTACCTTGCATGTACCTGTACATACTGGTGTGATATTTTTCCTCTCCCTGTTTTCATACCCTGGAGGCATAGACCCAAGGGTGCCTTTCAAACTTAAAATAACACTACATGTACAGTGGTTACTTAACAGATGGTGGAGATTCTTTGTAATGATGTTTATGGTTATTGAACTCATTCAGGTGGAAAGAGTCTAGTCTTGCCAGACAATTGTGCCACAATTGGCTACCAGTTGCTCAGTCAGTAGTTTTCGTTTGCCCAAACTTGTGGTAGATCCCTGGCTGGCATAAAAGAACTAAAAGATCTGCCTTTTCTTCTGCAAGAACTGGTAATTGACTCTTAGACCCGGGTAAGAAACATCTCTGGCCTGCCTCTGTGAATTTGATGGCCACCTGGGACCCTCCTTGAGCCACACATCCCCCATCTCATTGTAGGGAATCTGTGGGACTGGAAGCCATCTACCCCTTCTTCCAGACCATGTCCTCAAGCCCACTTCTGGGACATGTGTAGGTATCTTCTAGGTTCTGACATTCAGGACAGAAGAGGGCTCAGGCACATATCCCTATGCCTGTGGGGGTGGTCAAGGAGCAGCTTCCTGCAGGGTGGAGCATGCATGGAGCTTGGGGTGCAGCCTGGGGTGTCTGTATGGGAGTGGATTGGGCTCCATTGGTTTGGGATGGAGTAAGAGGAAAGAGAAGCTGCCAGATCTTCCTGGGCTGCTGTGTTTTAACATGGGATCCAAAGAATCCCCAAATTCTAAATCAAGGCTGGACTTCCAAGGTGTTTTGAAGCCAGGTAGGGGGATAGAACTCTCATTTAAAAGCTTATCTGATCGACTCACAATCTTTCAAGTTTGTGGATGGATGGGAGGTGGGCCTTCATTTTGAACTCATGTTCCAAACTCTAAGCTCGGGTGGGTTCCACTGAGATCTGGCCATCTCCTAAGAGCCTTCCAGATTGTGGGGAGGGGGTAGTGCTTCTCTGTAAACATTTTTTGAAATTGCCAGGGTGTTTGCATATTAGTGCTTTTGCCGGGAAGTGCTAAGCACATCTCTATTAACAAATACCGTGTTGCTTTGTTTCCTTGCTTAAAGCACTTCAGAGTGCTCTGCAGCCGAGAGGCTCTACAGCCGCAAATGCATAATCAGCTGACAGCAATTTCAAAATTGCAGGTCTCGCTGTTGATGGGAAAATGGGAGCGTTTGTGTGCCGTTTTCACCAAGAAATGGGGGACTGGATTTAATGTCAACACTTAGAGATTTAATATGGCCCTGTTACTAGAAAAACATACCTTTAACCAGATCTGGACTCACGACAATGGCCACGTTGTTGTTTTGCTCCCCTCCCCCTTTTTACATTTCTGAGAAAAATGGGGTTTGAGAGAAGATTCAGCATGGCGCTGGACCCTGCCCTCCTCCTCTGCTCAACAGCTGGGCGGCCTCTGTCAGCAGGGAGCCGCTGCTCTGCTATTTCTCAAGGCACTTGGGTGGAAGGAGTTGGGGTGAGAACAGAAGGATAGGGCTGGCGGGTGCCTCAGCTTTGGTCTCCAGCCTGCTCTGAGCATCTGGTCACAGTGGGGCAGCCCTGCTGTTTGGCCTCCCCATCCTTGAAAGGCTCCATGGTGTGCGTTTTTAATAAAAAGAAATTCAATTTGGTTTCACTTTGAATACGCAGGGAGGATGTCAGGCCACTCTTTGAGGTGGATATATGGTGATGGGCCACGGGGCTCAGAGAAACCAAGGTGGCTACCCTCTGGGGACGGGCAGGAAAACCAAGACTGGTTGGAAAAGAGGCTTTAGCCACATTGGTTTCTTTGAATCCCTGGTAGCTTGTCCCCAATCATGGCCATTATTACTGATGAATTGTTTTGACTTTCTCCCACTCAGCTGGCAGTCTTCTTTCTTCTCTAGGGGTGAGAGTTTGGCTACATTGAGCTCCAGAACCAGATTTCAATATCTGTTGCTCTGAACACCCCTCCCTCCCACCCCCTGACCATGGACAGAAGTGGTTGACGATTACAGATGTCTCTGCTTTATGATAAGACTTGACCAAGGCCAGTTCCACCCTCAGCCAAGGCAGCGGCCTCTCCGAGGGCAGGGAGCAGCCCTTCTGATGCTCGGCTCTCTGAGGATGAGTGTCCGGAGGCCAGGCTGTTCTAGTTCCTTTGCCACCTGCTGTGCACACAGGAGAAGCTGTCAGCAGCTCTGCCGCCAGGGCGGCCCTGGGCAGGCAGGTGAGGCCAAGGCATGACAGGTATGGAGGTCTTACAGGTGCTGGTGCCCAAGTCCAGCAGCAGCTAAAGGGCGCAGATGGGGACCAACATGTCTCAATCCCAGTGTCCTCGTCAGGCACAGGACAGCCTGTGGACAGGGAGCTTCAGCCTCGCAATCGCTTCTCAGTCTCCCTTGAGGAACTGGAGGCCCAGGCTCAGCTCCCGGGGCTGGGGAGCAGAATGGGCCGTGGTGGAACTCACCTGCAGGTTTGGTCTGAGGACTGAAACTCCTCCTGAGGCCGCCGGCTCTCCCACCAGGTGCCCGTGCCCGTACTGAATGCCGCTGCAGGGGCTGGGCTGCTGGGACAACTGGCCTTCCCCCTGGTCCTCTTGACTTTCTGTCCCCTCAGCCCTTCTTCCTGGGGGCTGAGGCAGCCCAGATGTTTCCCACCAGCAGACCTCAGCTCGTGCCCCACACTGGGGACCCCTGGTAGACTCTCCTGACCCTCCTCTGTGCTTTGCAGACGGACCGTGCCTTATGGACTATCGAACTACAGAGGAAGCTTCCGGGGCAAGAGGTCCTTGGGATGGTTCCCGGGTAGCGTGCAACCCTTGCTGGGGACACACTTGCGCTGTGCTTGTGTGGGGACAGATGACAAGGCCTGCCTACGCTTCTGCACGCAAACCCTGGACGTCAGCAGGTATGACTCTCTCTAGCTCCTCTCATTTCCAGGCGCGGGTCACTGAGGGGTGAGGCCAGGCCAGGGGCTTCCTGAAGGCAGTTGGAAGTTGGCTCAGCCCTGGCTGCTGTGGTCCTGGGACCAGGGAAAGAGGGCACTGAGCGCAGAGGCTGTGGGCACTCCACTTCCGGAGAGCAGGTGGTGCACCTTCCTCAGCCCTCACTGCCCTTCAGAACCAGGCCCTCAGGCCATGGCTGGGTCTAGTTTCCAATTGTCTGTCTTTGGGGCTGAGCAGCACTTCAGACAAATCAGAATAATTTGTCAACGTTAAAGAAGGAAGAATTGACTGCCCGGCCCTGCGTCCTTTTAGCTTCTTCACCAACAGCATGCGTGGCCTCAGGCCTCACTGCTCCACTTCCCAAGGGGGTTGTGAAGAATTTATTTATGTGGGTTATGCATTTGTTTTTTTGGAGGCCCTTGAATTTGAGACCTTGTGGTCTGCTCTACCCTCTTTGAGAAGCTCGTGAATCCATTCTAATGGAGTGAGTGGGCAGACCCCAGATTTGCCCCCGGTGTTCACAGAACAGGTATTCCTGTTAATGGTCTTTGCTACTGGTCTTTCTCTTCACTTTGGGCCAAGACTCAACCAGCCATGCAGAGCAGCCCTTCCACAACCCTGCCCATAACTAGTGAGGGGGATGTGACTCACGTAAAAGCAACCTGAACAGGGTGCACCCAGGGCAGAGCAGGCACTATAGTGGCCTGGTCCCAGGATCTGCTCTCCAGAAAGCTTGATGTTGATCCATTTCCCTTCCCCTTTCTGAGCTTTTAATCATTCGATGAGTAGCAGGGCAGAGTGGACGATGTACTTAGCCCACGGAGGACTCAGCCTACAGAGACCGTGCCTGACATGTGCTGCTTGGGCTAAGACGCTAAGGTGCTACGTGGTGGGAGAAAGAGGTCATCATTTGACACCAAGAAACCAGCCACTTGGAAGTGCAGGTTGATTCATTCAAACTAGCCCTGTCCCCACAGAAACTCCAGGACAGCAGACAGCCCAGACCAAGAAGAGAGTGGGAGGAGCAGAGGGGCCCACGGAGGCCTGCGTCAAAGGTGAAGATGGGGGTGTGGCCCTTCCGGGAGGAGAGGGTGTGTTAGTGGGGTGGCCAGTGGGACCCCGGACGACAGTGACTTTCAGCCGGTCAACTCTGGGGGCAGAGCTGGCTGAAGCTGTGCACAGTCATTGTCCTCCAGGGCTTGGCCAGCCTTCTGTCTTAGGTGCCTCTGCATCCTTCCCTGCTCCAGGGCAGTGATGTCCCGCGTGGGTTTCACTGGGCCTGACAAAGCCAGCTGATGGCTATGTCCCTGATAGCTCAGGGACCCTGCAGGCTGACCTGCCCAGGCCCATGTCTTGCCTCTGTTTCTGTAGCAGTATGACACCTCCCTGCCCAGCTCCAAAAAGCTGTCTCGTTTGCAGCAGCTGATCCTGGACAAAGGTAAAGTTTGGCTTGGCAGCAGCTCCAGGTTCCCCAGTTCGTTTTATTATTATTTTTTAGCTTGCTCGTCTCTTTTGTATGAGAAATCCTGAGGGTTTCCTGCAGCCAGACCAGGTTTATTTGTCATTCTATCAATCAGAAATCATGATTAATGACTTGCCTGCATATCTGCAATGGATGGTAATTTATGTTCATAATAATAGCCTGGAGGAGACTTCGGTTCCTACGGGGACTGATCAAGGGAAGTTAAACCATGCTCAGTATACAGGAGGCTTTCTATATTGGTGGCAGATCACTTCCAGTGGCCCAGAGAGGGATCTGTCAGCATCCATAATAAAAATGGTGAGGGAGGAGGTGGGCGAAGGTGGCAGGGAAGTCCCGGGAGAGTGAGGCAGACCCAGCTGGCTCCCTCTTGGCCTCTCCGTTCTTTTCCTTGCTCCTTCCTCCCCGCTAGCTAACCCACATTCCTCTCAGGGAGGATGGGCACAGTTAAAGTTGCCCATCCCATGCATCACGTATTCATTCGCTCGTGCCTTCCTTCTGCAAAGACTTGTGCGCACCTCTGCAGGCTGGGCTCTGTTCTAGATGTCGGGGGCACAACAAGGGGACCGAGGAGAGGGTCTTCTTTAAGAAAGAAGTTTCTGGTGGAAACAGACGAGAAGCACATGCAGCAGGGACCGTGGGTGCGAGGGGCGATGGAGAGTGAGCAGGGACAGGAGGTGTTGGGACAGCTGCAAGTTGTGACTGGTGGACAGGCACACGCTCACCAACCAGGTGACTTTGGAACAGAGCCCTGAAGGAGGTGAGGGGCGAGCCACAGGGATGAGAGAGGAGCTGTGTTTTGGGCACGGGGAAAAGAAGTGCAAAGGCACTGGAAGCCAGCAAGGGAGCCCTATAAGATTTCCTTGGGAAGAAGGGTAGTTACTAAGCCAAGGTCCCTGTATTCTTGCAAGACTCGAGTTGGTGACGTCCAGCAGTAGATGCTGCCATCCTCAGCTAGTGATCAGCCCAGATGGGACCAGGCCATGGGACCAGGCCACAGGAGGGCTCCTGCGGCCACACCTTCCCACTCAGACTGCAGGCTATGAAATGCCAAGAGGCCCTGGTGAGGGGGTGGCTCATATCAGGGCATAGCTGGAGATGGGGCAGGAGGAAGCCACCTCTTCTGGCTAGGGAAAGCTAGTATTCTTTTGTAATACACCTCTGTTTTCTTTTGTTCCCTTTGCTCATGATAGGCTGAAGTCCAGGGCAGACAAAACACGTAGCCCTTAGGTGGCCGCCACGGATGCTGCTCTTCGCGTGGACTTCCTCCCTGCCCTCCCCGCCTGTTCGCTGTATCTTCCTGGAAGGAGCTGTTGCTCCCCACAGTTCACATTTCCACCTCTTTAGGGACAAGGGGTGAATGTTTCTGGGGCAGAAAACTCACCCAAAGAGTCCCCACTTAACAATGTACCCCTACTCCAAGAATGCCCCGATCCAAATGACCCCAATTTCCCTAATGGGTAAAATGATCCCAGATGTGCCCGGGGCCCAGACGCCTGTGGCTCTGGTTTTACCATACTTCTTGGAGAAGTATGGTAAGCTGGAAAGCCACTTACTGGCTTTTGACATGACTCCTCTTGGAGAGTAAGCGGATGCCAGGCAGACTCTTTGCAAATGTAAACATGTGTCCATCTTGTCGTAGAGGTACAAGGCCGATGTGGCCAGGCACCGCGACTTCTACAGGCTGCATACTGAATTAATGAGGTGAGGAGTCGGGTGAGCCTGGTTCAGAGGTATAGAGTAGTTTAAGTTTGAAGGACTGAGACAGAAATTTTTAGCCATGCTTGGTACTCATCAAAGAATGTATCAAGGAAGGAAGGAAGGAAGGAAGGAGGGAAGGAAGGAAGGAAGGAAGGAAGGAAGGAAGGAAGGAAGGAAGGAAGGAAGGAGGGAAGGAAGGAAAGAAGAAAAGGAGCTCTGAGGTCTGTGACAGGAAAATGAGAAACTGATGTCTGACGGTTTTGAACTCTGAGCCCCACAGAGCTCGTTTTTGGTCTATGGACTGGATGGTGGCGTCCCTTTTAGATACTAGGCCCGTGCACAGCAGAGTCCTCTGGCCTTGTTTGCAAAAAGCCAGCTGTGGAGTCAGCCCCAGCTCCAGGTTATTAGGAGTATTTGCTTTCATGAATAATTGTGAATCTTTTGAGAGTGGCTTCAAAATAAGCCATGAACACAAACTGCAAATTATGTAAATTTCTATTTATCTATATAATTGGCAGCAACTGGGAATTGTAACGCCTGGCGGTTCAAGATCTCTGCAGCTGCGTCCTCTCTGCAGTACTGTGCTCCCTGTGAGAGGGGGACTGTGACTTGGGCAAGTGGGGAGAGCGCCACTCCCACTGAGTGCAGAACAAGGAGAAGCTGCCTGTGTGAGCAGGGGCGAGGGCACCTGTCAGGGTAGTCCAGAGGGCTCATGGCAAAGCACTGGCCTTGTCTGGACACAAGACTCTGGGGGAGCCTCCGTCTATCCCTTGCTCCAGGAGTGAAGTGCACATCTGTCATGGGGGGGTGAAAGAGACCGACTTACCGGAAGAATTCTGTACGGTTCAAGAGAAGCGATTATTTATTGGGGAACTGTTTTCTACTTCAGCTCCTTTATGGGATCTGTTAAAAGTAAAGTCACTGTACATATATAGATTTTAAATTGTGTTCTGAATCCAAACTCCTCTTCCTTAGAGCTTGAATTACGTTATTAAGTGCGTATGTGCTGCCTGGCACTGTGCGCCATGCGTCTCAGAGAGGCGTTCACTCATCGCACGAACACTCAGAAAATATTAACTGTCAAATGCATAATAAAAAACTGAAAAGTTTGCTCTGAGTTGTGGGTTTTCCTCCCTGTTGTTATATGCATGGTTACACATCAACTTTTCATGGAGCTCTGGAGAGGCTGGGAGGGAATCATAGTTCGGGAAGTAGAATCCATCTAAAGTCAATTATGGACAAGAGGAGGGGCCTCTTGGATATTAAGGAAGGAGCGGGGGTTGGGGAACCATCCCAAGAAGATACAACACTTGAGGCAGCCAGGAAAAAGGACATTTGGGGAGAGCGTTGGCGCCTTCCCCTGGCACCACTGTGCCTTTATAGCAATGTAGAGCTTCCTCCTCTGGCCCTGCAGTATGCCGGGGAAGGACGCAAGAGTCCTTGATGAGAGCTCCTGAGGATTAGCCGGGAGCAGCCACAGTGGGCAACATGTTTAAGCCTTTGAGATTATAAAACGTCTCTGGGGGTTGGGCTGTTAGGAAGGAGTAGGGTTTTCTTTGTTTTCCCTTCCTCTTTTTTCCTCTTCCTTTCCTCCCTGTCTCCCTGTCCCCCTTCTGGATCCAGACTTGAAGACCCTTAGAGGGAGCAAACAGGCCAAAGACAGAGACCCAGAAAAAGAGCAAAGGGAAAGTCACTGTTCTGAGTAGTTTGATCACTATCTAATTTGAGAAAACCCAAGAGCCTCTTGTTTTAATTAAACTCATTTTAGAGAGTTTTGACTTGATGAATGGAGAGACTTGGGTACTCATTTATTCAGCAGGAGGTGCAGTATCACTCAGCGGGGGCCACGGTGTTCATCTGAGGTACTAACAGGGCCTAGAATCCTCCCACCCACTGAGCTGCTGTGGAGGCCGAGAGCAACGGAGGTCAGCCCAGAAGTTCCAGGAGCTGGTGGGACCTGCCTGAGTCCCAGATGTAATGGGTGTCCTTGGCATCTGGGTGGAGCAGTAGAGGGACAGTCTCTAGAGTCGTGAGCAGGACCAGCTGTAGAAATTGTAGGCCCCAGCTCAAAAAGGATTGAGGATACCGCAGTGGTGGCAGCAGAGCAGTAAACCAAGAGGGCTCTTCTGAGCCTGCCTCCCATTCACCAGCTTAGATGACCAGTCAGAGAAGCTCAGCAAAAGCTTGTCGGAGCCGGGCGGCAGTGGCGCATGCCTGTAATCCCATCAGCTTTCGGAGGCTGAGACAGGAGGATCACAGGTTCAAAGCCAGCCTCAGCAATGGTGAGGGGCTAAGCAACTCAATGAAATCCTGTCTCTAAATGAAATACAAAATAGGGCTGGGGATGTGGCTCAGTGGTTGTCCCTGAATTCAATCCCCAATATCCCTCTCACAAAAAAAGGTGGTAGCTTGTGGAGTCCAGAGACCTGGCTTTGCTGCCCACTCCCATGGGAACTGGCTTTAGACTCCCAGGCTGAGTTTCCTTGCTGGGTACGACCCTGGCCTGGTTACCTCACAGCTTTCTCAAGAGGGCAGACAAGTCTTCACTGCTTCAAACTTTGCCCCGAGCTAGTTATAGCTTCTGTTCTTACTAGAAATTTCTCATGGAAACACACGTTGGAGTTTAGAAAGTACTCCAAAGTAATGAAAGTACTTTTGATTTATAGAAACCATTAGGAGAGATCATTCCCCACCCCCCTGAAAGACATAAATTCTCCAAATCCCAAAATTCATATCTGTGGCTTCTTAAGTATCCTAAAGCTCAAGCGAATCAAGTTACCTGCTATTCAGAACATCATAAATGCACTTGGGCCCTTCTGTTCCTGAACATGCAATTTCCTTTCTCTTTGTTGGCAGAATGCTCAGAATTGTTGAGATCTGGGAGGTATTTAGTGCAGGGAAATTATAAGAATTAGTAGCTGTCAGAAGCCAGAGTAAATGAACACAATCACCCTTCTGCCGGATGGGCCCTCATCTTTCTGGCACTCCACAATGATGCACTGAATAAATGAGAGAGCCAGGTGATAACGGGAAGAGGCAGAGGCGTTAGGAGTTTATGGCAGAGGCAAAGAATCCTGTGGGACATGGGAGACACCCAGTGAACATGAGCTTGGAGCTCCCTTCTTTCTGCCCTTCCTCTTTCTCTTTTCCTTCCTCTTTCTTCTCTTCCTCCATGTTTACTTGAGCTGATCTCTATCGTGAAGCTGTATTAATCCCTATTTACCTATGTGATTGGCAGGAGCCTCCAGGATCAAGCTTGGCTCTGAGCACTGGCTCAGCCTTCAGCACCACATGCAGGGCACTGGTACCTTCTGTGAGACCATCCCCCGCCTTTCACAAGCTTCCTTTTATTCTCAAGAAGAGGTATTCCCAGCAAGGGCTCTCGGCTTCACACTGTATTTGAATTGCATAGCAAATGTCCCTCTGGCCATCCTGGTTATAAACATGTGTCTTCCATGGAAAGGGAATGGAGATGGACACAGAGATCAGGTTAGTGTCTAGTACATGCCCTGTGCTCAACAGTAGAGTTATCTTGCCAGAAGGAGGGTATTGGTCCTGCCTGGGGCTGGGGAAAGACTTCTCAGGGAGGAGAGAAAGAGCTAGCCACTCCAGGTGAGAAGGAGGCCCAGGTAAGGGGTGGAGACTGCACAAATACCTGGAGATCTCAGCAGAGCCTGGAGGGGCAGGTGGAAGCCAGGGCATGGCCAGAGGACCGCAGGGAGGAGGAGCTTGACCGTGGTGGAGACAAGAGAACCCTAGGTTGATCCTGTGACCTTTGAACCACCTGGACTGCTTGAATGGGTGGAGCTCACTGGCTGGGTCTGTAAAGGGTGAGAATCAAAGGGTGGCTGACTGGTCTGTTGAAAATGTTCTTTGTTTGTAGACACGCCCCTGGACCAAGCCTCCAGGCACCATCTCACCCAGCAGGTGGTGGCAGTGTAGATAGCCTGCAGGGACCTGAGCCCTCCGAGCAGGCAAGTTCATCTCACCTTGTGTCTGTGGGGCTGGCCCCCTCACCATGGTTGTTAATCAAATGTAAGTTGAATGACTGACAAACATGCCCACATTGAGTCTTATAGAGCAGGAATTGGCAAAATGTATGTAAATAGTAAATATTTTTCTATTATTTTATTATACTATGTTACTATGAGTGAACATTTCACTATTTGTACAAGTCAACATTTTTGACACTGCGCCATACGGTGCCTGTTGTAACTACCCTGCTCTTTCCACTGGAGAGCAGCCATTGCCGGGATACGTGATGAGAGTGGCCGTGTCCCTTCCGGCCTGGCTTACTAATGGTCACTGGATCAGTCTGGGCAGTGAGCCGCTAGCCCCTGCTGCGAAATACTCCCTGGATAGTGAATTTTCTACACCTTTGTCTATGTGCAAATATTTTTACTTTTAAATTTGTCAGTGATAGTTTTGCTGGTAACAGAATTGGAAGTTGACAGCTGTTAGCCTCCATTGTTGGAGAGTTGTTTTGTTCTTTTCTGGCATCAGTTAGAAAACTTCTCCAAGAACAATTACTCTTACTTGGTGGATCATTTGTCTTTTCTCATTATCCTTCATGCTCTGCAGTTTCAGTGGAAAGTGATTAGTGAGGGACTTTTTCCCCCTTCAATTTGTACCAATTAGAACTTAGTAGGATTTTTCAACCGAGGGACCTCCCTCTTACTTCTGGAAGATTTTCGTTCTTCTTACCCAACACTCTACTCTGCCCCTCTCTGGCTTCTCCCTGTGCCTTTAGTTGAATTTCACTTAAAGTACATATTGTTTTTTCATTTCTCCCTTGCCTCTGTATTTTAATTTCATTCCCCCTCATTGTATGAGTTCAATATTGAAAATACAGGCTGCTGTTTGGAGAGATTTTAGGTTATCTGGGGATCAAGTTTCGTCATAGGAAAGCTGGCTTTCAGTTGAACCATGAGTGGCCATTCCCAGGAGCTTCCTGTGTGCAAGGCGTGTGCAAGGAGCCCAGGACGCAGGCAAGGTGCTGTCATTCATCAGAGTGGGCGCCCTCTTTCTATTCTTTGTGTGACCCCACGATCTCAGTGCTGTGACAGGCCTCACTGTTCAGATTATCCAGAGTGCTGGGAGCCCCTGGGGCGGCCAGGACCCAGCACAGAGCGGTTTGTGCTCACTGTACTGGTGGATAAATTAGCTAATGCAAATGATGGCGAGGAATTAAGGCTGGTAATATGTTTTTGAAGATATTTTTAATTAAAATATTCAACAATTAAAAACTTTACATGACTCAAAAGTTAAAAAACCAACATCCTACATGTGGAAGCCTTACCTCACCGCCTCCCTGCCACCCACACCCTTCCGTCCCTGGAGAATCACTCTGGTCGACGCTTTCCTGTTTCATGTCCAAATATGAGAAAGTGCCAGCCCCTGGGCTAGCTTCTCACCACTGTCCTACACAGGAGTGATCATGTGACACTGTTTTTCTGACACCACTTCTATAATTGAAGATGTGTTTGTGGCTTTTTTTTTTCCTCCCTGACAACAAATACATGCTGTTTTTCCACACCAATTCTCCAACACCACTGGGTGTCCAAAAATTCAATTTCATTCTGGTGTTATCTGCCTGGAGTTAGCATCAGACCCTACAAGTTAAAATTTCACATCCATAAGGCTGCTCCCACTTAGACACCAGCCACAAGGGCTCCACGTGACCCACCTTTTTGCCTAGTTGACTACAAACTTGGGAGTTCCATGAGCCATCCCCCAGCACATGGGACAGTCTACTAGAATAACTCCCGAGACTCAGGAAGGTGCCCTGTGTATCAGTGCCACTGTATGAGAAAGGACAGGACTCAGGAACAGCCACAAGAATGAGACAGGAAGGTCAGGGTGTGGGGACCGGCTCTGAGCTTCCCAGCACCTCAGCATATTCCCCAGCAGGGAAGCTGCTTGGACCTCGATGTCTAGGGGGATTCTGAGGTTTCATGACACAGGCATGATTGATGAGATCATTGCTCATTGGTGACTGAACTCATCCCAGAGGTCCAGGAGTGGGACAAAAGGTTCTCACTTGCTAATCAAGGCCTCTCTGGTGACCAGTTGCATCCTAAATATGTCTATCCCACCCAGAGTCATTTCTTGAGCATATGAAAGACTGAAACCCCAAGAGTTTCAGGAGCTCTTTCTCAGGAACCAGGGACAAAGAGCAAATATTTATTCTTTTTAAAAAAAATTTTTTTTAGTTGTCAATAGACCTTCGTATTTTTATTTATATGCAGTGCTAAGAATCAAACCCAGTGCCTCACACATGCTAGGTGAGCGCTCCACCACTGAGCTACAGCCCCAGCGCCACGGATATTTATTCTTTATTACATCACAAACACATCCTTGTTTTGGTATCTTTTTTTTTTTTCTTTTTGCCTTATTGTATCCAGGAGGTTCTCTCTGCCAGCACGGACCTTAGCACATTCATTTTATGATCATATGGTTTTTTGTGGGTGGATACACCATAGTTTATTCAACAGGTCTCCTCTGATGGACAATGGAGTCACTTGCAATGCTTCTCTGTGACAATAGTGCTACAGTGAGTAACCCAGCGATGGCCATTGCATACTTGTGTGGGCCTGCCCGGCGGACAGCGGGCTCTGTATGTTGGGGGGTGAAAATATCTATGAAGCTCCCTTTAAAAACTTACACCCCACCCCAGGTGGAATCTTTGGGATAAAGCTTATACTATGTGATGTCACAGCTCTGGCCATATCTGACTGAACCAAGGCTGTGCCTGGAAAGGCTGTCTCCCAGGAGTTGAGAAGCACAGGACATGAGTGAGCTAAGGGAGCGCCTCAGGAAGGGATCCTCCTCTGTCTCCTACACAGAGCACAGAGGGAGACTCGTCCTTGGAGACGGGCAGCAAAGAAGCCACACTTCTGAAGAGAGACAAGACGGCATGCATCCAAGGAGGGAAGAGAAGGGGACTTTCTTAGTTCTTGGTGACATTTGGTCTCTGGCTCAACTTTTTGCACACTTAGATTTGATGCAATAATACAATTTCCTCTCAGCACAGTCCTCCTGGCTGCTTGAGCGCATGTAATTGGGTAACAATTCTGATGTGGGCATTCTCCTGTAACTCACTATAAAATCCATTAATTACCAGCTCTTATTGCATCAAGTTCAATTGCAAAGAGAAAGCCTTGTCCCCAGCTGCTCCCGTACAATCCTGGCTCCTCTGCGGCTGTGCCAACCTGGGTCGTGTGTCTCATACAACCCTTGGGCTAGGAAGTTACAGTGCAAGGGCTGGGCTGGGCTCCGATGCTCACTCATCCCTTGGACCCAAAAGAAGTCCAAATGCTCTTCCCAGAAGGGAAAAGGAGGGACAGAGACCACCAAAGTCCCGCTGCAAGTGCCTGGTAACCCAAGTGCCTGATTAAGACATCATTTCTGTCAGGGTTCTTGCAAGAGAAACCCTGAGTCTCATCTCTTTGCAGCCTTCCTACAGAAGACACTTCCCGACTGGCCTCTCCAGTCACTTCCTTCCAAGTGCACGTCTTCCCAGTGCTTCTCACTAGAGAGGACCCAGGGCCTCCATGTCCTGTGGTCCAAGAAATAGCCTCATGTTGGAAATGAGGGTGAGAGATCGTTCAGTGGGGCAAGTTGCCTTCTTCCTTGGATAGTGTCGGAGGAGGCTGGCTCCCAAATCACAAGGCCGTGCACATCAGCAGCCCATGTGTGATGTTGTCACAGAGATGACCAGAGACTGTCCTCTGCGACCATATCCCTGTCATTCCCAGGGTCGCAGGTCTGGAGTTTCAAAGTTGAACCTTAACTGTCTTAATTGTCCGTGGCTTGGCTCAAACACCAAGGGAAATATTTTTTGGAGTAATTAGCTGATTAACCTTGGGAGTGGGATCAAGGAGCCCTGCTTAGAGATATAGAGATAAGGAACCATCAGTCTACCCTGGAATTGCTATTGAGTATTCTCCAAAGCTATTTGATAACAGAGGTACTTCCTCTTGGCTCAGGCAGTTTTAAACATGACCTTTGCTTAGAACTAGGGTGGATGAGATCTAAGAATTTCTCCTTTTCTCTTGGTAAACATTAAGTCAGAGTTCAAACACAAAAGCAAAGGCCAGAGGATGTAGCTCAGTGGTAGTGCGCTCACCTCACGTGTATGCGGCCCTGGGTTCACCCCCGCACCACGGGGCGAGAAATAATGCTAGAAATAAAAGCCATTTGTAGAATCTACTATTAACCGGGTTCTCTTGAGACACCAAGAGTGTGACTCCTTTGCATGGCCATGAAGCCTGATGTAATATGGTCCTTGCACATCTGTCCAGCCTCATCTTAGTAGGCTAAGATGATCCCTCCCGATGGGCCAGCCGCACAGACTCCTGGCTGCTTCTTGAATTCCTGTCCGTCTCACGACCTTCACTTAGACCATGTTCTTGTCTAGAATGTTCTTTCCTCCCACCCCCACTCTCATGGCTGGCATCTGTGCCATCCCCACCCAGTCTAGCTCAAAGCCCTGCGGTTCTGTGCTCCCTAATCCACATAACCATCATGCCCGTTGAGCGGTCACCCACTGGTCCAGCCTCAGAGCAGAGCCATAACCACAGAGGCCAGTGGTCATGGGGTAACTGGACCTTCCCATGAAGCCCGGGTTTGCCTTGCTGGGCAAATGTTCTCACCGACTTCCTGCACCCAGGTTTCTGCCTGTGTCTTCTCTCCAACACCTCCTTAAGGACCCCTCCCATGTCCTACCCAGGGTCTCTTGAAGTTTTCGTCCTCAGCAGCTTGCCCCAGTTCGGCCTCACAGAGGACCTAGAGAATTGGCCTGGGAGATTCCCACAGGGCAGGGGCCGAGGGAGGGAGGATGAAGAGCCAGGGGAGAGGAGGGCCAGGCTGGAGGCCTCACTGCTCACCCACCCCCAGTCGTCTTGGGTGTGCTGACTTCGTCGTGTTTGGTGGTTACTTGTCCCCTCCACTATGCTCTCCTGCAGGTGAGGCTCGTTGTTTGCTGCTGTGAGATTGGTCCTTGGCTGCCCGCTGTGAACACTTACTGAACAAGCAGACACAAAGATGGGCCCCATGTGGTCCTTGCCTCGAGGGACCCAGAGTCTTGTGGAAAAACAAGCAGACAGACCTTTATAATTCCAAGGGTTTGGTGCCTGATGGGTGCCATGCAGCCCAGAGAGGAAAAGCTCCTCTGCTGGACATAGGGACACACACTAGACACATGGACACTTGCCCCAGACCAGTCTATGCTGCTCACCTCGAGGACACTCGCCACACTGGCCCATCTGAAGAGTGTCTCCTCAGACCAACGCCAACTGTCTCCTCCAGGGCACTCCCGGCCCAAGCTCTCAGCTCCTTCATATGAAAAAATGAGGAAACTTTTCCAGGGCAGTTGGAAGACTCCTACAGGCCCTGGGCACCGTCACTGTCACCGTCACCTGAAAATGCATGCCTATCCCATGCTAGACTTACTAACTGGGAGGAGGTTGTGAAATTCTTTGAAAAGTTTATTAACTTCATTTTAGAAAGTTAAGGTAAGTGTGGCTCCATAGAAGGGGTGAAGATAATGATTTGAATTCTCATAATGTTTAAATTTTGGAATTTATTAGGGATAAATCAATCTTGGATTTTGTGTCTTAAATTTTACCCAACCCATATGATTACAAATGAATAGAGTTGCAATTGACTACTTGCCAGGATCCTGGGTTTTGAGGGGATTTAATGAGACATTTATTAATGTGGTTATGCAAGGTTATTTTCTTTGCTTTGTTTTGTACTTCAGAGCCAATAGACTCCATGTGTTTCAGCTCTCGAATTCAGGCGCTTGAAAAGCTCCTAAGCTATTGCCACTTGCTTACAAGGGCCACTAGTATTGTTCCTTACCACCATGGATCTAGTTATTGCCTAAATCTCATGGTCAGTCTTGAGAGAGAAAGCAAAACACTTGAAGTTTTGTGAGCTTTTGTATATTAGCTAATGCTTTGTGGTAGATAATCCCCAAATTCAGTTACTTATAAAACTAATAACTCCATCTTCCTAAACCCAGGGGTCTTTGCGGTGGTTCTGCCGACCTCCTTTGGGATTGCTTGTGAGTCTGCAGGCAGCTGGCGGCTGGACTTGGGACTGGTTCATCTAGCATGGCCTTGGCTGGGTGACGAGGCCGGACTCCACCTTGCTCATCTTCCAGTAGGTTAGCCAGGGCTCACCCTTGTGGTGGAGTGGGGGAAGGGAGAGAGAGAAACACATGGCATGTCTGGGGCCCAGGTTCTCCCACATTTCATTATACAAAGACAGTCACAAAGCAGCCCAAATTCAAAGGGCAATCTAGATAGCAGGAGCCACAAAATCACCTTATGAGGGGTGTAGATATAGAAAGAGAGGGAGTTAACATCATTAGCATTAACATCTTTGTGTTCATCACAGTTGAGTAGCAACCCTAGCATTTGTGTTTCCTATTTCAAAGAAACGTTTAGGCCTACCAGCAAACATGATAGGGCTATACTCAAATTTCGTCTATTCCATACCATGCAATGTTGCCCTAACCTTATGTCAAATGACAATGATGCAAAATATATATTTGCTACAATTATGTTTCCCAAGCTTGGGCCGTGTGGGATCTGTGTGCACACACTGCCCCTGGCGTCTCTGGATGCCCTGACAGCTCCAAGCAAAGGCCTGGGCTCCAGGTCTGTGACTCTAAGGTTCACCAGTTGTCCTACTGGTTGTTGTTTAAGCAAGTGAACCAGCCTCTGTGTCTTCCACTGTCTTTAATGGGTCCTTCAGCAATGTGATCTTCCTCGTCACTGAGATGGCGAACGTCAGGGCTCGTCCTGGTGGTGGACGCGTGGAACATACTCAGCACACGTCAGCCGTTATTACAGCTCTTGTCCAGGGCCCAGAGCCAAGTTGGTAGTGAGGGAAAATGAGTTAATTGGTGATGCAAAACCAGGTTTTCCAGGAGAAGGGTGTGAAGAGGAGGTGAGGACAAGAAGGCACGAAATCTTGGCCACATTCGGGGGTCTCTTTAGGAATCAAATGGTTCGCTGGCCCCACATTGGTGTCAAATGCCTGGGTTGGTCTGTAGCTAACAGGTGAGTAACCCAAGACAGTCCAAGGGTGGGAAGAGGGCTTTTCCCAGAATTTAGAAATGCTTCTTTCCGCTGTTTGAATAATAACGTCCTGATGACAGCCAGGGGCAAGCAGATATTACTGGAAGTGTTCCAAGCTCTTTTTGAACCAGGACGAAGGGGCTGGGTAAAACCTCTCTTCTGATGGACAGTCATTTCTGGAAGACAGATGGGACATAATTGCAGGAGGAGGTGGGGGCCTCGGTGGGAGAGGATTAGATTGTCTCAGGGAAAGAATGGGCCGTGAAGCAGTCTTCTGAGGACAGTGGAAACATTTGAAATGGGACACTGGCTCCGAGGAAGCTTTCAGGCATGGGAATTCCTCGGCCCAGATGGTGGGAAAATCCTCAGGAAACCTTGGGATTTGGTCTCTGCAGCTGGGCAGCAGCTGTGGCCCTGGAATTGGAGCCGGCCACAGGTGGTACCACCTGTTCCAGTTACCAAGTGTCTCCCAAGTCCTCACAGAGGCCCAGTCCTCTCCCGCTCCGAGTTCTGGGGAATGCAAGAGAGGAAAGGAAAGAGACCATTTGTTGGAAGGATTAGGGAGGCGGCCTTAAGCCTGGAAGCCTCCCAGAGGCTCAGGGTTCATTACCCAAAGGCCCTGAAGCAGCAGATCCTTGCTGTTCTCTCTGATGCCTCAATTAAATCACTCTCTGACGTCACCTCCTCTGCACCTGCAGCGCAGAGTGGGCAACACCACAGGATGTGGACTCCATAAATTCAGAGTTTATAATTGTTCCGACAGAGCGTAGATTGGATCTTCTTTTTGAATTATCTATGAAAAAGCAAATTAAGAGCATGATACTGAGTGTAGGGGACATGCCAGCCCCTCTCCTGCCCTTCCGGACCATCTGCTTTATGTAATAAATTAGCAGGGTCATTGCCAGCGATTCTTCTGGTAGGCGATGTTCTCTTGGTTTTATCGTGTGAAGCCGCATGTGAGGTCACACTCAGCAGCACTTAGTGTTGATGGGCAGGGTTCTTCTGAGGGGCAAGTGACTCCTACAGAGGGTGGGCCTGGGATAGCCTTAGCAACCAGAGGTGCTGGTCATGGAGGGGTGGGCAGCTGGCTCACACTGGAAAGGAAAAGGTGGAAAAGAAGGTTAGTACATAGCTGGACTGGAGGAATGAGTCCTGGTGTGGCATTGCGCAGTAGGCGACCATGCAGTAATAACATGCTGTGCATTTCAAAAAGCTAGAGGAAAGGATTTTGAACATTTTTCATAAAGAAATGATAAATGTTTGAGGAGATGGCGATGTTCAACCTGAGTTAAACATTACACAATGTATGCATGCATTGAAAATCACACGTGACCCTATTAATATGTACAGGTTTATGGTTTTATGTATGAATTAAAAAATAAATAAAAAAAAAAAAAAAGAAAGGAAGGTCTTCCCCAAATCTGAGCTCTGTTGGAACTTAAGCTTAGACTTTTCAGCCTCCAAAATTATAAACAAATGAATTCCTGTTGTTTAAATTATATATGTAAAAAAGAAGGGGATAATGATTGGGGTGGACTTGCCAGATTTCACAAATAAAAATACAAGAAACCAAATTAAGTTTAAATTTCAGATAAATAATAAGTAAAATTTTAGCAGAAGGATGTTCCATGCAATAAATGAGACACATACCAAGAAATTATTCATTGTTTCTCTGAAATTCAAAGCCAGCAGTGTCCTATATTTTGTCTGGTGCTTCTGAATTGCGGAAGTGCAGTTCCTTGCAACACAACAGACACCTGTCTCTGGCTTGGCTCAGCCCTTTATTTCCTAATTGAAAAAAATATCAATTTTTGAGTACTAAAATTTATTTTGGCATTCTCCAAACTTGGCAACAATACAAGAAAATTGTCATTCTCACAGTGTGCGGGTAGAAGTGTGAGCTGGGAGGATTCTTATGTAAACAGTTTGTCAAAATGATTGAAGAACTTGAACATATTCATACTCCAAACTTTTGATTACAAAGATATTCATTGCAATATTACCTGAAATAGCAAAATACATGGAAAAAAACAGCATTGCTTAAATGATAGTAGTAGTTTAATATTTCCCTAGGTTTTCCAGCTAGAAGTGAGACCTCCTCTGCTCACTGTCAAGGAAGCTTCCTTGGGGTCTGGCAAGTAAGCTTTTCTTGACCATCTAGCTTGGGTGGACATTGTGGAAGTGACTGTTCCCTGCAGAGTCTGTCTGCATGCCCTGGCCTTGCTGTGGTTCCGAGTGGATTTACGGATCATTAGCACCCACAGAGGGTCTAAGGATCAGAGAAATCACAAGTTAGAACGTTCTTTTGAAATCAGAAGAAAAAATGCATATTGTAATAATAGTGAATCTCTATGAGCAAGTCTGTCCTGGATTATGTTCATCTTCATAACTTTGTAATCCTCCTTATGGAGGAAAGAGAAAAAAAGGTAGAAGTTCTGGGGCTGATGACCACTGCCACATGGCCCCTGGCAGCTACAGCACCTCCTTAGTCGCTGGGTCACTTGCAGGTTCTTTTTCTCAAGGGTGTTTGGGAAGCAGAGGGAAGGACAGTGTCCTGCAAAGGTTGAAGGGGCTAGAAGACGACTATACGGATCAAAATAGCCCCAGGGATCCCAGAAATACTACCTATGCAAGTAGGGGCAGGAGCAGACCGTTGGTTTTGTTAGACCCTCCCCTCGGTTGTACAGGTAGGCCAAGGGGCATTCAGAAGACATATTAACATTTAGGAGCAGTATCGCAGTTTTCTTGCGAGACAGGGTAAGTCCAGTGCCCCCAAAGCTAGGCTTCTAGGGTATAGCCCCAGAGGCACCTGGAGAGGGAGGCCTGAGGGCACCCAGCTGGAGGCTTGGCCCCACTCCTCTGAGTGACTGTGGCAAATTCTTGGGCTGCTCTCGCCTCGGTTTCCCGGGCTGTAACGTGGGATGGCTGTGAGACCTACATGAGCAAGGCGCACAGGTTCTTCGAGCAGTATGAGCCAGGCACACGTCATCAGAGCGCGAGGAGGAGCAGGGGAAGGGGAGAAGGGCCTGGTGTGCCCTCGCCTCTGCCAGGAAACAGGCCACCCCACCACTTGTGCTGTTCCACATAGGGAAGTCACCCCCAGGGCCTCTAAACCTCCACAGGGGTGCCCAGGGGCTGAAGAAGGGCTCTCTGCACCTTTGGAATGCCCCTATGTCAAGACAGGTGTCCTGCAGTGGCTGTGCGGACTGTGCTGATGTGAGAGGTGAGGACTCTTTGGTGAACAGCATCTGCAGCCAGCATGGCGGGGCCCATGCTTGCCAGGGAGTGGCTGGGGGGACAAGGACCATGAAAGGACGTCTTCCAGCCAGTCCTTCATGCAGCTCCAAGACCCTCCAGCCTGAAGGGCCTCCTGTGGACAATTCTGCAAAACCTACCAATTGCCAGACGTGGAGCTCAGCTTAGGGCTCTGAAGGTCCTCCTTCCAGAATCTGGTCCTGTGGATAGAGGCCTGCTGCAGTGAGTCAGAGCTCTCAGAGGCGAGGCATGGTGGATGCCCATGGGTGACAAGCGGTCCTGGGGACCACAGCAGTGTGGGGCAGGAGCCTGAGGCCCGAGGAGGGGCGTGGTGCAAGTCCTGGTTCTGCAGTCTGTGGCTGTGTGACCGGGGCAAGTCCTCCCACCTCTCCCCGCTGGTTCCTTACCTGCGGACTGAACAGGCGTTAAATGAGGGGACGCATCAGAAGGTTTCGAAAGCTGGCACCAACTCCCTGTTTTTATTGTGCCTCAACCTTGCGGGAAGGTAGCAGGGAGGCTTCCTGGGGAGTGGGAGCCTCGAGTGACACCTCCAAGGGCGGAAAAGCATGCCCACGTCGGGAGGGATTTCCCACAGAGGGGAACCAGTGGCCGGAGAGCAGAGCATATGTGGTCCAGGTGCCTAGAATGTGGGGTGGGGGAGTCCGTGTGTGTGGCTGGGTGGGGATCAGATCATGGAAGGAAACAGAGAAAGAGGATTGTGATCACGCCATGCCCCCGTGGGAAAGGCCAGGGCTTCTCGCTCGGACACTGAGGAGCCGGGCCTGGTTTTGAATCAATGGAAGGGTGATGGGTTCATGATTTAGGAAGAGGCCCTGGCTCACATGGAGGCCCCAGAGACTCGGGGCACTGGGACAGCACCCCAGCCAGGTGAGAGGTGATAGAAGCAGGGCTGGAACCACCCCAGAAGATGGCTGCTGTCCCAGCCAGGCCCCGGGGGCCACCGCCAGCATGCTGGTAGGAAAATCCTACTGAGGAGAGAGTTATGGCTGGTGCAGACTCTCCGGTCTCCTGCGGGGAGAGTTTGACTGCTACTGAGCTCAGGTGTGCACAGAGTAGTCTGTCCCAGAAAGCTGCAGGGCTTCCGCTGCACAGAGCCTCGGAGCTCCTCTGTCAAATAAAGTGCTGCTGGGCAGCCTTGGCACGCCAGGCCCACCACTTGGAGGGTGGCTGTGATTTAGGACAAGAGGCTGGACAACCTGCAGTTGGCCCGAGCTCTGTCCTAGGGTCTCCTGGGCTGGTCGCACCCTGGCGGATGGAGCCAGTGTGGGCAAAGCCCATGAGCACAAGGAGCTTTGGCGTGCCATTGGGTCACGGCGCAGCATCTGCTCTGCCTGTAGCCCCTGGAGTCCCTGAGGAGGTCAGCGGTGTGTACAGGGAGCAGACACACGGCTGCGTGCTTGGAGGCACGGTCCTCCATGATGGTGGTGTCCATTTGCTGTTCACTCGCCATGTCTGGCTGAAGTCTTGTTACAGTCCTGCAGGGACTACAGTTACCTGCACAGCACAGATGAGGGCACCAAGGACGGGAGAGGAATCAGTTCTGGAGGGAGTGGCTGAGGCCCTACTTTTGTCCTGTGACATAAGAGCATGCAAGCTTAGCCTCCTTCCTGACTGCAGACCAGGGGGCTCTGCCCTGGGACCATGGACACTGAGGGTGGGAGCATTCTCTGTGGGGGCTGTCCTGAGCACTGAGGGTGTTTGGCAGTATCCCTGGCCTCCACCACTAGATACCAGTAGCACCTACCAGTTGTGACACCCAGATGCCCCCAGACATCCCCGCATGTCTCCTGGGGGCCAATATCAATGCTGGTTGAGAGACACTGCAGTCTTCTCTGAGACACAGGGTAAAATCTCAGCATGAGTTCCTGTAAAAATCAAAAGCAAGTTACATGTGTCCAATATACAAAGGCACAGAGCAAATATTTCCATACGAAGAAATGGAGACGTACAAAGAAGGGATGGGACCAAAGCGAGACAAATCCAGCTGGCAAATAAGTCCTGTAGCTCCATGTCCAGCATCTGGAGCACGTGGCATCCTGAAGGTCTCTCCAAAGGCCTTGTGTAGCTCCGCCCCAATGGCTTTGCTGGTTGCAACCCAATGGCCTCCCACTTGGCTTGTCTCTGGTCAATTCCTGCAGCTCCCTTTGGAGGACATTCCATGTTGCTGGACTTTCTTATCTCGTGGTCTCCACTGCAGCATCTGCTTCCTCCTCACATCTCCATGCTTCACCCCCTCTGGGGGTGCCCACAGGGACCCCAACTCTATTGTACTTTGCCTGGCCTCCTAGGCCTTCCTGTGAAATCTCAGTGGAAGCCTCCATGACCCCCAAACTCCAGCATCTCACAATCCTGCAGAACCCGCACCTTGTGATTGATGGCAAGGCCTGCCACCATCTCTAGCAGCAGCCAAGCCTTCTGGGACCCTGGCTGCAGCAGCCTCTGTGCACTTGGGCAGCTGAGCCTATTAAAAATACTTCCTAGGTAAACGGGTTGCCCCACTGGTCTCAAGCAAATTTTCACTTCTACATCCTTGAGCCTGAGATGGGTGTGGTCTTGCCAATTCCTGAGATGCCCTCTGTAATGTGAAGTAGTAAATGCCCTTAGCCACGAGTCGAGGAAACAGGAAACTGTTCCAGAGAGATGAAGACCATGAACTTTGGGTCCAGGGTGGTTCTTGTCTCTTTTTCTTGCCGTGCTGGGGATGGATCCCAGGGCCCCACGTGTACCAAGTGAGCCTCCACCGTCAAGCCGCACCAGTACCATGGTGCTGCCTCTTTCCAGCTGTGCCAGCCTAGACACCTCACAATATTTTGGAGTCTCATTTTCCTCATTGTAGAAGGAAGAAAACATTTGACCATGAACTTGAAGGTCAGAGGCCACAATGCGCCTTTGTAAGACAGAGGCCCTCCCCAGGGCCACTCATGGGTCCCTCCATGAGATAGCTCTTGATCAACCCCATCTGAACTCACTGGAAGACATGCTGTCAGCAGCCACTGATAACCCACTACGTATGAGCTGGGTGCTTTATACAGGGGTGTCCGTTAGGGCTTCCCAGAAAGACCCCAAAGGATACACATATCCTATACACGCTGACAGGGATTTACTTTAAGGAACTGGCAAGTCTGAAACCTGTAGGGCAGGTTGGTGGCCTGGAGGCTTGGGCAGGACTTTATTGTTAAGACCTTGAGGCAGAACTCCTTTTTACCTGTGAAACTTGCTTTTGTTCTGAGGCTTTCAATGGGGGGATGAGGCCCATTCCCATTAGCAAGTGGGATCTCTTTGAAATGGCCACTTGAGTGTTAGAAATCTACAAGATACCACATGCTATATGGACACAGTAGGACCGAGTGGACAGTAGGATGAAGTCTCAGTCACACATTGCCCTCATCTTTACGAACAAAACCCCTGGAAAGGTATATTTTATGGGCCAGGACTCCTCCCTCAGAACATGAGTCCTGTGAAGTCCCCTTCCTTGGGGGGCGGGCAGTGCTGAGTAAGATGGGAAGTCACTCTGTGATTAGGTTCCATTACTTGGCCAAAGGATTTGCGGATGAACTGAGGATATTAATCGGCTAAAGGAGAGATTATCAGCAGGTCTGACCTAATCCCATGAGCTCTCAAAGTCTGGGTCAGATGTCAGAGACAGAAGTGAGAGCCGTTTAAAGTGTGAAGAAGATTGGATGCAAGAGAATCTCTGCTGCTGGCTTTGGATATGAAGGGTCCACCTACCTGGTTTTGGAGTGCAGATGGCCTGGAGGAGCAGAGCTGCCTCAAATGATGTCCCATCAGCAAAGACACAGGAATGCAGCCTGCCACCCCAAGACCTGGTGTGGGCTTGGAAGCAGGTTCATCCCGAGCTTCCAGAAAGGACTCAGCTTGGTCACTCCTTGGCGTCAGCCTAAGGGGAACCTGAGCAGAGAACCCACCACCCACCTGGACTTCTGGGCTGGGGACCTGTGGGTTTCCCCCTAGGTGTTGTTTCAAGCCACCAAGTCCTTGTTGGTTCACCTTGTAGCACAGAGAGCTAACACAGGGCAAAATTCACAGGCCAGGACAGGGATGCTCTGAGGGGCAGAGGGACTCGCCCAAGGACACTCATTCTGTGGGAAACAGAAAGTCTGGTGGGCGAGCTCGGAGTGCAGCGCCTAGGCCTCGGTGTAAACTGGGCGGTAAGGAGGGCAGCCGAGGGGCACGGAGCAGCGTGGAGAGCCACCCAACAGCACCACAGCCTACAGCGTGGCAGAGGCAAAGCCCTTGTCACCAGGAGGTGGGGAAGGGTCAGCCAGACCAACCGAGAAGTCCCTCCGTTAAGAAAGAGCACCTGAGGTAGAGAAGCAAGAGCTGCGTAGGTGCCAGAATTCATCCACCCCAGGCTTCCCGCCAGAGGCCACTGTGGGGCCACTCAAGGTACATTTCTTCAAATAACCCAGCGGGGACGGCAGGACCTAGGCGAGGTCTGGGAAGACGGTGCCCCACCTAGTGCCCAGCTGACGAGGACCCTTGCGCTCGGGGATGAAAGGCTGCTGTGGCTGCTCTCGTGTGCCTGACCTCCAGGCACCTGATCTTTCCCTGTAGCTTTTGTCTCCGTCCATTCTTATGGTTTGGACAGGTGAGCATGTCTCTCACAATTCTAGCAAGGGCAGCTTTAAGGGTAGGTGCCCAGTGTTCCTCACGTGGGGCCCTCCCCTCAGAAGCCCCTGCACTGGGCTTGTGACTGGGCAGTCGCTATTTGGAACCCTTCGTCATCTTTCAGCAAAGGGCTCTCCTGTTTGCTTTGCACTGGGCTCTGCAAATCCAGAAGCTGGCCCTGCATTCCTGAGAAAACCCAGGCTCTGCTCAACAGAGTGTGAAGAATGAGGTTCCTGCTTGGCCAGGGGGTGTCCAGTCTGATCAGGAGACAGCCAATCACCAGAAGTGACCGCTGTGAAGAGGACTCTCACAAAGCATGGCGTACTTCTTCTAGACCTGCAGGAAGGAGAAGACGGACCCGGATCCTCACCCTGATGGCTGGGAAGGAGGCAGCCAGGCCAGTTTGAACCCCGTCCCTGTCCTCCGGCTGCTGTGTCTACAGGTCCTACTCCCTCCTGCCTCAGCCCTGTCTGTTCCAGTGCCTATGAAGCTTCTCCCTGCATCTCCAGCACCACACAGTCAGCCAGCTCCTCATCCCCAGAGTGAAGCATCAGTAGTGCCTGCTGACCCCCAATGATGAGGTCAGGGCCCCCATTGCCCACGATGGAAGGAGGTCGCTGTGCAGCTACCTGTGAGAAGAGGCAGCCATTCCCCACGCCCCTGAGGGTGGGTAGGCTGCATAAACTATCTGGAAACTTCTTCTGCATGAGAGATTCCTCTCGTCTCCCCCATTTATTTGTTTATTCAATTGTTTAATCAGTGTGGTCTCACAGATATTTGTTTTTTGTTTGTTTGTTTTTTTGGTACTGGAGATGAACTCATGGGCACTCGACCACTGAGCCACACCCCCAGCCCTATTTTTTTTGTGTGTTTTATGTAGAGACAGGGTCTCACTGAGTTGCTTAGCGCCTCACCATTGCTGAGGCTGGTTTTGAACTCGCGATTCTCCTGTCTCAGCCTCCCTAAGTGCTGGGATTACAGGCTTGAGCCACCGCGCCTGGCCAGATATTTGTTTTCATGCCGGGTTATGACCCAGTGGTATTTTACGTGTCTTCTGTGCAGATCCCTGGCCTCCACCACTGGGAGCTCTCTTCTTGGCTTCCATGTCCCTGTGATGCGCTGCAGACATGGACATTAGTTTGAGCATTTCCTCATGTTCTGCACGGATGTCCCAAGGTTGTCATATACGTTCCTGTACCAGTCCTTCGGTAAGTTACCTCTCCAAGGAGCCTTCGTTCTGAGACAGTCAGAGGCCACCATGGTGGGACAAAGGCTGGGACAGTGAAATAAACCCTGGGTGCAGTAAACTATGGCGTTTTGCTGTGCTGGAGCTCTTCTCAACAGATCCGCATGGGGCCCTGATCAAACCGCAGAAGCAGAATGTTTGCACAAAATGAAATTGTCACCAGGGGAAAACCTACATGAACCCTCTGGCTTCACTTGATCTTAGTCAACCTAAAAATCACGAATGTTACAAGTCACGAAACTGGCCTGTACATTTCTCGTCACACACTGGCTTTGCAGTAGGCAACACTTCTGGTGTGTGGGTCCTGAGGGTGGTGGTGGCTGAAGTTACTCCTCAAGGACCCGAAGGCTGAACACTGACTGCCTCAAGGCGGCAGGTGCCTGGTGGGTGACTGGAATGGGATCTCTGTTTTTGCATTACATCTGTCCCCTTTGCAGCCTTAACTTTGGGGTCAGATTCTGCTAGGCTCTGCATGTAGATGTGTCGGTGGCCTGTGGGAGCTGGTGTGCGTCTTCTACCCCACCCTGATGCGTTTTCAGCAGTAATAGCAGCCAAGTGCTCGAAGCCCTTCAATCCTACCTAAGGCCCTGAGGGAGTCATGAGGCTAGGGTGCTCGCCCTGGGTGCTGGGCCACAGGAGAAACTCAGCAAGATGACTTGACTGCCCAGGGTTCCAGTTCTACACAAGAATGTACCCCCTGGAACCCTGCCCTTGGCCAGTGGGAATTCCCAGACCCCAGCCCCACCCAGGAAATCCACACGAGCTTGCCTCTCCTCTCCAGATCTTTGGCCAGAGGGACCCTTAATGGGGAACCCCTTTAGCATACCAAAGAAGCTATGTCTCTGCTCTTCAGTGGCCACCCAGGAGATAGCCCAGCTCTGCCGATGTTGGTGAAGGCAAACAAGTCAAAGAAGGGCTGCCCCAGGCTGCCTTCAGCTCTCCTAGGGACTCCTCACCCTGGGCGGCCCTTTCCGGGGGAAGCAGTCTTGGCTAGTTTTCTGGACCTGGTCATCACTTTACTGCTATCTCAGCAACCCGAGCCAATCAAAGCAAAGCAAGTAATCATGTCAGGTCAGTCTGAGGCCCGTGCTGTCCTGCCCAACCTCCCCATGAGGGCGTCTTCATCCTCTGGCTGCACCCATACAGTCCCTTCATGGCTGCTGCCCGCGGAAGCTAGTAACAATCTCCAGGACTTATATCTAGTGCCACCTACCTCTCCACTAATCAGGGCTCCACAGGGCAAGGACTTGTTCACCACACAGGTGGCTGAGGCTGTGGCTCCAGGGGCCAGCCTCCGTGGGAACCGGGGGGTGTTGTTTCCCCTCCGTAAGCCTCAGCCTTCTTATCTGTAAAGTGAGGGGACAGAAGCCCCCAGTGCAGACATGACAATTTTAACTTTAGAGATGGGGAATTTGCACACTGGAATTTGATAACCACTGCTTCATTACTGATAACCATCCATCCATTTCCCCTTTCTCCCTTCCTGCCTCTCTCCACCCATGCACCCATCCACCCATCCGCCCATCACTGAGCATCTTCATGATGTGGCTCTGCGGGGCCTTCAGGGATACACCAGTGAGTCTTCCAGGAAGTCCAGGGTGATCATGGTGAGACAGGGTAATCAAATTAACACCAACATTTGCACCTAATCCAGGAGGGTGGAAATAGGCATTAGAGCCAAGGAGAGGCAGGGCCAATCCTCCTGAGGGCAGAGTGGGCAGCAGGGCAAGGGACGCAGGCAGGAGGCCAGTTGAGGTAGGGCCGTGGGCTAGATCGCTGAGCTTGGATCAAACCCATAGCAGCCAGAAACTGGTGTAAGCCATGGCAGGTGACCCTGGGGTTTAAGAGTGAGAAAAAAACAAATGAGAAAAATGGCTCTGACTCCTCTGGACTGCATAGCGTTTCACAATCCTGAGGGCCTGGAATGGTTGTGGCTTGTTCTACCTAATGGAGCTTGACAGTGATGGTGTGGTGCTCAGTGGGACATCTTCCACCTGCAGGGGTGCAGATGCTGCACTGTCCTCTCCAGACAGGCTCTGTTCATCCTCCTGAGCCTTGGCATCTGTGTACGACCAGCAAAGGGGGTTTGGAGCTGGCATCACAGGAATTTATCCAAGTTATGAACAATTTGCTCCCAGGAGTCAATGGCTGAGTTGATGGCATCTTGCCTGGTGGTGAAGCCCGTCCCTCTGTCCCTCTCCATGAACACAGGCCATCTGCATGTCTGGGCAGCTTTAGTTAAGAGACTCTGGGGTCCCCTGCTTCAATCCCAGCATGCCTCTCTGCTCCTGCCGATGGTGTAGCAGGTCATTTCTTTAAATAGTCACATAGGCTGGCTTTCCTTATATTTCTCTCTTCCCTCATTTCCAGCAGTTCCCTGGGCCCTTCTATATCCCCTAAGCCCCAGGCAGGGGTGTGTCACAAGTGCCCAGGTAGAAGTCACCTGCTGGGGCATCTCCCCTTCCATCAAAACTAAGTTGGTGTGAACTGGCCGTGTGCAATTCAGTTCTCATGTGAACTCCAGGACTGCTGACCTCTCTGGAGAACTGGGAGATCTGCTGACCTCTCCATCTGACACAGTGGAGCAGGGGGTGCAGCTGGGGACTAGCTGAGCCTTCAGGCTGTACCTTCTTGCCCACCTGCTACTGTTCCCACTTGACCATAGGCATTTAGAGCACTAAGGCTGGTGTCCTGGTAGGTTGAGGAGAAAGGGTCAAGGATCCATTTAGCAAAGATAAAAAGGTCAGGGAATGTGCAAAGCCATGTGCTTTCCACTGAGGGACAGCTAGGCCACAGGGGAGTGAGCAGGAACTCAAAGAGGCTGAAGAGGTCTTGTGGCCTAGAGCAATGGCACTCCTGTAGGGACCAGTGTGGACAGGTGGACTCAACCAGTAGGATGTCCCCTACACATGGGCATGTACTCAGACCTCAGCAGCCCTGAGGGAGGCTCATGGAACATCTTCTGGCAGAGGGAAATGCGGAGGGGAACTTCATTGCAGACAGAGTTAGAACCATGGTGTTATGGTTTGGATGTGAAGTGTCTCCCAAAAGCTCATGTGTGAGACAACACAAGAACATTCAGAGGTAAAATGAGTGGGTTATAGGAGCCTCAACCCAATCAGCAAATTAATATCCTGACAGGATTAACTTCAGTGGTAACTGAAGGCAGGTAGGGTGTGGGTAATGTAGGTGGGCATTGGGGACATGCCTTTGGGGTATATATTTTGTATCTGGCAAGTGGAGTCTCTTACTCTCTGCTTCTGATCATCATGTGAGTGGCTTCCCTCCACCACACTCTTCTGTCATGATGTTCTGCCTCACCTTGAATCCTGAGGAATAGAGCTGGCTATGTATGGACTGAGACCACTGAAACCATGAGCCCCAAATAAACTTTTTCACCTCTAATGTGGTTCTTTATAAGTCAGGTCTTTTGAATTCTTTTTTTAAAAATTTTTTTAGTTGTTGATGGATCTTTATTTTATTCATTTATTATTTATATGTGGTGCTGAGGATCAAACCCAGTGCCTCACGCTTGCTAGGCAAGTGCTGTACTGCTGAGCTACAGCCCCAGCCCCTCTTTTGAATTCTTGAAGGTTTCAAGATGGTAGAATACAGAAGGTAGCTTTTCTGGCTGCTCCATAGCATGAAACCAAGGTAGCAGATAGGCAGCTTTTTAGCAAAGAGACCGAGTAGACTAAGAATTGGCTCCTCCACGGCATGAGAGGAACCCAGGGGATACCCTGGAATGCAGTCTTCCAGTGTGGACTGGCAATTGCTGGGCCCTGGAGGTGCGCTGATCTAAAATCTCCAGGCCAACTGGCATTCAGCAAAGAACTTAGAGCCTACCTAAGCCTAAACTCCACCTCCAGGAGTTCTTAGTACAAGATTACCTCTCTCACTTTAGCAACCCCACCCTGGGCATGGACCAAATATCATACTCTAGACAACTCCACCTAACAATGATAAGAAAGGAAGCTGAGAATCTTTTGAACTCCAACAGAAACAATTCTTCAATTTTTCATCAATATCTGTTTTTTTTTTCTTTTTTCTGTTCTGTTTAATTGTGACCTTATAAGTTCATGGACATTTATACATATTCATATTTTTTCTCATTTCTAGCATTTTGAGAGTCAGTTACTATTCATGGATCAGTATTTTGAGGAATAGGATGTTTGACTAGTATATTTAAGTTTTGTTTTGTATTCATTTATTTTTATTTTTTTAAAAAGTTTTACCTTATATATATATTTTCTCTCACTTATCTGTTTCCCTTGATTCTTTTTCTATCTTTTCTGCTAACAGCTAATCTACATTGTTCTTTGTTTCACTCTTCCTTTAATTTTTTACTTCTATCTTCTCTCCTCCTCCCTCTTAATCACATCCTATATCACTTCTGTTCTTTCCTTGTCCACTATTTGAAATTGTAAACCCTTTTGCAAGTTTATTGTTTTTACTGTAGGCAGATCATTTCTGTTTATTGTGACAATTAACATTGTAGACACTATAGCAGGAACTATTTGGTTTAATGCTGTATATTTTTTACAATTCTTGTTATTATTTGTCTCCGCCTAAATAGTGAGGTACTAGAAACCATCAGAGACACTGTAAGTTCACAGGATAGAAAGTCTACTACCTCAGATTCATACTGGTAGATGGGTAGACATACAGCAACATGAAAAAGCAAGGGAAAAAATTTCCCCAAATAAACCAAGATACTTCAATAACAGAATCCATCAACACCACAGTGAAAGAAATGTCAGGAAAGGAGTTTAGAATGTACATAGTTAAAATGGTAAGGAGTATGCAAAAAGTAAAGTCAGAGAGAAAATATAGGATATGAAGATTTCTTCAATAAAGATTCTGAAAAAAATCAAGCACAAAATTCTTAAAATGAAGGAATCAATAAACCAAATTAAGAATTCAATGGAGGGCTGGGGTGGTAGCTCAGTGGTAGAGCGCTTGCCTACCATGTGTGAAGCACTGGGTTCGATCCTCAGCACCACATATAAATAATAAAATAAAGATCCACCAACAGCTAAAAAAATATTAAAAAAAAAAAAAAGAATTCAATGGAAAGCATCACCGGCAGACTAGACCACTTGGAAGACAGAGTTTCAGTCAATGAAGACAAAATATACAACCTTGAAAATAAAGTTGACTATGAATAATAGATATTAAGAGACCATAAACATAACTTTAAAGAAATATGGGATTACATGAAAAGACCAAATTTAAGATTTATCAGAATAGATGAAGGCTTGTCAATACAAACCAAAGGAATCACAATTTTTTTTCAATGAAATAATACCAGAAAATCTCCAAAACCTAAAGAATAAAATGGAAACTCAAATACAGGAAGCTTACAGGGCCCCAAATATACAAAATCAAGTCACATTTTAATAAAAATACCTAACATACAGAATAAGGATAGAATTTTAAAGACTGCCATAGAAAAATGACAGGTCACAATATAGGGAAACCAATCTGGATCCCAATGATTTCTCAACCTAGACCCTCAAAGTTAGGAGGTCTTGGAATAATATGTACCAAGCTCTGAAAGGAAATGTATGCCAATCTAGAATACTATACCCAGCAAAGTTAAGCTTTAGAATTGATGATTAAATAAAAACTTTTTATGATAAATAAAAGTTAAAAGAATTCACAACTAGAAAGCCTACACTATAAAATATACTCAATAAAATATTTCATGAAGAAGAAATGAAAAAATAAAACTGAAAACCAGTAAAGGGAGGAACTACACTAGAAAAACAGACAATCAAAGGAGAAACTAATTCAAATCAAAAAACCAGAAATAGATCAAAATGACAGGGAATAAAAATCATTTCTCAATAATAACAATGAATGTAAATGATCTAAACTCATCAATCAAAAGTCATAGACTGGAACACTGGATTAAAAAATAAGACCCAATAATATGCTGTTCCGAGAGACTCACCTCATAGGTAAAGACATCCACAGACTGAAGGTAAAAGTATGGGAAAAAAAACAATGTTATTCACATGGGTCTTGTAAACAAGCAGGGGTTTCTATCCTCATATCAGATAAAGTGGACATATAGCCAACATTAATCAGATGAGACAAAGAAGGACATATAGCTTAAGGGAATTATACATCAACAAGACATAATGATTATAAATATTTATGCTCCAAATAATGGGGCACCTACTGCATACATAAAAAAAACACTTTTCGATTTCAAGAATCAAATAGACTACAACACAATAATACTGAGTGAGTTTAGCACACCTCTCTCACCACTGCATAGATCCTCCAAACAAAAACTAAATAAAGAAGATATACAATGAAAAATACAATTAATAATTTAGATTTAACAGACATATATAGAATATTTCATCCATCAATGACTGAATATACTTTATTCTAAGCAGCACATGGTTTGTTCTCTAAAATAGCCCATATCTTATGTCACAAAGAAACTCTTTGCAAATACAAAAAAAAAAAAAAAAAAGATAATACCTTGCATTCTCTCATATCATAATGGAATAAAATTAGAAATCAATGATAAAATAAAAAATAGAAGCTACTCCAACACCTGGAGACTAAATAATAATAATGATTAGCAATGGATTGTAGAATAAATTAGGGATAAAATTTTAAAAATTAGTGGCAAGTGAGAATAGCAACATAACATATCAAAATCTCTGGGACAACATGAAGGCAGTGCTAAGGGGAAAGTTCATTGCACTGATCTCACTTATTAAAAGTATAGAAAGACACCAAATAAATAACCTAACATTACATCTCAAAGCCCTAGGAAAAAAAGAACAAATCAATACCAAAAGAAGAAGACAAGAAATAATTAAAATCAGAGCTGAAATCAATGTAATTGAAACAAAAAATTAAAAACTCATCAAAAAAGTTAGTTCTTTAAAAAAATAAATAAAATTAATAAACCCTTAGCTAAGTTAACTGAAAGAGAGAGAGAAATCCAAATTACTAAAATTCATGTTGAAAATGAAAATATCATGACAGACACTACTGAAATACAGATGATAATCAGAAACTATTTTGAAAATTTATACTCAAGTAAAATAGAAAATCTGAAGACATTGACAAATTTCTAGAGAGATATGACCTACCCAAATTGAATCTGGAGGACATAGAAAATTTAAATAGATCAGTTTCAAGTAATGAAATTGAAAGTGCCACCCAAAGCCTACCAACAAAGCCCAGGACCAGATGGATTCTCAGCCAAGTTCTAAGAGACCTTAAGAACAAATACCAATCCTCCTCAAATAGAAAAAGAAGGAATCTCCATTAAATAGGAAAGGTAGGAACATTTCCAAACTCATTGTATGAAGCTAGTATCACCCTGATATCAAAACCAGACAAAGAAGCCAGGTGCAGGGGTGCACTCCTGTAATTCCAGTGGCTTGGGAGGCTGAGGCAGGAGGATTGTGACTTCAAAGCCAGCCTCAGCAATGGTGAGGGGCTAAACAACTTGGTGAGACCCTGTCTCTAAATAAAATACAAAATAGGGCTGGGGATGTGGCTCAGTGGTTGAGTGCCTCTGAGTTCAATCCCCATTACGAAAAAAAAAAAAGCCAAAAAAACAAAAAAAAAAAAAACAAAACCAACCAACCAAACAAACAATTAGACAAAGACACATCAAGGAAAAAAAACTTCAAACAACATCCCTGATAAACATAGATGCAAATATTCTTAATAAAATACTGGCAAATCATATACAAAAATATATCCATTTATGTTCAAAACACTGGAAAAACTAGGAACATACCTTAACATTATAAAAGCTATCTGTGTTAAACCCAAGGCCAACATCATTCTAAACAGAGAACAATTGAAAGCATTCCTTTTAAAACTAGAACAAGTCAAGGATGTCCTCTTTCACGACTTCTATTCAACATAGTCCTTGAAACTCTAGCCAGAGCAATTAGCCAGAAGAAAGAAATTAAAGGGATATGAATAAGAAAAGAAGAACTCAGAGTATCCCTATTTGCCAATGACATGATTCTATATTTAGAAGCCTGAACATATTCCACAAGAAAACTTCTAGAACTCATAAATGAATTCAGCAAAGTAGCAGGATATAAAATTAATTCCCATAAATCAAACACATTTCTATACACCAATGATAAAACAACTAAAAAAGAAATTAGCAAAACTATCCAATTCACAATAGCCTCAAAAAAATAAAATACTTGGGAATCAATCTAACAAAAGAGGGAAAGATCTCTATAATGAAAACTACAGAACACTAAAGAAAGAAATTGAAGAATATCCTAGAAGATGGAAAGCTCCTCCATGTTGGATAGGCAGAATGAATATTGTCAAAATGGCTCTACTACCAAGAGAGCTATACAGATTTAATGTAATTCCTATTAAAATTCCAATGACATTCTTTATAGAAATAGAAAAAGCAGTCATGAAATTTATTTGGAAAAATAGAGACCCAGAATAGCCAAAGCAATCCTCAGCAAGAAAAGTGAAGCAGGAGGCATCACAATACCAGACTTTAAACTATACTACAGAGCTATAGTAACAAAAACAGCATGATATTGGCACCAAAACAGACATGAAGACCAATGGTACAGAATAGAAGACACAGAGACTAACCCACATAAACACAGTTACCTCATACTAGACAAAGGTGCCATAAACATACTTTGGAGAAAAGCTAGCCTCTTTAACAAATAGTGCTGGGAAAACTGGAAATCCATATGTAGCAGAATGAAATTTAATCTCTGTCTCTCACCCTGCACAAAACTCAACTGTAAGAGTATCAAGGACCTAGGCATTAGACCAGAGATCCTGTGCCTACTAGAGGAAAATGTAGGACTAACTCTCCATCATGTTGGTGTATGAACTGACTTCCTCAACAAGACTCCTAAAGCAGGAGAAGTAAAATTAAGAATCAATCACTGGGATGGTATCAAACTAAGAAGCTTCTTCACAGCAAGGAAACAAGAATGTGAAGAGAGAGCCTGCAGATGGGAGAAAACCTTTGCCACACGCACCTCAGATAGAGCACCAATCTCCAGGATATGTAAAGAACTCAACAATCCTAACACTCACCCAAAACAAATAACCCAGTCAATAAATAGGCAAAGGAACTGAACAGGCACTTCACAGAAGAAATACATATGGTCAAAAATATATGAAAAAATGGTCAACATCTCTAGCAATTAGAGAAATGCAAATTAAAACTACACTATTTTATCTCATGCCAGTCATAATGGCAATTATCAAGAATACAAGTAACAATAAGTATTGGTGGGGATGTCGGGGGAAAGGCACACTCACACTTTGCTGGTGGGACCGTAAATTGGTGCAACCTCTCTGGAAAGCAGTATGGGGATTCCTCAGAAAACTTGGAATGGAACCATCATTTGACCCAGTTATCCCACCCCTCAGTTTATATCCAAAGGACTTAAAATCAGCATAGTACGGTGACATATCCATATCAATGTTTATAGCAGCTCCATTCATGATAGCTAAGCTATAGAACCAACCTAGGTGCCCTTTAACCGATGAATGGATAAAGAAAATGTGGTACATATACACAATGGAGCATTACTCAGCCATAAAGAATGAAATTATGGCATTTGCCAGTAAATGGATGGAACAAGAGACTATGATGCTAAGTGAAATAAGCCAATCCCCAAATACCAAAGACTGAATAGTCTTTCTGATATGCGAATGCTAACATACTACAGGTCGGGGGAAGAGAAGAATAGAAGTGCATTGGATTAGACAAAGGGGAATGGGGGGGAAGGAAGGGGGATGGGAACAGGGAAGACAGTGGAACGGATCAGGCATGACTTTCCTGTGTGCATATGTGAATACGTGACACCACATCATGTACAACCACAAGGATTGGAAGTTACACTCCATGAATATGTGATATGTTAAAATACACTCCACTGTGTTGTATATCTAAGAAGAACAAATAAAAAAAGAATATATGTCAATATGAAAAAAATTAATGAAATGTTGATTCTTATAATAATAATTTTAAAAAGCAGTCCGGTCTTTCAGTCACTGCAGAGAAAAAGCTGACTAAAGCACACGGCTGCGGCTTGTCCCTCCAGGCTCCCCTCCTGTGTGTTGCTGTGGCCCACGCCCAGCAGCACTGTCTGACTTGCTGACCTGGGGGACAGCTGCCTTCTCATCACCTGCCCTACCCTGATGCCCAGCCCTGGCATTATTGAGCCTCCTGCTCTGTCAATGTTTTTTGTAAGACTCAGGGATGCAGATGGGCCCAGAATGGAGGTAACCTGCCAGGAGAAGCCCGTCCTTCTCCATCCCCGGCTCTCCTGTGCTCTTCAGGACCCTGCAGCTCCTCACGCAATCCTAGCACAGCCACCCCTGGGGGATGAAGAGAGCAGTCTCAGACCTGCCAGCTGGCAAGGCCAGGGTTCAGATTCCAGGCTAGGCCAGATCCGAGCCCCCTGCCCCGGCTCCCAGGACAGTGTGGTGGAGATGCAGAGGTGCCAGGGCAGAAGGGGCTATCATGCCCCTGTTCCTGTCCTAGTCCCTGGCTGGGGCCTGGGTGCAGCTCATCTCCCCGCTCCTCTGCTCTGCCTGGAAGGGCCCTTCCACCCCTTGTTAGACTCCTTGCCTGAGCCTAAATATCTTTTTGCTTCGTTTTCTAAAATGGATTTTTTTTTTTAAATTAAAAAGCAAAATCCAATCTATGCTTTTGTGATAAAAGCCCATTTCCTCCTCAATTAAGCATAATTGTGCAAAGGTTCCGACTGCTTCTCACATGCAGCTGAGGCTGAACCACGTGCTCTGGGTGGGTTCTACGGCTTCCCAGCGCCAGGCCTGTGGGCCGTGGCGGGCCTGGTTCTTCCGTTCCAGGTGAGCCCCTGTCCTGGGGCAGGGCTTCCTCACACCCTTCCTATGAAGACAGCGCCTCACGCGTCTGCCGCTGCTGCTGCTGTTGGGTGTCCCACAATAAGCGGTCATCCCGAAAGCACGAGCCCCGGCATGGCCTCCAGGCACTGACAGGGGGCCCTCTGAGAAAATAAGGGAACCGAGGAGGGTGTTCAAGGCTCTGGGACCTTGCTGCTGCTTGCTGCGGGACCTTAGGTGGCAGTCGCTGCGCTCAGGAGGGCTCAGCTGGCTTGTCTGAAAAAGTAACAGTGCACAGAGCACCCTCCCCCACGCTGACATGAGCATTCAGTGGCCTTGTGCTTGGGAACAGCACATGGTCCTCCCGGCCTGTGCCTATACTTAACGTACTCGGGAGAAAGGAAAACAGCCCCAGGGCCCCATCCTCACTGGGCGTTATCTGCTGGCTGCAGAGCTTGGGGGCTGCCCCCCAGAAAAGCACAGGAACATTTGCCAGGTAACTCCTGGGCTCCAGGAAGGCAGAAGGGAAGTGCGGCTGCGGCCTCCCTGACCCCGGCCATCTCCCCCTCCCCAGCCTGCTCATGTGAACACCTTTGCAGGCTGCTCAGGCTTCCTCTCCCGGGCTGGCCATTGTCCCTGTGGCGGATGCAGCCCTCTCCCCATTCCTGCAGCTCTTCCTCTCCTGGGTCTCCCCGCCCCTCTCCTCTTGGCTTCCTTTTTCCTCCCTCCTGCTCCCTATCACCAACTGCTCTGAGGCACCACAGCCCCTCTGAGGAGTTCAGAGCACAATGCAATAGCTGGGCTTTTCCAGGAGGCTTGGGTGGCTTTGTGTTGCCAGTAGGGTCATGGGTGGGCTTGGAGCTGCTATGAAAATCCAAGGGATCATGGAGTGGCCATGCTGGGACTGGACCCCCTGGGAACTCCCCCAAGGCCATATCCGGGATGTGGCTGGGCAGCGGGGTGAGATCATCAGCAGTGAACTTCACGCTGACCAGACGCAGGCAGGCATGTTCCCTGGCCAGCCTCCAGAGGGAAGGAGGGGAGCCTCATGAGCCTTCCTTGCCCAAGCCCCGATGTCCTGCACACCCCTCAGCTACCTTGTCCCAGCCTGCGGAGGAGCATGATGAAGACATCGATTTTATGCACAGCCGATTTCAGGTCCCATTCCTCCAGTGTAGCCCATTCTTTGACTTCTGTGGGTCCTGTGTGGAAGGGTCTGGCATGGCCAAGAGAACCAAAGCCCAGAGAAGACTCAGGCTGGCACACAGCCACACTGTAACCACAGCTAATTCTATTCTACCATGCAAACGAGGACATGGAGGCCCAGGGAGGTTGTGGGGGTTGTCTTAGTCAACTGTTCTACTGTTGGGAACAAAGACCTGACAAGAGCAATTTTAGAGGAGGAAAAGTTTATTTGGTGCTAACAGTTTCAAAGGTCTCAGTCCATAGACGGCCAATTGCTCTAGGCCAGAGGTGAGGCAGAACATCACAGTGCAAGGGTGTAGCAGGGGAACGCAGGGTGTCGCACCAGGAAGCAGAGAGACTTCTCACCAGGGACAAATACATATCCCAAAGGCACACCTGAGTGGCCCACCTCTTTCAGCCACACCACCTGCCTACAGTGACCACCCAGGTAATCCCTATCAGGGGATTAATGCACTGATTTGGAAAAGGCTTTCCATAACTCGATCATCTCGCCTTGAAGCTTTCTTGTATTGCTCACAATGAGCTTTTTGGGGACACCACATCTATACCATAACAGGGGTCCAAGAATGTCACAGCCTGGGGCAATGCAACAGGGAGCATATCCTGCAAGGAGTCTCCTGCCACGCCAGCAAACAAGCACCCAGAGCGGTGACAGGGAGCACATCCCCCCGCTGCCACGGAGGCACTCTGGGCTGAGGAGCATGCTCCTTGGAGGCTCCCTTCCCAATAGGTTCTGGCCATATGCACACATAGAACACCACTGTTTCCAGCATTGCTGGGGGGGAGACAGGAGGCAGAGCTGGAGGGTCGTCCAGCCTTGCCTGGGAAACTGTTTTCTCCCTACTGTTCCACCAGAGGGCGGAGAGCCCTAGGGAGGGCCCTTGAGATGTGTTCATCCTGGTGCCTGACACTCAATAGGCAATCGGCACGGGTTCTTGAAAGAGTGAATGAATGGATGGAGGCAGCTGGCACATCAGGACCACTCTGTCCTTGCCTACAGGCTTGCGGAAGATAAGACCCATAACAAAACCTCATGGGAACAGAATTAATGGAGTCGCCAAACAGATGTGAGCTCAGGGTCTAAGCTTGGAGCACAGAGGACCCTGGAGCCAGGGCAGGTGAGGGAGGGGGAGTAGATTGCCAGAGGCCTGGGTTTTGGGTGCTTTTTAAGGATGGAGGGAAGTACCTGTAACGGCCACATGATTGGGCACAAGCAGGTGTCTTCTGGCAGTTAGCAAATCACCAGCACGTGCCTGCTCATCACTCAGAGCTTTGCAGAAGCAGGGCCTTCAAATGGTAAGGGCTGTGAGGATGAGAGTCCACCCTGCTTCCAGCAGAATCCTGGGAGAGGGAGGCGACAGGTAGGCTAACGCCTGGGAAGGGGCGGGCCTCTTCACTCCCCAGCTAAAGCCCCCCTTTTAAAAAGGTGGTAAAATTAATGAAAAAATATTGAATTCTCAGCCTTGGCAGCAGAAGGATAAACACAGGTGCATTTTGTCACCGTGACAGATTCAACGGCATTCATTTCTAACAGGCAACATCATTTGAATGAAGACAGCAGCCATCTGTTAAATAAATAGTTGTGCTGTCGTAGGCTCCGGTGCCAGCCAGAGCATGGCCTGCTGCTCACCGCCAGGATCTGTCAGCCTCTGAACTTGGGGGTGTGTGTGTGTAGTTCACTCCAGGCCCAACCCTGGGGAAGAAGAGGGGCTCTGCTCCTGGACTGAGCAGGAATTCCACATCATGCAAAGACTTCAGAGCTGGTCAGGGAGATTTTGAAATGCAAACTTTTTTTTAAAGTATAAAAAATAGCTGCTCATGATAGTACAAAAACAACTTAGTCAAGATGGAAGGAAATGCAATACGCCTGCTGTGTGTCGTATGCGCGTATAACCTAAGGCAGGAGGAGTATGTATAGCTTACATCTAACAGAGGCAGCAGGAGCCTCTGTGTGCACTGAGGGGCACTGGTGGACCCACCCAGACGTCCTTCCACGTAGGCTTCTGTGAGGGGTGACTCCCTGTCTGTTTTGGTCACTAGCTCAACACCAGTTTGCATTTGTGCTGAAGGGAAGAACTAGCGCCCTGCCAGCTGTGGAGGGCATCACCTGTGGACGCCTCTTTGTTGGCTGAAACTGGGGGAGTGGGTGGTGGTAAACGCCTGGCTGCCACAGGCTCTGCTTTGAGGACCCTTCAATCTCAGGCACAAGCACGGGAGCCCTGGGAGGGCTGAGTCCCAGGAGCAGAACGGAGGAGTCGGAGGGCACGTGGGCAGCTCACTGCAACGCACGCTATCTAATCGCTGCTTATCCCTGTAGGGAACTGATCCTTGACTCTTGACACAGTTGCAGGTCTTTTCCCCGATGTCCTGCACACTTCTGTCCAACTCTCCGAGGCTCAGAAGGCTCAAGGCTGGTGAGGACTGAGGCCTCGAGGGCTGGTCTGGCTGAGGGCACACCCAGCGTGTGTGCCTGCTGGTGTGTCCAGGTGTCTGATGCCCGCTCTGGAGAATGGGTTGGTGATGGTGCTTCCTCAGGGACTGATCCAAGGTTTCATGACCTCACCTCCCAGCTACCAGGATGCCCAAGTGCACGTAAGTCCAGGGGGTGAACCACGGTCTTGGAACAGGAGCTCGGTGGATTCTGGGAAGGCTCATTGTGGTGGCCAGGTATGTGAGGGGCGCAAGAAGAGCCCTGCCCTTGTGCTGAGCAGCCTGCCCTGCCCGGTACCACCCCTGCCACCACCCTTTCGTCTCTGACGTTCCGAGTCCCCAAGACGAGGTGGTGTGTTCACTTACTGTTGTGGTTTGGATATGAAACATCTCCCAAAAGCTCACATGTGAGGCACTGCAGAAAGGTTCAGAGGCGAAATGACTGGGTCATGAGGGTCTTCGTCGAATCGGTAAATCACTGTGTTTGTGGGCAGTAACGGCAGGCAGGTAGGGTGTGGCTGGAGTGGGTAGGTCACTGGGGTGTACCTTGGGGGTTTATGCTTTGTCCCTAGTGAGAGGAGCTCTCTGCTTCCTGCTGTCCCGCTCTGAAACTGAGCCAAGACACACTTTCCTTCCTCTAAGTTGTTCTTGTCAGGTCTTTTGGGCACAGTGACACAAAGCTGACTGAAGCACGGACAGGTGAACAGGGGCCCAGTCACTCGCCCAAAGTCACACACTTCTCATGTTCCTGAGGAGCTTGCTTTTGGCCCCAACACAAACTTTGTTTATTTTAATATAAAGTAAGAACTTTGCTATGGCTGTGGAGCCCAGCTTGGGTTTGAATTTCCACCTGCTGATTCCCAACTTTGGAAACGTGGCTCCAGCTGCCTGTGCCTACAGATCTCACAGAGGGAAGGGGATACACAAGACCCTCAGCCAATCTGGCAAGAGCGAGTTCTCTATCGTCCGTCAGTGTAGTGCTGCGTCTGGGGCTGGGTGCACCCATGCAGCCTCAGTCCTTCCCTTGAGCCTGAGGCCACAGTGCACAGGGGAGAGGGCTGCTGCTCCCCTCCACCAAAGTGATGGGGGGGTGCGAGACCTCTGTGCGAAGGATGCTCTCTCCAGGGCCCGGAGTTTGAGCAATTTCATCACCGTCTTGAAACTCCTCCAGTGCATCTGACCTTTGGATGCGAGGAATAATTAATGAGGTGCTTTGGATGGTGCTTCAAGTGTCACATTTTTAATTAACACGCCAGGCTACCGCCACGCGGTTGGATGTTCCACCCGGTCCACCAGATCACCTGGCCTCATTAGGCAGCTCTACTGCGTTTTCGATTACTTGGTGACTTTGCTAAATAGGTCCCACGCTGTTGACGCTGATGTCGGGCAGCCCTGCACCAGAACTGATCGGGGGCTCGGGTTTATGCAGCAGAGGCCAGGCTCAGGCTGGTGCTGGGTGAGGTCGTGACAGCACCCAGGTGTGGGCGGGAACTGTCCAGGGACGGAGCAGTGCGTCCCACACCTGCACTGCGCCCTTGCCCAGGGCCCTGTGGCCACCTGCAGGGACTCCTCCCAACCTCGGCAATGGGAGGTGCCCCACACTTCCACCATCCTCGAAAGCTGCTTGCCAGGGAGCGGGAGGGGCCCGGGCCCAGGAGGCAGACCTGAGCCGGGTTCTCGTGGGCTTCACCTCCCGGTCTGGCCCACTGTCCCTTGCTCTGCAGTGGCCTCCAGCCCTGGGTGAAGAGAAGCAGCAGGAAGCTCAGCCACCAGTCCCACAACTCGTTTTGAGGGTTGAGATTGTAATTCTGAGGTGGGGAAGCGCTCCCCTCTCCACAGCGGCGGGGGACTCATTCACATGTGATGATCTTTCATATTGGCCGGCCTGTCAGCACTGGATCAATCTGTTTGCCTGATCTGGGATGTAGGTGCAGTAAAGGTCAAAGGAAAATGAAGAGTAAGGACGAAGCTCACTGGGCCGGGCCTCTCTCCTGCATAAAGCGAGTACTGCACATTTGTCATCCCAGGCCTCAGAGGCCCTCGGAAGCATGCATTTGGGTTAATTTTGTTTTCACAGACCACCCCCCAACACCCAGCTTCCCCTTATGTTAGCATGGAAGTCAGCATTTTAATCAGCAGACTGTGGAAGAGAAAGCGGAGGCTCAGAGAGGTTAAGGATCCTGCACCAAGTCACACAGCAGTGGTTGGATCTGAGCCCAGGTTGGGTTGGGTTTCGTCTGTGACACCCAGTCAGCATGAAGAACTCCTGTGAAAGAAGGAACTGGTGCTTACCACACAACCATGAACCAAGAACACAGCTGTCGCTCTCTGCAAAAAGGAGATGTCTGAGGCCACGAGCCAAAACAGCAGAGACCCTTGTGGACAACAGAGATGGCCTTGGTTGGCCAAGTCACAGGGGGCTTTGTGCTCCTGAGGGGTGGGAGGGGAAACAAGAAGACACTGAGCAGACCACCTTCGGGCCCCTGGTGCCCTTCCACCTGCATTCAGACTCCATTCGTGTTGTTTTGTGGACCTGCTCTCCACCCACGGGGTCTGCCTTTAGCCCACCTCGCTGAGCCAATCAACAGTCAGCACATCTAATTGGACTGGTGTTGACGCTTCTGTTGGCAATCTAACAGTGCAATTAGCAAAAATTAACCTTGAGAATAAATGAACTCTCATAAAAGAAAAAGTTTGGCTTTTGCCAAGCCCTGTAGACACCCTCTCGGCAAACACCATTTGGACTTTTCTGGATGTGCCTAATAAGAAGGGGCTGCTGGTGGCTTGAATCAATAGATGAAAGGTCAAAAATAAACCCCATTTATTAAGCACACACAGTGTTGGACACTGGCGTAGCTCTGAAATTCTCTCTAAACACCTGAAATGGGTGTTCTGATTATAGCCTTAGAAAAGCTCAACATTTTAATTTTGAAATAATCATAGATTTACAGGAAATGGCCAACACAGTGAGTGGCGAGGCCCCATGCGTTTTGCCCATGGTGGGATCTCGTCCACCGTAACCCAGCATCGAATGCAGACCGTTGGCTCCGTTCAGCCACAGTGCCTGTTCAGATGGCACCATTTCTCATGCCCTGCATACATGTGTTTCTCCTTTTCTTAGATGAAGCCAAATTGTAGAAAGGCTTAGGGGAATTGCTGCAGGTGACAGGCCAAGTCCGGCCAGGGCCAAGTCAGAACTCCGCCTGCTTGCCGATTCCCTACATGCCCTTCGTATGGAATAGGCTTAGTGTGGAAAGATTTTACTTATGGATGAATTTAGCCCCTGGAAAAAACCACACATACAGCTGGCAGCAAAAACACCTTCTTGCTCATCTCACTCTTCTAAACATGATGTTCCCGGAGTACTTCCCTGGCTTTGCTGGGCCTGATGGACTTGGACGAGCAGGGACACCTGGAGAGGGGGAACTTTCCAAGTACTTCCAATCTGGGAATGTGGACAGAAGCGTGTGGCTGCCTGGTCAGGAGCAGGGAACAGCCAGGGTCAGGGGACCCCTGGCAAATGGAAGCCTTCTTCCCCATGAGGGACAGAGGTGTGGAGAGGCCCGAGATGCTAAAAGGCAAGTCCTCGTTAACGTCCCACAACTTGGTCTGAACAACAGCTCTCCAAATGTGCATCAGACTTGGCTTTGTGCTTGGAGCTGTTAAGGATGTAAAAGGTCGTGGAGCTACAATAAATAATGAAAAAATGTGCCTGTTTTGTGCTTGGGAGACAGGGGTGTTTTACCGGGAGGAGGTGATGTCTTAAAGGCTGGGGGGCAGGAGGTGGAGCTTAATGTCACCTTTTCCCTCTGGGTGGCAGTGGAGCTGGAAACTTACTGCAAGCTAAATTAAAAAAAAATCAATAGCGATTCAGGTGATCATGAATTAGGGGCTATCTGTGGAGGCTTAGAGGATTAAGGGTAAAGCTGAAGATGATCAATGGGTAATTACCACAGCACAGTGGTGGGGCCCCTGCACACTTCTGTAGTCTGGGGGGCAGGGCTGCAGGACTCCAGCAGGCAGCCCAGACGGACCCCTTTTAACTTCAAAAGTACACAACATGTCAAACCGGAAGAATCATGGTTTTGATGCATTAGGGAGGCCGTCTGTGAGCCCCTCCCCAGGTGCTAGCCCTCTGCCCTTTCTCCAACCACCCTTGCTGATGCCCCCAGGGGTGGGGAGCACTGCTCTCCTCTCTGTTCAGATCTTGGGCAGACAAAGGCAGAGGTGCGGACCTGGGCTGCTCCATGCCAATCAATCCCGGGGCTGTAATAACTACAATTTTCTGATTTGAAGGCAAAACCAAATAACCCAGAAGAGTAATTCAGGCCACATGCGGCCTCTTCCTGAGGAGGAGTGCAAATTGATTTCCCTTTTCTAAGCCCAATTGCAGGCCGCTCGTCGACCCCCTCCAGCACTGCCGAGCTCTTTCCTTCCAATCTGTTGGGGCGCAATTAAGACAGGCTTAAAATGGCTTTTGCACCCTCTCTGCCCTTTGTTGGCTGAGCTTGGCCTTTGTGCTGAGGCAACGGGGAGACCTCCAAGCCCCAGCCCCGGCATGGCCTTGGGAAGGTGGCCCCACCTCCATTCCCAGCTAAGCTGAGGAACCGAGGCTCCAGGCTGGGCCCCTGTGCCCTGGGGACAGTGCAGCAGACTGGGCCACCCTGGTTCAGGCTCTCCAGGTCATCTCCTCTTCAGCCAGACTTCTCTTCCCTGTGTGGCCTTTGACGAGTCCCCCGGGGCTCCCGCCTCACATGGACTGACTCCCAGAGTGGGAGTGTGGGCTCCAGGCTCCTCTGTCCCTGTCAGCACCCCAAGCCACCCCTTCCCTCCTGCCTCTGCTAAGCCACATTCCGACTCCTGGCGCCCCAGGTTAACACTTTGCCCTCACTTTTTCTCTGCCCAGGGGCCCACCAGGAGCCCGTTGCTCTTTCTCAGCCCAGCTGTCACCCCCTGCCAGGCTGTGCCCTTAACAGCCCCGTTCTCTTTCCCTCTAGCAGGGTCTTATGGAGCCTCCTCGTAGGCCCTGTCTGGCTCCCGGCTTTTGTTGTTTGGGCTTGTCTAAGGCTCAGGCGCTGCTCCTGGTCGGCACTTTCCGAGAGCTGGAAAGGGTGAGTGAAGGGGCGAGTGGGGTCCAGCCAATCCCTGGGGCGGAGCTGCTGCTCCTCCTGGGCTCAGCTCCCTCCATCTCCTCATTTAACACGTGAGGGAGCAGAGGGGCCAGGTGCCTGACAGTAGAGGAAGGAGCCTCCTCACAGCTGAGTGGGGTCCTGGGGAGCCCCTCCACTCCGGGGGTACCTCCAGATTCAAGGCCTCAGAGTCCAGCTGAAGGGCCCTGGAGGAGAATGGAACCGCCCACTGGACCTCGTCTGTGACCTGGGCCCCAGAAATGCCCCCAGAAGTGAGGCACCAGGAGAAAGACTCCTCTAGCTGAAGGACAGAGACCAAGCAGCCTCTGAGGCCGTGGAGATCTGCTTGGTGCTCCCCAGGCCCTCACACGTGCCCTCTGAGCTTTCATTAAGATCTGCCCATCTCTTCTCTGTGCAGTTAAGATATTTTACAACCCCTTGCCCCTATAAGGGGCCTCACTTGGGAGGGCTCCATGCTGGAAATCGAACCCAGCCTTCCCTGCCCCAGCCACGTTGCCCTGGCCACTGTGGGGCCAGTCGGCCCTCCTGGGGGGCTGGCAGCATGTTTTCTGCCAGTCAGAACCAAGCCATCTGTCCTGACAGGTACCTCCGTTTGTGTGATCTGTCAGGGTCTCCAAACACCTCTTCCATTCTCTCCTCCACCCTCAGGGGCCCTGCACAGAGAAAAGTACCCATTGATCTGTTTGTTTTCTTGTGCTCTGAGCTGGTTGCTCTGTCTGACTGCAGTGTGCCCACTGAACTAGTCCAGATACCCCTGAGCTCCAGCTAGACACATGCTGGGTCCCTACCCCAGCCTGGGACAGGCTCCTGTTGGGGGGATTGGGGGCAAGGCTGAACATAGGCCCACGATGGGCTGGCATATGGTGGGGGCACCGGAAACCCTGGGGCCAGAGCCTGCCGGGTGCCCCCCCTCCCGCACTTGCCATTGTGCACAGAGACAGCAAAGAGGAACCACTTGAGCTGCCATCAGCCGCTGCTGCTGGGAATCAAAGAGTACACGGGGCCCAGCCCGGGGCGGAAGAGTGCTGGACACCCATTAGTTGTTATGGAAACTCATTACCCCAAGAGGTCATTCAGCTGAAAATATAAACAATTTCCCAAAAGGTTTTAGCAAAATTCATGGGTGACAGCCATAATGGCATCATTAAAGGACAGGAGCGTGTTCCGCTCCTGAAAAGGGACCGCTGCCCTCTCTCCTGCACGCCCACGGCCTCCCTACCCAGCTGCACGCGGCCAGGCACGCACAAGTCCTGAGAACCCTGAGAGCCCCCCCTCTGGAGGCCCGCTGGCTTCTCTCAGATCCTGTGCTATAGAGAGAGACAGCAAAAAGCACTGTGCCCCCCAGGGCTCCCTGAGAGAGTTCTTCTAAAGAAGGGTACAGAAAGTGTCACTGTCAGTGACTGAGTCATGAGCATGGTAAAGCTGTCCACTAACAAAGCATCAATGATTGCTATTGTTATATTGTGTTATTTATGTCACTAATGATCAACTATCATGAATGACACAGAGTGGCATCAGGTGCTTCCAGAGCTATAATTCTAGTCACAGTCCTGAGACTATAGTCCTGAGACTGGCACCATTGTCTCATGTGGCAGATGGTCAGACTGTTATATCTTCTAATATCCTTTTGTTTCATTAAAAATCTGACCGGGACCCTGTGCCAAGCAAGGCTGTCGGCTGAGCTGCACCCTCTCCTGTCGACCTGGTGCTCACTGTTCCCTCCATGAGCTCCCTGGTCCAAGCAGTGTGCCTGTGCCCATGCCCACACGTGGACTATGTTTTCTACCCGGTTCCCTCCAACTGCCCTTTCTGGAACTTCCCAGTGGGGGTTAAGGGCTTCCTCAATGCTCCTGGAGATTCTGAACCTCAGCATTTTAATGTCTGGGCCAAGTACTTGTTGCACATCTGTCCACAGAGGAGGCTAGGAGCCCTTTGCGGGATGGGACTGTTGTTTTGTCTTTGTGTTTCAGGGCTAGGCATGAAATATACACTGAATGTTGGTTAGATTTTATTGCTAGAAAAAACGTTCTAGGAAGATTTTTGGGTCTACAGTGGGTACAAAATACATATTCGTATGACAGCTAGACTGGTGGGTGGTGGAGGGATGACTGGATGGTTACATGTCAGGATAGATGATTGAGGGCCGGGGTTGTGGCTCAGTGGTAGAGTGTTTGCTTGAATGTGTGAGGCACTGGGTTCGATCCTCAGCACCACATAAAAATAAATAAATGAAGATATTGTGTCCATCTACAACTAAAAAGTATTTCATAAAAAGAATAGATGATTGAATTTTGGATGGATGGATGGATGGATGGAGGGAAGAAAAGGCAAAATGAAAATGGATGGGTAGTCAAATGGTTGAGTGAGTGAAGAGATAAACGTCCATGGAGCTGAATAATTGTACAGACAGAGTTGGTTTGAGGATAGAGGTTCGATGATTGGATGGATGGACAGGTATTTGGATGCTGGATAGACAGACAGGACTGAAGATGGATGGGTGTTTGGATGGATAAATGAAAACTCACTGCAATAGAGGGCTAGCAGGATGGGTGGGCAGATAAGTGAATGTTGAATTGATGGATGAATGGCAGATGGCTGGTGTCTAGGTCAGTTTCTCTGGGCAATGTATTCTGGGCTGAGAAGTACCTTCAGGATCACTGCTCATGGAAAAGTGAGAAAAGGCCAGGTGCAGTGGCCCACGCCTGTAATACTAGTGGCTCAGGAGGCTGAGGTAGGAGAATTGTGAGTTCAAAGCCAGCCTCAGCAATTTAGCAAGACACTAAGCATCTCAGTGAGACCCTGTCTCTAAATAAAATGCCAAATAGGGCTGGGATGTGGCTCAGTGGTTGAGTGCTCCTGAGTTCAATCCTTGGTACCAAAAAAAAAAAAAAAAAAAGGGGGGGGGATGAGAAAAGGACAGAGGGAGAAAGGAGAAAGTACTGGAGCTGTAGCACAGGCTCCAGCCTGCAGGGCTCTGGCGCTGTCCCAAGGGTCTGACTTTGGGATGATTTGTGTTCCTAAACCATCTCTGAGTGGTGGCTGAGTGCACCTGGCATCTGAGTGTGCTGTGCTCCCCACCCACACATCAGACCCACCATTCACGCTGGAGCTTTTCCTCATCCTTCAGTTGGTGGTGAAGGACCCCTCCCTGTCCTGGTAGTGTTGTGAGTTGAGGAAAGGAGGCAGGCACGGTAGACAAGGGTCTAGACCTGCTGCCCGGGGATGCCCATGCTCCTCCTTGCGCTTAACCCAGCTGTACCCTTCATCCCACAGTGAACTGTTGCGGGGCCCTCCTGATTCTATGCCTGATGGATGTGAGAGGGCACAGCATGATGGGCAGCTCCAAACCATGTCATGCTGGAGTTATTTGCATATGCATAGACCACTTCAGGGACTTCCTGGGAAGGGGTCCTTAGGCCTGGCTGGATACAGATATCCCACCAGGGCTATCATGCCATGCAAACTGCTCTTGGCTCTGTGGAAGATTCAGGGCATTGTAGGTGTGAGGCTGCGGCAGAAGAGAGACTGTTGCCCAGCTCCTGTGCCTGCACCTGCCACAGCTGGATGGTCAAGCAGCTCTGTCCACACGGTCCTTCACGGATTGTATTTCTGGGCTCTTTCATCCTCCTAGATTATTAAGCATTGTTGAGTGGGATGCTTCTGTTTACCTTTTTTTCCTGAAAGACAGAGAGAGGGGGAGAGAGAGCCCACCTCCCTGCACATGTCTCCTTCCTCATTGTCCTCTTCCTGAGCCTCCTTTTCCTGCTTCCAGTCTAAGGCCAGAGAGCCAAACCCCAGAGAAAGTCTCCTGGCTGGCATCCGGGCTGCCCTCTGTGTGTGCATACAGCTGCAATAACCACATTTTGACCTCTGCCTGGATTTTCTCAGCTGGCTGGAGATGATCCTGTGTCCAGAGCTGTGAAACTTGACATCTTTTATCCCAAAACCTTCAACTCCCAAGTTTGCTTGGCCCGAACGAGTCAACTCTGTTTAATCTTTTGGGTCCTTTCTCATGGAAGAGGAGGATGCTTCTGTGGCTGTTTCTGAAGGTCTGGGGTCCACAGGGCTTTGTCCAACATTGCCGCACCCTCTTTTGGCCCCAGTGGGACGTGTACATTCTGCTGTCATCTCAGTTGTGTTGTTAGAAAGTGAGGTGATGTGGCTATGGTAGGCTGAATGGCCAAGGGACGAGAGGCCCTGGGGTGGCCTTTTGTAAGCTCATGACTTCCTGAGAAATGGGATAGTCTTGGCGCTGTCAGCTTTGCGGGGCACTTGCTGATCAGCTGCCCCTTCCATGTGTCCTCAAGCCGAGAAGGCCAGTGTGCCCTCTTGACTACTCCACAGAGCTGGGGGTGGGCGTTGGCAGGAGGACAGAGGGGGCAGTGAGGACTCATCCGACAAGCCCATGAAGGTGCAGTCAGAGGGTTAAAGGGCATATGTGTTCAGTGGACCCTCTAAGCCCCTATGAGGGTCCAGGACTCAGTTGCGAGAGCCCAGGAATCCTACTGGCTGTGTGGGCCAATTCATTCATTCACTCAACAAACACCTGTTGAGCAGAGGCGACCCAGGACACTCCCCACTGTGCTCTGAGAGGGGCTCCTGACTGTGGCTGTAGGGCCTGCACTCCTACCTCAGCCTCTGGCCTCATTCCCTCCCACTGAGCCCCTGCCTCCCAGCTGTGGCCGCTCTGACCTTCCAGCTTCTTCTCAAATGCTCAGAGCTTTGCCTTTGACTGGGGCCTTCATGCTCTGGGCCTCTAGTCTGGAGCTGCCTCCACCACATCTTCTGTGGCTCCCTTTTACTTCTCAGATCTCTGCTCAAATGGCAACTCCTTGGTGTGGCTTTGCTGGCCCCACTGGACCCTCCATCCCTACCCCCTTTCCTCCTCTCCAAGCACCTACGACATGTTCTGTGTCTGCTTACTATGTCTCCACCATTGGGCCCTTCACTCGTGGCGACAGGACTTTGTCAAGTGCACAGCTGACTCCTGGGAGCCAGAGCAGTACCTGGCATGCAGTTGTTGCTTAATAGATGTTGGCAGAGTGGACTTGTGGGCCAAGCTACACAGACCAGCTCTTGGCCTGCTATTACACAGCAGGAAGAGGGGGCCTCAAATATATAGAATCAATATACAGAGTATGACAAATTGTAACAGGTGCTCAAAGAGGGGCTTCAAGGGTGAGATTCAGGGAGTGGGGGCTGTGAGCCGCTCTGGGATGCAACCAGACAGCCCTAGGAGGGCCAGGCTGGGGCTTCTGTCACCGCCATGTTCCTGATGGCCTGCCCAGCAGCTCCAGTGCACACGCATCCCACACTCACCCAGGGGTCCCGCTCCTAAGGGCCAACTTGGAGCTGTCCAGGAGCCCGTCGGCAGCACAGTGTATAAACAGACCACAGACCACTCACAGGACAGGATCCGGCACACCGACAGCAAGTAACCGCTGGCAGTTCCTCGTAAGACAGGTGAATCCCACAAACACGGTGAGTGAAAGAGGCCAGGGACGTGGTACCTGCTGAAAGGTTCCATTTAGTGGATCTGCAAAACCCATAACCCTAATCCACACAGGAGCAGTCAGGATCGTGGCTGCCTTCTGTGAGGGGATGGCGACTGGCAGCCAGGGACAGGGACTTCCTGCTCTGGCCACGTGGATCCTTGACCCTGCTGGGCTCGGTGCTGAGCTATGCACGTAGACGACAGCACCCCTGCACACAGGCCATGCACTTCAGAGGCCCAGGAGGAAAGCCTCCTGGCCACTCGGAGGCTAGCAGAGGCTCCCCAGGAGTACACGTGACCTTGTCCTTGAGGGCAAAAGCCAAGTCGGAGCACTGCAGACCCCCAAAGCCCCAGGAATCCACCTGGCTGGGAATCATAGGGTTTATATGCACTCAGTGTGAATTTAAAACACCCCTAGTTGTGGTTATTGAAATCATTTTGGTTCCCAAGGGCCCCTAAGGTTCTGGGCCAGGCCTGTAGCTGTGGGAAGTCCAGCCCCCTCGGTTCTGGTCTTCTCAGGTGGATTCGGGGAGGAGAGCAGCTGTCTTTGCACCCCAGGGATCACCTGGTAGCCTGGCAAGTACTTTACATTCCCAGGTAGATCTCCAGTTAAAGACGTTCTGGAGTCTTCTTCCAGCCTGGCCTGGGGGAAACTTGTCTCATGCCCTCGTTTCATTGATCCCACTACTGTCCTTAGAGCTTTCTCCCACACTGTCCTTGCATGCATTTGAATCAGAGTTTGTATTTAGGGTTGGCATTTTGAAAGAAGGATTAGCATAATTTTTAATTTATAGTATTATGAATCTAATTTGCTGGTTCGGTCAGTTAATAATGCTGGCTTCTGGGAGAGCACGCTCCTGCTTCTCCTCCGTGGGTCTGCTGCACCGACGTGGGGTGACAGCGAAGGTAGTGCACTCTGGGAGCTGCCACGATCCGGCGGGCGAGTGCTTGCGCTGGCTTTGGTTTAAGAGGGAGGTCCCACTGGAGCTAAAGCCCACGGGGTGGGGCCTGGGCTCCACGAGGCAGCCTGCCATGCCATTCAAAGGGCAGTGCCAGCCACCACCCCACCCCACTAGGCTCCCTGAGCATATGGATATTTTAAAGTATCAAGAAAGAATAAACACGAGCCCTGCAGGGTGGAGGAGCTGGCAAGAGGGTGTTGAATTAGAGGCAAAGAAGTAGTCCCAGAACTGGACATTCCTCGTCAGGACAGGCATAAGATTCCAGACCATCTGTGTCCACCTTGCCCTTCTAACTAGCTGTCAGCTGGGAGCCATACTTGTGTGATAAAGATATCTTGCCGCTCATTCTGACTTGGGCAACACATTTTATTGTTTAATTCTGAGGATGGAAACAGTCGATAGATTGATGAAGGCACAATGACCTTGTAATTGAGCAAAAGCCTCTGTCTCATCCCGCCGGGGCCCACTGCCTTCCCGCAAATGCTAATGAGCTCACTTGTCGTTGATCTACACAGTCCTCCTCAGTGTGTTTGCATTGCTCTAGTGTTTGGCATTCACAGTCTGGCCCCTTGGACCAGGGATCCGGGCTCAGCACAAGCAGAAGCTGAACATTATTTAGAGCTCCGTCTCTAGCTGACATGGTGGGCTCACAGGGCATCCCTAATTGATGGAGTAAAAAACCCTGATCAGGTACAGCATATGTCCAAGAGACGAACAAAATAGATTGCCAACAGGGCACAAGCTGATCGATCAATCAATCCATATTATGGAGCGTCTTGTCATCCCACCCCACGCACCCCAGGTCAGTTCAGCCCTGAACCATGTGCTATGACGAACTCAAACACAGGAGCAGGTTTCTAGGGCTGAGAATCTCCCCGGGGTCCTGAGACTCACTCGTAGCATGGTGGACAGTTTGAGACGTTGTGGACTGGGGAGACAGAGACAGTGGGCGGACCTGAGCAGCCTCCTAGGGAAAGATGAGGACTTGTAATGTCAGACAGAAGAGCACCACAGGACAATGACCATGGGGGTGACAGGCAGCGTGGGCACCTGGCTCTTCTTCTCCCCCAGGTGAACCTGCAGGCCCTTATTGGCATGCCAGAGTTTTGCCCTTCTCTCCTGAGCAGTCAGCTGGTGACCTCATCTCCTGGGGCTACTGTGAGGCTCTGTCAGTTCTCAGAAGGTGGGATGCAGTTGACAACTGGGGACAACAGGGGCGAAGGTGGGCAGGAGAGGTAAACATTCAGCAATGGACGCGGTGGTGCTGTCTCTGGAGGCTCGGCCTGGGGTGCAGGCAGTGGCTTCTCAGCAACAATACCACTCCATCAGCCCCCTGGAACTGTTGCCCACACCCACTACCCAATGGGCACCAAGGAACCCTTCTCCCCATAAACAACATTCCATCGCTGATAACGCAGGCCCTCCTCTGCCTGCACATAGTGCTCCCACAGGAATCCCAAGGCTGAAAAACGGCTCCTATAACTTTCTCCTTATTAGGCAATAAAATAACCAGAAGGGTTAATGTATATAGAACAACTCTGTGTCAACTGCGTCTGAGCTCTAACTCTCTCTTGACTTTCTTTTTGCCACGAACTGCATAAGGGATACACTTCTCAAGTGTAGACCTTTGGACTACAGGGGAACCTGCTCCTGGGGTCTTTGGCACAGTTGGTACACCGTAAAGGGAAGTGACATTGGCCCAGGAGCTGGCTGGGAAACCTGACTCTGGGACAGAGTTTTATTCACATTCAATAAGATGCTCGGACTGTAAGTTTCAGCTCTGTGAATTCCACTATGCACAGACCCATGTAACCGTCATCCTCATCAAGGCAGAGGACGCTCCTTCAGTCCACAAGTTTGCTTTCTTCCCCCCTTCTCCACAATGCCCACTCTACCTTCTCTCTGGCTCTCCAGAGGCAACCAATATTCTCAACTCCATAGCATAATTAATCTTACCTGTTCTGTTTTGGGGGGCCCAAGAGACGGAATTGAGAGGCATTTTACCACCGAGCCACATCTCCAGAACTTATTTATTTATTCACTTATTTATTTATTTGTTTGTTTGTTTGTTTCATTTTGAGACAGGGTCTTGCTACGTTGTAGATGCTCGCTTTGAACTTGTGATCCTCCTGCCTTGGCCTCCGGGGTCCCTGGGATTACAGGTGTGCACTGCTGTGTCTGGCCGTTTTGCCTATTTTTGGGCAGGTGATGCAAATCTGCTTGCTCAAGTCTGGTCGCTTTCACTTAACACAGTGCTGTTGAGAGTGGTCCACAGTGCTGTGGTATCAACACTTGGTTGTTTTATTCTTGCCAACATTCTGTTGTGTAAATGTCCCTCAATCTATTTACCATGCTACTGCTGATGGACATTTGGATTGTTCTAGTTTAGAAGTATTTTGAATGAAGCTGCTCTAGGAACTGTCTTATCTGTAAGGTTTGCATTTCTCTTGGGTGAATTGCTGGGAGTGGTATTACTGGGTTCATGTTATTAGAAACTGTCAAGAAGTTCAAAAGTGGTTGTACCATTTTTTTTAAACTACTATCTGTGCTTTCTGAGAATTGTGTTGCTTTCCATCCTTATCTGTGCTTTGATGTGAGGTATTTCTAATTTTTACCATTCTGTGTGAATGCAACGATACCTCCTTGTGGTTCAATTTGTGGGAAAGGGTGGAGGCTGTCCTGAGCCTCTATTGCTTCACCTGGGGCATTTTGGAAACTGGACACAGGTGATTGGGTGATCGATGGTTTATGGGTTGGAGCAGAGGCTTGTGAGCAGGGTTCTCTCAATGAACATGGCAGGAAGGACCTGAGCAAAAAAAGTACTACTGAGTTCTGAGAAAGGAAGGCTAGGGCTGTTCTGATGGCCTCGGGGATGTCTTGTCCCTTCAAAGCCCTCTTCAGTTAGGGATCGAGCTGAGCTGGGGGGGTCTCCTCTTCTCCAATTCCACTCCTTTTTCTTCATTGAAATATGTGTCAGTCAGTCAGGCCTCACCCCACAGGCTTGAGCCAGGCCCCACAGCCAGTCCCTGAGCATCTGGAGTTGTCCCTGAAGTGGACATTGTGTGGATGTATTCACAGCAAGAGCCAAGTGAGGGTGAGCTGCTGCTGACCAGCATAGCAGCTCCCTGGTAAGACGAATGTCCAGGGGGCACAGGAAAGGTTGCCGTGACAGATGGGGGATCCATTCTGTTCCTCGCTGCCCAGGGCAAGTTCAACCCCGACAGACAGCCCCCAGCCACAGGCCTGCCCCGCCTCCAGCTGGGCCTCAACATCTCATGCCTTCAAATCCCGAGGCTTGGCAAGGGTCAGGTGGAGGGGTCGGCCCGGTCCAGAGCAGCTCCTTGGCAGGCCTCCCAAGCGCTGCAAATTGAGCTGCTTTCGCTCCCTCCCTGCAACTCACTCCGGGGCTCCCATGAGGGCGCAGCAAGCCGCTCCAGAACACTCTATTTTAAGGTGATGCTGAGGGAAGGTGGTGACGGTGGTGCCGGGAGAGCGTTCCTCGTGGCTCACGGCAGCGCTGGACTCACTCCTCCATTCACTTGTCATGGCCACAAAGAGAAGCAGGACCTCTGCCTAAGGACAGAGAAATAGCCTGCAGTGGAGAGACTGGTCCGAGATCACCCACGGATGCGGGATTGCAGCTTTGGTCTGAGAATCGGATGCCCCAGGGCCTCGTTCCTCCTGCCTCGAGGAGGAGCAAGAGGGGCCCAGCTTTGCACAAGGCCCACAGGCCTGAGGGAGGAGTCAGAGACACGAGGTTTTAACTGGGCATCACTGTGTGGGGCTCAGGTGAAGGGACAGGCCAAGAAGGCCACTATCAGAGGAGAGACAAGAAGACAGCCCTGAAGGTATGGGACAAAAACCAAGTGTGGGGCACGTGCGATGACAGGAAGAACGATCCCGAGTGGAGCTGATCAGCGTGGTGCTGTGGTGTATGTGTGGGCGCGTGGACGTGTGCCTGGTGTAGGCACACGTGTGTGGGTGGAGGCCGGTATGTGGGTCTGCCTGCCTGTCTGACAGAGGCTGCCAATTTGATGGAGGAAGGAAGCGGGAAGGGAGCATTTCGGGGAACATGGGTCCTGGCTGAGGGACATTGAATGCCAGGTGCCAGGGTGTGGTAGGCAGGACACAGAGTGCCAGCAGAGGTGCTGGAGCACAAACTCACTGGTGGAGACACAGAACAAAGGCACTTTCCATGTGCTGTCATTGTGTGTTCACTCAACACACGTGCAGTGCACTCTAACAAGTGTGGGGACCTGAGGTCTGCCTGACAGACAATCCTGAGTCCCCGTCCTCTTGGACCTCTTGGGGTTTATAGTCTAGTGAGAAACACAAACGTGTGCAGTCAAGCAGATGTAATGGAGGAGAAAACGATGGAGAGTTCCTAGAAGAGGAGACCAAAGGCCCAGCAAGCCCTGGGTCCTTCAGAGGCCAGCCCCGACGGGGCACTGCTCACCCGAGCTCTGTAGCACATGCCTCTCTCTTAACTAGATTGTCCTTGGGACTCTTCCCAGACATAAGAGACCCCAAACCCTGCACTGCCTGGAGTGAGGATTTAGAAGATTCAGAAATATTGTAGTGGGTTTGAAAGAAGCTGTGAGTTGCGAATCAATAAAATGAGAAGGTGGATGTGGCTTGAGTTCAAGGTCAGGGGCAAGTGAGCACGTGGTGGACTGACCCCAGTCCTCACCTGCGCAGGTGCCCAAGGAAACATTCTGCAAATGCTCCAGCCAGCTGCCCTCAGTGGCAGACCACCTGGGCATGAGATGAAAGGGAAGAACATGGGAGGGAAGTCACAGGGAGACTGCCCGCAGGAAGCTCCTGGAGTAAATATGGCCTTGTGATCCCAGATCTGCTGGTCCTGACCTTGAGAACCCAAATCACACAGATATCTGGGGATGTCACCTACAGGCTGGGCAGCTGGCAAAGGGACCAACAGTTCCCTGGGTGCTGTCTCTGGCTCCACATTCCACACAGCAAACACCACTGGCAGCCGTATGAGACCCGTGTTCTCCTCATTTCATAGAGGAAGAAGTCAAGACTTACCGCCAGTAGATAGGAGACCGTTCAGCTTGCCCTCAGCCAGACCTGTCTGATTTTAAGGGCCAAGAGCAACGGTCACAGCAGGGCATATTGATATGTACAAGGATGTGCTTCATGAGAAATGTAAACCATGGTAACGACTCCAAGCAATATCAGAAGACACATAGCATGGCCCAGCTCTTCCTGGTTCCCAGGACTTCTCCCCAGAGGCCACAATAGTAACAGTTTTGGACACGCTTCTAGGGATGCCCCAAGCATGGGGATGTAGCAGGCATGTTGTGCATTTCCTTTGCATGCATGTAGTGATATCTAAAAGACATCTTTTTGCACCTTTTCTCCATCAGCAGGATATTTGGAAGACAGTTCATGTTAGTGCAGGTGGACGGGATTCATCCTTGGTGATGGCTTGTAGCTTTGCATGGGAGCGGGACAGGAATTTGGGGATGCAGAAAAGGAAAGATAGACTGAGCCTCAAAAGAAGCTCCCATGAGCCCTTGGAGTGAAGGAAACAGCCATGGACCTTTGAAATGCAAAATGGGTATTCCTGAGAGAGCCAGCCCATGGCCTTAGCCTGTGTCCATGGCCCCTTCCCTTGACACCTGCCCTTGCCAGCCAAAAGTAACTCAAGGGCAGTGTGCACACACTGCAAAGACTGGCACCAAACTGTGTAGCTCCACCAAGGCTCCATGTTTAGCGGAGCCCCAAGCAGCTGTCCCTCCATAAATATTAATATCCCACACCAAAGGGCACTCCCTGAATGTGTATTTCTTTCTTTATCCCCCAAATGTCTCTTCCCTGAGATAGATCACGTTTTCTCTTGAATGTGTACCTGCCTTCCTAAATAAATCTGTCTGTCTCTAACTGGGGCGAGCTGAAATTCTCTACCAAGGACCCCACTTGTCCTGAGTCGAGGTCCCCCTCTCTGGGAATTCCTGGGACCTCTGGTGGCAGGAGCACCATCTTCCATTGAGCCATTGCCCTGTTGGCAGATGTCTGTGGTTTTTAGTCTTCTCCCAGCGTCTTGGGGCAAAAGTGAGAGTGTCTAGGGTAGATTCCTGGACGGGGTAGGGGAGTGGGGGGGAACGGGGGGCTGCAGGGCCAGGTGTGCCTGCTGGAATCTGACTGAGAGTTGCTATGGTTCTTGGGAGCTGCTCTGGTCTCCCCCAGCAGCGTTCAAGGCTGCCGTTTCTCCACGTGGAGCACCCGTCCAGGGTGCCGTCAAGCTCTGCCACCCCGCCTGTCGGCGGATGCCTCATTTGCATTGACAACGCCTCATTAGCATCGTTCCCATGCTGAGTGAAGATGGGCAACTTCTCATACATTTTCAAAGTCATTAAAATTTCCTTCCCTGTGAAACACTGTTCATGTCCTTGGCAGAGTTCTGTCCTGCTCCTCAGGGCTTCTTGGGGGCTACGGGGACTGTGCTTAGGGTGGACTTCGGGGCACTGCAGGAGTGTTGGCTTCTAAGGCCAGCCTTGCCTCCATGGCTCCGTGTGATCTCGTTCAGGAGACTGACCCCCTGTGCGAGGGGCGTCCTTCTGGACGGGGTTGGGTCAGATCACTCTCAACATCTCTGAGTGTCTCTTATCACATGGACACTGGCTGGCGGGTTGCTGTCTACTCAGAAGGAAATGGATCTGAGCTTCAGAAGAAAGAATTTAATTCAGATACGGTGGGCAACTTCCTGACATGTCAGGATATTAACTCTGGATGAGTGACAGGGGTATAGGGAGGACTGTGTTCTAATGCAAAGAACTTTGAAATCAAGATGATTCATTTGTCCTAATGGGGAAAGTTTCTGACCCTGAGCTGGAGTCTGGAGCAGTGTGCACAGAGCTTTGCAGGGCTTGGTGCACAGTGGGTCTGATGTCCTGCTCTGTGCCAAGTCTGCTTGGCAAGGCTGGGCCTGGAGTCCCTGCATTATCTAATTTCATGATTTGGCTCATTACACGTTAGGAGCAGACCCACTGTCAGGCCTAACATAATGAATTAGTAAAATTAGCATTATTGAAAAAATGAACTGCAGGGGAAACTGCTGATTATGATCAATAGTTCAAGTGAGCATGGTTAAAGGATGTCCAAACTCAGCAAAACCCCTAGGGGGCTCGGCAGCAGCACTGCCTGGCTGGCATTTTCGGGGTGCGGGTGTTCTGGACAGTAAGTTTTCCAGGGCAGGGCAGCAGCAGCAGTTCCCAGCCCACTCTGCCGTCCCCAGCTCCCCTCCACTGCCGTCGCTGCAGACACTCTGTGCGGTTTTCTGCCTGCCTTATTGGGCTGCGTGCAGCACCACCTGGGCTTTTCTTAATGACTGAGGTCCTGTCAATAACGCCCATCACTAGTGCAGACAGCTGGCCTCTCCTGCAGAGTTCTAAGATATTAGCATGGTGTAGGAGCTTGAGTCATCTAATCAGACTTCTTCAATGGAGGGGACACCTTTTAGCATCCCCCAAAGCCTCCACAGCCTCCACGGAGGGGCCCTAGAGGCTGGGAGACTCAGGCATGGGGGCACCAAGTCTCTGTACCCCACCCCCTCCCGTAGCTCCTTGTCCCCTGATATTTACCAAACACCCTCCATGTCCCAGGCACCGTTCTCTGTGCTGAGGGATCAGTGATGTGCCAGGTGATATATATGGTTCCCATGCCCAGGAAGCTTGAAACCTACTGTGGGGATGAATGTCATCCAGATTCAACACAGCTAACCACGCAAACACAGACCATTGCGGGTGCAATGAACAAGGGCATGGAGTCCTGCACACGGGACTGCAGGCGATGGCAATGGGGGGCTGACCTAGAGCTCGCTTCTAGGGCATTTCACCAGTGCATGTGTTCCTGGTAATGGGAACAAATCGTCATCTCTTCCTGATAATTTGAACTGGGCCACTTAGAGCCTCTGTCCTGGGAAGAAGCAGCAAAGTAGCCTCCAAGTGCTATGCTTGGAGTCCAAGGCCCTGGGCACCCTCAGCATTACGAACTCTGCATCATGCCCCAGGTCACTGCTGTAGCCTCCACACTCCTGGGGAGAGCCCAGAACACAGACACCCCTGAGTGCTTCATCTTCAAAACCCTCTGCAGGGTCAGCTGGAGACGGCTGTGCTGCCTCAGCCCATGCCCTCCACTAGCCAGGACTTTTCTTTTGTGCTATAATTATGGACGTGAGGGGAGTCTCATCCCAAACAGAAGGTCGGCATCAGGTCCTTGGAGCCAGAACATCGCAAAGAATCTCTGACCCGGAGGGAAGGTGGTTTGTCTGCCCTCTGGGGAAGGACGCATGGGGAGGGCCTCCTCTCTCCAGGAGTCCTGTTCTAGTGTGTCCCGAGGTCCTGCAGGAGATGAAGATCAGAGTCAACCCAGCCCAGGCCAGGTGCTGGCTGCCCTCAGGGAGCTGGGGACAAAACAGACACAGGGTGTTGGCCAGTAACCGATGGGGCTCCAGGAGGCAGAGAAGGATGCTACATAAACCACGTGCCACAGGAGGACAAGAACGAGCTCCAGAGAAAAGGTGGTCAGGCCCAACCGGCTCCACGGCCTTCCTGTGTCTCAGTGCAGGCGGGGGCCACGTGTGAAGTGCCCTCCGTGTGCCAGTGCTGTGCTGAGGGGCCTCTCCGACCTGGCCAGGTCCACACCCTGGTCTGTTTCCGATGCTCGGCAGGGGTGTGTGGTCCCCGTGGGTGTTAGATAATGTTTCCTGGCTCACCCAGGCTGGGCTTTTGTGGATCTGATTGCCAGGGCAGGTCCAGCTTGGTGAAGTGTGTCTTCCTGGAATGGACTTGCGAGGATGGAGTGAAGACAGGCCCAGTGAAGGCCAGCTTGGAGATGGCACTGGGGTTCAACTCCAGGCCTGGCCACCACCCAGGTGGTCTCTGGCCAGCCCTGCCACATCCTGAGCTCCAGGTGTCTCCTTGAGCCTGGGGGAATCACATATGCTCCACTTGCTTCCTGGGGAACCGTGGGGTCACATGGAGTGAAGGGGAGGGCCTCTGTGCTCTGGCCACAGGGCAGCGTCCACACAACCCCCAAAAAACAACCCTTTCCACCAATTGCTGGCCTCTACCCCTGCCTGACAGCCCAGGGCCCCTCTTTTACTTGTATGTGGTAGCTGGGGAGGGCCAGATTCTCAGTCAGCTGTTTAATTTGGGTCAGTGTCCTGTGGGAAGAAGACATTCCTAGGACAAATGACAAGCCAAGGCTGTGGGGAGGGCCCTAGCTGTGGGGTGAGACACAGGTACCCACAGCGAGGCCAGGCTAGTACCATGGGGTGGTGTTTGCACCCTGGGTGGAGCAGAGACCCAAGGCAGGTCAATAGGTCCATGATAAGACAGGAAACTCACCTCCGAGACAGGAAAACAACCTCCTCTCCCCAGCCCTTCCTCTGCCCCTCATAGAAAGCTGGGTGGTCTCATTCCTGTGTCTGCCAACCCAGGACCCGGGGAAGATGAGCCTGCTAATAACCAAGTTCGATAAAAGAGTCAATTAACCCGCCTGGTAGCACAGCCTCCTACCCTGCCTCTTCCTGGCATGTTCCTGAGAAGGTCAGACGCAGCCCATAATTACAGCATTAGGTTCGCAACCTTTTCCATGGTAAATAATTTATTCTTGTGAAGATAAAAATGTCTACATGTATATGTGTGCGTGTAGCACATCTATAACGATGGTTAACACAGAGCGTGCGTAAGCCTGGGACGTGGCCAGTCAGGTGTGTGTGGCCTGCGCTCGCTTTGGTGCCCAATCCTGGCCCTGTGCCGCAGCTCCTTAGGGGCAAAGAACAGGCTGTTCTGGGAAGCTACCTCTGTGATTTATTGACCAGCGTTTTGGAAACCAAATTAATTGCTGAGTGTTCTGTGGAGTAGCTTGCCCCTGGCACTGAGGAGCTGGCCCTGGGAGGTGGGGCTGTGAGGCCCAGTCCTTTCTCAGAAGCGGCCCTTTCTGGAAGCAGAGCTCACAAGCAGGGCACTAGCCAAGGGGTCTCACCTCCCTGCACCTTCGCACCAGGGAGGGCAGGGACCAGCCTCACTACTTTCCCAGTGTCCCCAGCTCTGGTGACCCTTGGTGGGTGTGCCTGGGTGTGCCCTGGTCCAGGGGAATATTTTCTGTCCGCCCTTGGGCATCTGCCGAGCTTCGAGAAAGGTGGGCTCTTCGTCTGCCTCAGGTGGAGGCTGGCTTCTGGTTGGGGCAACCTGAGGTCTGGCTTGACCAGTGCATCTAGTGGGTGGGGGGAGTGCAAGGGTGTCCAAAGCTGGAAACAGGCCTTCCCAACCAGGGTCCCATCTCCAATCAGGAGACACTCTGATGGCTGTCGCTCTGTGCAGTGTGCCCCCTCACTCCCAGGCTTCCCTTCCCGTCTAGTCTCTAGGCCTGTCACTCAGGCTGTCCCCACCATCTAAGGTGTCCTCCTTCCTGGCATCAAAGCCCAGCTGCTCAGGTCCTGGTTCCAGGCCCTTCTGCAGGGACCCCTGCGTGGGTGGGTTCTGGGCTGAGGCTGAGAGCCCACACCTGCACCTTGGCCCAGTGTCTGTGTCTCCAAGATATGGTGGACAGGTGACCCTTCCCTGTGTGTGCCCATGCACAACTCCCACCATGCCGAGCACCGTGGGAGAGATACACCAGGCTCCCAGGTGTCCTGGAACCTGAGTGGAGACACAGGGCAAGGCAAACCCCCAGGCCTCTGTCTCTCAAGTGGGGCCCCCAACTCCCAACCTCATCTCTTCTGAGCAAATGTGTTAAAAGTGCCAATATCACGGTCCCGACTGAGCAGGACTCTTGGGTATGGCCTGGGAATTTACACTGGAAACAGACTCCCCAGGTAAATCTGACAGGTGCTGAATTTGAGGGCCACAGACCTCAAAGATGGCAGTGTCCTTCAGCAGTTGCCAATTCTAGAGGCCCCAGCTTCCACTTGGGCACAAGAGGGGCCACAAAGACGGGCATGATAATCGCTGAGCAGGCAATAAAAGGGTGAGAGGGCTTCTTGCTCTCTGGTGGCTGTTCCCCATCTCTGGAGCAGCTCCCCCATCTCATCTCCAGAGTACTTCTCTTTCCACCAGCAGCTCAGCTTCCCCAGCAGGATTGGTGGCAGGGAAGGGGAGGAGGTGGAAAAGAGCAGCCGTCCTGGAATTCTAGCTCCACGGAAATCAGGCCGCTGGGCCCCTCCTTTCCTCTCCACATGGGAAGTGCAGGGTGGCCAGGGAAGTGCAGATAGTCCCCTTAGAACTTCGCCAAGAGAATCAGGAGCGTGAAGAGCTGCTCCCTGGTTGAACCACTGGAAGAACCAATCCAGGTTGGGTGCACACTGCAGGGTCAGAGGAAGGCCACATGTTACACATGGAGGGCCTCCACTACCCTGGGACAGTGGTGTGGGGCAACAGGGAGTCCCGAGGCTGGGTCTTCACAAGTTGGGCCCAGGAGTGCTGTGGGACCTTCAGTTCTGATGTGACTGGCAGCTGTGGGGCCATCTTGGTAAGAAGGGAAGTGATGACGTCTGGTCTCCAGTGTCCTGTGAGCTGTGCCCTGGGCCCCTCAGGACAGCGTCGAGGCCAGGAGAGCACTCTGTGGTGGGAGTCTCCACCAGAGCTGCTGGGGAGTGATGGTCAGTCTCCGCTCTGCCCAGCTCTGCTCTGCCTTGTGGGAGTGGAAGCTGCACACACTGCCCTGCTGTCCTGCCCATGGGCTCTGAGGGCACAGTGGCCGACAAGCCCATGTTTTGGGCTATGGGACTTCAGGGACCCTCCCTGCATCCCTGGCCAGCTCTAACCTCCCTTTCTTGTGCAGAGACGTCTTTCCACCAGCTCCACTCCCCCAGCTGGGCTTAAGTTCTGCGTTTGACTTTACTAGGCCTTGAGCGGTCATCTGCTGTGCCCATGTCATTGCTCCCAACAGGAACGCACCCCCAGTCTCAGGAGCCATCTCTTGCTCCTCGGGAAGCTCTCAGGTGAGTGGGCTGCGGTGCTGTCTTAAATGTTACATTTTATTTGGTTTTCTTTGTTGTTGATCAATGAATGTTGAGTCCTCCCCGAGTACGGCATCGTTCCAAGTGCGTACGTTAGCAAGGAGTCCTCTGACGTCCATGGAAAGACACAGGCACTCTGGGTTTTATTGGCCCACATATTGGAAAAGCCGAGGGGTAGTCTAGCTCAGGTATGGGCCTAGCAGCCCCGGCATCTTTGCAGGACTCTGAGAACTGCCTCAGCTCTGATCATCTACGAGCTGGACTCAAGACCCTCTGCCTAGGCCCACCGGGAATGAAAGACCACATGCGTCTTCATCCTGGGCTTGGAAACAGAAGACGTAGGGTCAGCTGCGATTGGACAATTGGCTTCCCGTGCCCATTTTCTCAACCAATCACTGATCAGGGGCATGCTGGCTGACACCAGGCAGAGCTGTATGTCCCACCTCCAACCCCTCAAAGCATGTGGACCAATAAGGGGAACTAATTCCTCCAGGAATGTCAGGACCTGACCCCAGAAGGAAGGCAAGTGGAGGCTGAGCTGCCTCCACGGCCCTCTTCATGCCAATCCTGATGACACCTTCTGGAGGTCAGTACTGTTACATATTTCATGAGGAAACGGGGCACAGAGTGGTTAAGTAATTTTCCCAAAAGCACACAGACAATGAGTTGATGGGAAGCCTCCAGCCCATCACAGGGTTCTCTGCTGTTCCGTGGCTCCCATGCCACATGCTTGGGGGTATAGACCCTTTTTCCAGTGTGTGTGTGGTTGCTCGCTCATCAGGGTTTCCAAGAAGTACAGGGAAGGCCCAGTGGAGCACACAACAATGTTTACTACAAATTATTGTGTTAACAAATGATACGTAGCTATAGACCCTAATTAACCAAAAATATTTATTATAACAATTAAAAAGAAGTCATGTCAATGACTACCATTTTAAGTTCTTGATAAAATGATAAAGTCCATTGATGTTTCTCCGCCTTGTGACCTGCCAGCGGCTCTGCCGTCCTGCCCCCCACAGAGCTTGTGAAGGGCAGAGCCAGAGGGTCTGTGGAGCCAGGTCTCCCCAGGGACTGACTCCAGGCCGAGGCTGTGCCAATCCCCTGCCAGCCAACAACCAGCATCGTGGACAAGTTAAACCAGGGAGGGAATCATCAACCACGGCCACCGTCCACCCCGTCCACCATCCACCCGGCTCCGAGAGGCCCGCAGGGAGCGGGTGCCCCTCCTCTGGACAGCCTGAGGGCCAGGCTCCCTTACTTCCGACTCTTACTACTCTTGCTGCTCCCTGTGGCTGGCGACAGCCCTTCTTTCATCCATCTCGCCCATCATCTATCCCCGCCATCTGCCCGTGGTACACGCACGTACATGTGTCCTACCTGAGCACCCTGGGAGCCGTCCAACTGCAACAAGAGCCCCAAGCCACAGACTCAGCCAAGGACAGAGAAGGCCAGGACGCCTGCCTCTGGGAGCACCTGTCTTTGCCCCTCCCCGGCCCCACAAGGATTCTGCAGGGTGGGGATGGCGCGGACTCCTTTACCCTGGGTGCAGAAGGGTGCAGATGGGAGAATGGGATGGAAGAAGGCAGGCAGTCCTTCTTCAGTGGAGTGCAGGGAGAAGCAGGCAAGAGGATGTGCCGCTGGGCGCCCGGTTATTGTTAAGAAACAACAATAATGTTAGTAGAAGTAGTTCCCAAATATTGCATGGGTTATACTTACACTAAAAAAAGTTCATTATTTATTGGAAGTTCAAATTTAACTGAATGTTCTGCCCCACCCCCAAGTGACAACCCCAAGCTCACAGATGCTGGGTTCTGCCTTCTGCGAACAGGGTGGCCTCCAGCGGCTGCCCTACCTCTCTTGGACCCTCCAATCTCCTCTGTGCAACTGGGAGAAAAGAGGGTGAATTAGATCACCAAGCAGGAGCACAGGGCACAGGGCATGAGGGACACCACTGGGGATCAGGATGCACAGGCCTCAAATCTAAGTTCAACAAAGCCCTGCAAGCCACAGGGAATGCCACTGTGGGTGAGTCTGACGCCAAGGCTGATTGGCAAGCTCCTGTCCCTCAGTTCCTGTGCAGAGCGGAGCGCCATAAGGCAGTGAGGCACATGAGTGCCAGGGTCCAGCCCCCAGCAGGTGCAGGGGCCCCCAGTGTGGGGATGACCCATTCTGCCCCTAGCCTCCCTTGGCTCTCTGCTTGTGACCCCCCTCACCCACCCACGTCAGCTGAGGAGACCCTGTGTCTACAGCTGGCCACTCACCACTTCTAGATCCATGGCTCATTACCAGTGTCAGGAAAAGACTTGCCATTTTCTGAAGGGTGCTCATAGAGGCCGTGTTGTTATTGGTCATGGAATGAGACAGACTTGAACTTGACCATCTACTCTTAGTGACCTGCTTGTGCCCATGGGCAGCTCACTGAGCCCTGTGTCTGGGCCTGGGAAGTAGATCGCTGGTGGTCCAGAGCTCAGAGAACTGCAACGGGTGACCCACAATGGAACCAGCACGCGGGGGCATCTTACCCACAAAGGGTCCACTGCAGGGTCCTTGATGCTGCTGGGGTCCTCAGAGTCAATGTCCTTTGACAGTTCTTCCCAGGAAGCTTGGGTTGGTTTGCAGCTTTTTTTAGTGCTTATCTTCTGAGGAACAAGAGGTCAGAAAAGAGTGACTGTGTGCTCCCCTAGAAAGTGTGCCAAGGGTGGGAATTTCACCGCTAGCCTGTCACTTGCTTCAAAACATTCATCCATCTACAATTTTTTAAAGATAGTCACTTTAATACACTGTGAACATACCCATCAAAATCCTGTGGTTATAGGGGATGAAAGAGACTCAAACGTCAAGAGCTGATGAATTGCATATAACAAGCAGCCTGCAGTTGGGAAGTACCTGGGATAGGAGAATTACAGCTCATACATCTCCTTGCTCTCTGCTTTGCCATCCTCCTGGGCACAAGAAGGTTGCCATAGCTCCACGTGTCATGTTCTTACACAATGGCATCCCTAACAGGAAAGAAAGGGGTACAAATCAAAGAGGTTTATTTTTCTTCCTTTCTTTTTAATTTTTTGGGTGAGGGGTATAATCTCTTCCAGAAGCTACCTGGAAGGTTTCCTTCTGCATTTCATTGTTGGGAAGCAGGTCACATACCACTCAGTCCTTCCCTCAAGACAAAGGAGAGTAAGATGGCCACAGCTTAGACCACTAAGCACTCTTCCTGCAGAGTTGGGCATACTGTTGCACAAAGTCAAGCTCTGTTCACAAGAGCAAAGGGAGCGTGCCACTGGGTGGAAGGTCAGTGCTTCTGCAGTTTGTAATCATGCTGCAGGTGAAGGAGCCTCCATCTGTTGAGTCATTGAGCTCTTGCTATGGCCAGCCACCAAGGCAAGGCCCTGTGAGCACTGGTCAGTTTCCCACAGTAGCCCTTGCTGGCCCTCAGAAACCCACAAGGTCATTGTGCTTGTCCCATCCTACAGGGTAGTGTGCCGTCTCCGGCTGCCCTAAATCACTCCAGGTTCACAGACAGTGCCCACCACTCAGCAAAGGCTGGAATGAATGAAAACCATGAAGCCCACCAGCAGCCCACACCCGCCTCCACTTCCCGAAGTCTGCACATCCCAACCCAGATCTGGGAGAGGAGCAAGAACAGACCCACCTGCAGCCGCGAGAGTTGGCAGCTGGCCGGCCTCTGCTCCCTCTGTTGCACGCTGAGGGAGGTGTGATGTTCCAGGCCGCAGGCCACGGTTGCCACTCCTCAGGACGGTGGCCCTTGATTGCCTCCTGGACTGCTTACAGTGGCTGGTGACAACTGTTCCTCTGGGCCCTTCAGCCTTCGTTCCCTCAGGGCATCTCAACAGGGAACTCAGGAATGCCCTGGTCCAGGGCTGGGCTGGGGCTCTGTGGCAGAGCACTTGCCCAGCATGAGTGAGGCGCTAGGTTCGATCCTCAGCACCACATAAAAACAAACAAACAAACAAACAAATAAATAAAAGGCATCGTGTCCATCCACAACTAAAAAAAAAAAAAATGATACCCTGGCCCTTTGCTCCCAGGAAGTGGCCACTAACCAGGAGCCAAGGCTCGTAGTGTCATGAAGAGAAGGTGAGGGGTGGCAGAACAGTCTTGGACCTACTCCTAGGCAACAAAAGGAGGCACAAAGAAACAATGAATGGTTGCCTTTTCTCTTTCTATAAGGAATGACGTTGGGATTTTAATTGGAATCGCATTGAATCTATATAGCGCTTTGGGTAGCATGGCCATTTTGACAATATTGATTCTGCTAAGATCTTCTTCAATTTCTTTCTTTAGTGTCCTGTAGTTTTCATTGTAGAGGTCTTTCACCTCTTTTGTTAAATTGATTCCTTTTGTTAAATTAATTGATTGATATTAAGTATTTTATTTTATTTTATTGAGGCTATTGTGAATGGGGTAGTTTTCCTAATTTCTCTTTCAGAGGGTTTATCACTGATGTATAGAAGTGCAATTGATTTATGGGTGTTGATTTTATATCCTGCTACTTTGCTGAATTCATTTATTAATTCTAGAAGTTTTCTGGTGGAATTTTTTTGGGGGGCGTACTGGGGATTGAACTCAGGGGCACTCGACCACTGAGCCACATCCCCAGCCCTATTTTGTGTTTTATGTAGAGACAGGGTCTCACTGAGTTGCTTAGCACCTCACCATTGCTGAGGCTGGCTTTGAACTCGCGACTTTCCTGTCTCAGCCTCCCTAAGTGCTGGGATTACAGGCTTGAGCCACCGCGCCCGGCTTCTGGTGGAATTTTTTGAATCCTTTAAGTATAGAATCATGTTGTTGGCAAATAATGATAGTTTGAGTTCTTCTTTTCCTATTCGTACCTCTTTAATTTCTTTCATCAGTCTAATTGCTGTGGCTAGCATTTCAAGGACTATGCTGAATAGCAGTGGTGAAAGAGGGCATCCCTGTCTTGTTCCTGTTTTTTAGAGGGAATGTTTCCAATTTTTCTCCATTTAGGATGATGCTGGCCTTGGGTTTTGCATACATTGTAAAAGCAAGATAGCTTTTACAATGTTGAGGTATGTTCCTACTATCCCTAGCTTTTCTAGTGTTTTGAACATAAAAGGGTGCTATATTTTGTCAAATGCTTTCTCTGCATCAATTGATAAAATCATGTAATTCTTATCTTTAAGTCTATTGATGCGATGGATTAGTTAATTAATTTCTGTATGTTGAACCAACCTTGCATCCCTGAAATGAACCCCACTTGATCATGGTGCACTATCTTTTTAATATATTTTTGTATGCGATTTGCCAAAATTTTATTGAGAATTTTTGCATCTACATTCATCAGGGATATTAGTCTGAAATTTTCTTTCTTTTGAAAATCATTTGGAAGAATAAGAGACCTGGAATAGCCAAAGCAATCCTTAGCAAGAAGAGTGAAGCAGGAGGCATCACAATACCAGACCTTAAACTATTCTACAAAGCCATAGTAACAAAAACAGCATGGTACTGGCACCAAAATAGACATGTAGACCAATGGTACAGAATAGAAGACACAGAGACAAACCCACTTAAATACAGTTATCTTGTACTAGACAAAGGTGCCAAACATGTACATTGGAGGAAAGATAGCCTCTTCAACAAATGGTACTGGGAAAACTGGAAATCCATGTGCAGCAAAATGAAACTAAACCCCTATCTCTCACCATGCACAAAACTCAACTCAAAGTGGATCAAGGACCTGGGAATTAGACCAGAGACTCTATGCCTAATAGAAGAAAAAATAGGCCCAAATCTTCATCATGTTGGACTAGGACCTTACTTCCTTAACAAGACTCCTATAGCACGAGTAGTAAAATCAAGAATCGATAAATGAGATGGATTCAAACTAGAAAGCTTCTCCTCAGCAAAAGAAACAATCAATGAGGTGAACAGAAAGCCTACATTCTGGGAACAAATTTTTCCCACACGCACATCAGATAGAGCACTGATCTCCAGGATATATAAAGAACTCAAAAAATTTAACACCAAAAATACAAACAACCCAATCAGTACATGGGCTAAGGAGATGAACAGAAACTTCTCAGAAGAAGATATACAATCAACAGGCATATGAAAAAATGTTCAACATCTCTAGCCATTAGAGAAATGCAAATCAAAACTAAGATTTCATCTCACACCAGTCAGAATGGCAGTTATCAAGAATACAAACAATAAGTGTTGGCGAGGTTGTGGGGGAAAAGGCATGCTCATACATTGCTGGTGGGACTGCAAATTGGTGCAACCAATCTGGAAAGCAGTGTGGAGATTCCTTAGAAAACTTGGAATGGAACCAACATTTGATCCAGCCATCCCACTCCTTGGTCTATACCCAAAAGACTTAAAACCAGCATACTACAGTGACACAGCCACTTCCATGTTTATAGCAGCTCAATTCACAATAGCTAAACTGTGGAACCAACCTAGATGCCCTTCAATAGAGGAATGGATAAAGAAACTGTGGTATATACACAATGGACTATTACTCAGCAATAAAAGAGAATAAAATTATGGCATTTGCAGGTAAATGGATGGAACTGGAGAACATCATGCTAAGTGAAGTAAGACAATCCCAAAAAACCAAATGCTGAATGTTCTCTCTGATAAGTGGATGCTGATCCACAAGGGGGGGAGGGGGCATGGGAAGAAGGGAGGAACTTTGGTCAAAAGGTTGAGAGGGGAGAGGGGACATGGGGGCAGGAAAGATGGTGGAATAAGATGGACATCTTAGCCCTAGGTACATGTATGACTGCACATATGATGTGATTCTACATCACGTACAACCAGAGAAATGAAAAGTTGTGCTCCATCTGTGTACAATGAATCAAAATGCACTCTGCTATCATGTATACCTAAGTACAATAAATAGATTAACTAAAAAAAATTAAGAAAGAAACAATGGATGGGCACTCAGCCACGTCCAGGCCGGGCGAGGCAGGGAAGCCAGCAGCGGCCGCCTGGTGGGTGGGGTGTCCTCTTGGGTTCTGACCTCTGCTAGAGCTTAGGCCTGCCTCTCTCTCAGCCAGAGACCTTCCCCCCGCTCTGTCTACCCATCTGTCTGTCTCTCTACCATCTGCCTCTCATCTCTCTGTCTGTGCCTTGTCTCTCTCTATCTCCAGCTCTCTGGGCCCCTCTCTACTCTCATGGTGCGTCTCTCTTCAACTGCATCTTTAGGTAGAAATGTGTCTTTTTATTTAAATAAGAATGGACCAAACTGGAACACACACTCACTTTTTCCATTTCTCAGCTCATTGTAAAGTATGCGCGTGCGTGCGTGCGTGCGTGCGTGTGTGAGAGAGAGAGAGAGAGAGTGCCTGCCCCAGGTGCTGTAGGTGGGAGGACGTGGGTCCTCTCCTGGGGAAGCATCTCTCTGGGGTCCCAGGCTCCCTCTGCAGCAGGCAGATCAGGCGCTGTGTCTTCTCTCTGTCTCTCTCTGTCTCTGTCTCTCTCGCCTCTGTCTCTGTGCCTCCATCTCAGTCTTTGTCTCTTTGTGTCTTTTTTTTATCTTTCTGTCTCTATCTCTTTTTCAGTCTCTTTCTTTCTGCCTATCTCTGTTTCTTCTGTCTGTCTCTGTATTTCTACCTGTCTCTCAGTTTCTGTCTCTGTTTTGGGGTCTCTGTCTCTTTGTCTCTCTGTGTCTCTTTCTTTGTCTGTCTCTGTATTTCTGTCTGTCTCACTCTCTGTCTCTGTGTCTCGGTCCCTGTCTTTCTCTGTCCTTACGTCTCTGTCTCTCAGTCTGACTTTCTGCCTATTTCTGATTCTTTCGGTGTCTCTGCCTCTGTTTCTGTCTTTGTGTTTCTCTATCTCTCTGTCTCTGTCAGGAAATTCTCCCTCTTGGTTGTTAAAACTAGACAGAAATTACCTCCCTTCTTTAGGGATTCATCACCTGAGAAATAACCAATTTTTCTGTCTCTCACCAGGCAGACCATTGTGTGTGTGCGTGTGTGTGAGAGACAAAGATCGCTCCCTCTCACAGAGACCCCCAAGTCCTCCTCACTGGGCAGAAATCCTAGCTCCCTCAGTCTGCACCAGGGAGACAGACACACGTGAACTCCGCCCGTGCAGCGGGTGTGCATCCACGTGGAGACAACGTCTGCCTGTGTTGACTGGCCTCTCTCTGAAACGAGAGCAAATATATGATGTCTCTCCACACAGGGAAAACTGTCCCCACACAGGGAAAATGCCTGCCCTCCTTGCCCAAGCACGTGGCAGGAACGCAGTCTCCATTCCTGGTGCAAGATACCTGCATGTCCCTAGGAGGGGTGGCAGAGTCCTCTATGCCTATGAGGAACGTCTCTCCAGAGGTTTCCAAGGCTCAGTGGTGCACATGCCACTCACACCTGGGGAGGAAGTGTGCAGGGGGCGGCGAGCTCAGCGCTCCTGCAGGACAGCACGCACCTGTGTGCAGGCACAGGGACCTGGGAGCACAACCCTATCTGGATCTTTCTCTGAAAGCAGAGAAACTCTTCTCTCTCCCCTTTTCCCTCCCTCCCTCCTCCTTTCCTTTCCTTCATGGGTCCCCACAAGGCCTCCTCTCTCCCTGGGGAGGGTCTCTCTGGGGCTCTTGGGGGCTGTCTCTGGTGCCCTGCAGGACAGACAGGCCTGTCACCTGCATGCTGGGTGTGTGCTCAGTCTCCCAGGCTAGAGGAAGGACCTGGACACCCTCCTGAACACACACCCCTGGCCAAGGCCGTGCACCCCAAAACTCTTCTCCTCTGGTTGGCTCTTAGCCCTGGGTCACCAGTGTGTGTCACCAGAGAGTGTCCCTTACTCAGGGTGGCCCTCCAGGAGTTCCCTGGGAGCAGGCAGAGCCACCCCACCCTTGATAAAAGGCACCCTGGACACACTCACCCTCCACACCAGAAAGCTGTGTGTGAGCGCACGTGCTGGAGCAGGAAAAAGCAAGTGTTTGGCTGGAGTCTGTCCCCGGTGCGCAAGAGACCTGTTGTTTTCCAAACAGAAAAACACAAGAGCATGCACACACACACACACACACACACACCCTCCTGCCCGCATGTGCCCCTGGAGTTCTGTCTTGGTTCACAGAAAACGGCCGCGGGCAAGGAGGCCTGCCCTCACCCTGCCACAGCACTGCACAGCAGGCCAGATGAGACACGCACGCATCTCTCCAATTCTCCCTCCAGCGTCACCTCCTGGGACGCCATCTCTCAGCTCATGGAAAATTCTGTGTTTATAACCAGAAAGCGAACCTCCCTCCCTCGGAGACGCCCGCCCCACAGCCACCTCGCTCTCTCCCACACCAGGGACAAGCCGTGCACGCTCGCCCCCCTCTCCAGCGGAGCCCAGTCTGTGTGCTGCACGCTCGTGTGTGTGTGTGTGTGTGTGTGTGTGTGTGTGTGTGTGTGTGGTCTGTCCACTGTCTAGCTCCCCTTCCGGCCCCCCGGGAAGTCAGCACACCTGAAGCCAACATCTCTGTGACCCCTGGTGGCCAGGTGCCCTGGGAGCCGCTGCAGTGAGGGGCTCTGGGGCCTGAGAAATGTCTGGCACCGCCACCAGGCACACTCCAGAAGCATTAACACACACGTAACAGGACCTGGCAAAAATGGCCCCTGCCCTCTGTGATCACTTGAGAATCAACTCTTTCCTTCTGATTCTTGCCTCATAAAAGCCTGCCGCTCCTGTCTGCAGAAAACGCCCCTGAGCCCTGTCCTCCAAGAAGCTCATCACTGAGGGAACAGTCCCCACACAAGCAGGGACACCTGAGGGGAGTTCAGGGCCACTCTTGCTCCCTGGCCGTGCTGGGAAGTGGGGAGGGGGAGAGGGCCATGAAATGGCTCCTTTCTGGTTTCTGCCTTTTTGCAAGCCAAAAATTAGGTGTCTTTTTCCAGGCAGAAAAAAATTGGATAGTGTGTGGTCTGTTTGTCTCTCCTGCACCCCAGCAGGAGGCCTCCCCTCTCCACCGCTGCAGACCAACGTGCATCTCGGCTCACAGCAAAACACGCATTTCCAGACAGAAAATGTTCTCTTTGTCTTTCAGAAAAGTGTCTCTCTAAAGCTTTGCCACCGGCAAAAAAAAAAAACCTCACACACACACATGCGTGCGTACACACACACACACACACACACACACACACACACACACACACGGCTGGAAGGGAACTGTGTTTGTGTTTGTGTTTGTGATTACAGGCAGAAAAGGTGTCTCAGAGTTAAGCTGACTCCCGGAAGCAGAAAAATATCTGTTCCTTTTCTTTCTTTTTCTTTTCTCATTTGTGGTGCTGGGGATGAACAATGCTGGGCTAGCACTGTGCTACTGAGCTGCACCCCAGCCCTGAGCTGCTCCTTTTCAAGAAGGAAAAAATACTCCCCCCACACACATGTACAGAAGCAGAAACGTGTCTCTTCTCTAGTTGAACTACCTGCAAAACAAACACTATTTTTTGGCTTGCATAAAATTAAATGCATGTTTATCTCTAGGCAAAACCAAAACAAAACAAAATCTCATTTTCACTCAGAAAAGTCACTTTTTAAAATATCACTGGGCAGAAATACATCCTCCCCCACTAAATAAAAACCCACTCTCACCCATGTTCCACACTCAGTGTGTATGTGTGTGTGTGTGTGTGTGTGTGTGATCTCAACATATAAGACCGTTTCTTTCTGCAGGCAGAAAAATGCATGTATCACCTCCATGCCAGAAAATGAATGCCCCCCCCCACACACACACACTGGGGCAGACTGTCTTTTTCCACTAAGCAGGCACCACTTGAACCACCAACACTTGGTGACTCTCGGCTCACAGGACACTCGCCTCCAAGCAGACTGTTCTCCCAATCCAGCTCTCCCGCAAAAGCTTCCCATCACCCAGCAAAACAGCTCCCATCTCTCTGAGATATGAAAACACGCTGGGAAAGGAAACTCCGTGTGTGTTCACACATGTGTGGCTATAAGGCAAAAAACAAAACCTCTCTTGATTTGTTTCCTGCTAGCAGAAAAATACATGTGCTATTTTTCCAAACAGGAAGAAATTCTTTTCTCAGTCTCTCTCTCTCTCACTGTCTCTGTCTCTCCTCTGGGTTTCTCTCCCTCCCTCTCTCTCTCCACACACACACACACACACACACACACACACACACGCTTGCAGACGCACAGGGTCTCCATTGCTCCACAGCAGGGCAAATAGGCCTCCCACCCCCTCACCAAGCGCCCACCACCTGAGAAACCAGTGTGGGTTCACAGCCTGCAGAAAACTATGTGTATGCTTGTGTGTGTGTGTGTGTGTGTGTGCAGATAATGGCCTCCCTCTTGCTCTTTCTCTCTTGGAAATTTTTCCTCTGCCACAGCCAAGAACCACACACAGAGTTAGAAAAGCACATGTCCGTGTTTAGTCCCTGCTAGAGCGTTTAGGGGTGAGTGCATGGCACATGAGCTATGTTCCTCTGTCTCCCTGTGCACATGGAAAAACATGTGTATATGCATATGTGTGTGTGTGAGAGCATGTTTTTTAAGAAGAAAATCAATCTTTCTCTCCCTCTCTTTCAATCTCTCTCCCTCTGGTGGAAAAATCATGGTTTATTGCTCTCTACCTCCGGCAGCCTCTCTCTCCTTTAACCCTTGCGCCGGCTGGAAGTCTACGCACTTTCTCCTCATTAATCTGGGGAGCCGGCACTCTCCTCTTAGGAAAGGGGCAGGGGTCTCTCCTACAGCTACGACGGGATCCTGCTTTCCACTTTAGCAAGGCCACCTATCCTGTCTCTCTCTCTCTCTCTCACTCACACACACACACACACACACACACACACACCCTTTCTTCAGGCTGAAAACTGCTGTGTCACTGCCCAGGTCCAAAGCCCCCATTCCAGGCACCTCTGCAGACAGGGACCTCCTGAACAGTAGGAGAGGACATTTTCTCCTAGTGCCCTACATGCCACAGGCCCCCGCCCCAGTCTCCCATCAACAACACTGGACGAAGTGGGCACAGGCTGTTCCTCCCCAGGAGGCTCCTCTGTCCTGTGCAGGGATGATACATGGGATCCCCACAGGGCATCCATGTACCCCAGGACACTTCCCTACCAGACGACCCTGTCCAGAAGGGCTTGGGCCCCCTCCCACACGCCCTTCTCCTGGACTCAGGTGCACCAGCGCGAGCCAGCAGCCCTGAGCGCCCAGGCGGTTCAGAACGCTCCCGGGTCAGGGAAGGGGTCTCAGCCACCCCCGCGGGGTCCTGCCTCCAGCCCCCTCACTCCCCCAGCTGCTGGCTCCTGGACCCCATCTTATTCGGGTTCCATCGGGGGCGATAACAACAATCGTGACCTTTCCCCTGAGCCTCTCTGGGAGGCACGAAGCGGGAGGAAGGGGCTGCGCCCTCGCCCCCGCCTGGCACCGGCTCTGCGCCCCAGCGGTCCCGGCGCCGCCGCCCACGCAGCGCGCTCACTCGCTGCACAACAGCGCGCCCACGCGGCCACCGGCAGAACTGCAGCCCGCGCAGGGCAGCGGCCAGCACTGGCCAGACCCCAGCCCGCCCAGCCCCAGCTCCAGGCAGGCCCCAGAGGATGTCCCCTCCCCGAAGGGCAGCTGCGGGGTCTCTCCGTGAATTGTTCCTTCTGTTTTCCTAGCAGGCGTTCCTTCTTAACACTTCAAGGGACTTTTCCAGGGGCTCGGTCAGTCCTTCCGAGAGGTCTCTGGAAGCCCAGCTGTCAGCTCCGTGAACTCCCCGGGGACCCCCTTCGTCCTGAGCTTCGGGACTGAAGGAGTGCTCCATGCTCCTCTATCTTAATATACCCAACTTTGTGCCCACCCCACAGGACACGCTGTCGACTAGGGTCCAGCCCTGATCTCTCCTTGCTGACTGAGGGGCTGTAACCATGTCGTGTGCCTTTCAGCTTCAGTGTCCTCCTCTGTAAATAGACATGATCTAAGCATGTCCCGTGGCAGAGAGCTAGGGGATGGTATGAGATGTGGCAAGTTGAAGTCTGTGCCTGGCATCCAGTGGCTCTGGCCATGGAAGTCCTGCTGTGCTGGAATCTTGTCACCATTCCCAGCCAAAGGGGAGGCTGGGTCTCCCCAGCAGCAGCCACCCAAGGGTGATGATGAATGCTACCCCTGCAGTCACCTACATGGGACCCAAGAGTGTGGAAAGCTGTGCTCCTGCCATTGAACTCTGGGTTCATGTCCTGTTGTCTTCCTGAATGAGCTTCTTTGAGTGGAGGGCAGGGCCAGAGACTTCTTTGTCTCTTCCCCATTGTTTGTACAAGATCTTACCCACAGCAGCTTTCGTGAGCGTCCTGAGATGCCTGCTCTGTGCACAGCTACATCCCCAGTGGCTAGAACTGTGTGGGCCATGTGATGGTACTTAGTGAACGATTGTTGAACGAATGCACAACTTGACCTGTCCACGGACAGTTGAACAGCCTGCCAGAGGTCTGCCAAGCCAGCTCTCTGTCGCCACCTGGTGGTGTTAGCCCTGGAAGCCTTCCTGTTTGGAAGTTTTCAGAATCCCTCTGCTGCTCCCATGAGGGTTGGCAGGGACCCTGAGGGCTTGCTTGTGGGCCTGGCTCCTGTTTTGTCAAGATTCTCACATGTTGGCTTCAAGATCCTCGACTTCCTTATGAAGTGTATGAGGGAGAGGAGCTGGGTCCATGGTATGGACTGTTGGCACCAAGTCTGAAATAAAATATTTAAACAGCCAGTCTGAGGATATTTAAAACAATAGTCTAAACTGTGTTCTGTAATAGTCATTGATACAAAATGCATAATTCCCAAATTACCACTCTTCAGAGTTCACAAGAAAGAGCAAGTTTCAAAACAGCTGCCAACTCTGACATCCCCCGGTGGCCAGAACAATCGTTCCCACTTGATTTCACTCGAGAATCATTTTCAGGGAAGAGATTCTTTCTATTCGCCATGAATCCTGCGGTGTTTATTTTTAGGAGTTCCAGTTCTGTAATCACTTGCAAATGAGAAGTGCCACGTTGGACTTGGCTGAAACCCCCAGAGGAGCCTGGGGGCGTGAGGAGAAACCGGCAGACGCCCCAGGTGTGCAGCAACATTTGCTGGGAATGGACATATCAGCCCTTCACACTTCAGTGTGAACATGAGGCACTTGTTCTGGCTCTGAACCACAAATCCATGGGAATCTGGAGAAATGAGACCTCCTTTCTCATCCGAGTTTGCCCCCAGACTGAAAGAGGAGAGGCTCTGGGTGACGCTGGGCCTTCCAAGGTCTCTGGAAATCCTGGAAAGGCCTCCCTCAGGGTCTGCAAAGTCATCTTGGGCAAGGCCCGTGTTGGTCCTCACAGGAAATAACTCCCCAAAGTAGAGAGAAGACCTACATGGGAATGTAGGGAATATGTCTTGCATTTGAATCTTAGTTCTGCTCACTACCATGTGACTTCAGCCAAGTCGGAGGCTGACAGCAGGGTGGTCTGAACCCCTGTTCCAAATCCTCCACTTCTCAGATGCAGAGAGGGGGACTGGTGAGTGAGGGCCTGTCGGGTTGCCTGGGCAGGCTGTCCTGGCCTCAGTGTAGAGCTGGAGGGTGCTTCTTCCACAGCGTCCAATGGGCAGGCCTGTCCTTCCTCTGATTCCAAAGCTATCCAACAACTGAGAGCACTGAAGAGCCCGCTTCCCAGGGGGCTGGCAGGCCTGCAGCTGATAGCTGCCCTCACCGCACTGGGGGCCACTGCCCATGCGGGCTCGCCTCTGGACCCCAAGGCCTCTCGCGCAGACACAGGAGTTCTCTGGAGCTCTGACTCCTCCTGGTCAGCACAATCCACAATCTTGGCCTGATAATTGTTTGTATCTTCAAGATGAGAAAATAAATAAATAAGAAAAAAATAAGGAGAGAAGAAAAAGGGAAGAAAAGGGGAATTGAGTTGAGTTGAGATGCTGAGTTGATTTGAATCTGGTTGAATTGAGTTGGATTCTTTCAATCCTCAAAATACAAAGAAGAGCCAGGTGTGGTGGCACAAGCCTGTAATCCCAGCACTTAGGGAGGCTGAGACAGGAGGATTACGAGTTCAAAGCCAGCCTTAGCAATAGTGAGGTGCTAAGCAACTCAGTGAGACCCTGTCTCTACATAAAACACAAAATAGGGCTGGGGATGTGGCTCAGTGGTTGAGTGTCCATGAGTTCAATCTCCAGTACCAAAAAAAAAAAAAAATACCAAGGAGAATGTTCCATAAAAGTTGTTTTTCCTTCTGCCTCTTATCTAAGTGTTCAAGCACTGCTTTATCCCTGAGAGGGAATGATCCATTGGCCAGACTTCTGAGTCGTGGACATAGAGATTCAGTAGCCCCCTAGAAATCTAGGGTTGTTTCAGAGCGTGGGTGAAGATGCCCATTGTTTGGGTCCAGGGCACCATGGTGCTCAGAGCTGGCTTGAGTGACGATGCATAGTGACAGGAGCTTGCCAAAGGCTTGGATGGGAAAGGCCTGTCTAGCTTCACCTTTCCTGAGCAACGTGAAATGTACACAGTAAATCTTATTTTCTATCTAGGCAGATCCATCCTTTTCTGTCGATAAGAACAAAATTTAAAAAGGTCACAATTTTTCACTGTCAGCAAGAAACAATGAGGGAATGAATTAGGGTGGCAGCCTGGTGAAGAGGAGCTGGAGGGGCCTCCGGTCACGTTTCCACTCCCCACCCCAGGGGCCTGTTGGGTACCCAACCTCTCCAGAGGTGGGCCTTCTGTCTCAGCACCTGGAGGACCTCCAGGCATTACTCCCTGGTAGGGAGGAGGTGGCAGAAACGAGAGGAAACAGAAGATAGAGGTGGGCCTCCATCAGAAGGGGACAGACCAAGTGACATCCACCCAAGGAGCCTCTCCAGTGACCTGCCACCTACGTCTCTTGAGCAGGTTTCATTGGTACACATTTGGTTATAAATGCCAAATAGTATCTTCATGAAATGATGTGGGAGGGGCTTCTGTTTCCTAAAACTAGTCTTTTACCATTGAGAGACATTAAAATGAAATTTAAAAAAACCTATGATACCCATTTTCAAGTCCTTTAAATGACACAGAGAGGGAAGAGAGGAAATAGGGGAGAGAAATGAGAGAAAAAGAGATGCTGACTTTTGAAAGTAGATTTAGCAGATGGCTTTTGAGAGACCATGAGTCTCCAAGAATGATCTAGAAAAAATTGCCAAGAAAAAATTGTGTTGGTTCAGCAAAAGAATGACCCTGAGGAGTCTAATGCTATTTAACCCGCTGTGTCCAGGCCTTGGTAGCTGCAGCAGGCCACCTTGGGCCCCTTAATCAGTCCCCACTTCTTCCTGGCCGTCACTTGATTACTCCCAGTTCATTCATTTGCTTTGGAATCATGAGGAATGGACGCCATCAAGTGTTGCGTCATGACAGACTCCCCCTTGTTTGTGGGGAAATCAGCAGCACATCCCTGTTGCCTGGATCCAGGGCCCGTGCTGAATCTGGGCCCCAGGACCCATGCTGGCCCAGCTGCTGTTGGCTCTCCCACCCCCGCCATCTGGACCAGGCCAGCATTGCCAGATCTTGCCACTTTCCCAGGGAAGACGTGAGTGACAAACTGTGGCTCCATCTGGGGCATCATAATCCAGTCCCTAAAGTGATTGCCAAATGGATGACGGATACTGCTGCCCTCCTGGAGGGGCTGTGGAGTCCTGCCCACAAGTGGATTTACCAAACACGATGGAGACTCGTGAGCAGAGGGGTTGCATCTGGCCCAGCCAGGAAGTCTCCTGCTCCTTCCCTTTCACTGCTGTCCTCCTCCCTTCTTGCTATCCAGCCCACCATGGCCTCTGTCTCCATCTCCCATTTGGGATCCTTCCAGTCGAGGTGCTCTCTAGGCCCTTTGCCTCCAACCTTGCCTCTTTCAAGGCCTCCAGAGAGTGGCATGGTTTTCCAGAAGTGATGACTGTCTGACCCAGTCCTCATTCACGAAGCCTCTGCTCTTAAAGACCCACCATTATCCAGGACCGTTATGCTGAGGAACCAGACCTCAGCATGAGACTGGACAGGGGCCAATCACATGCACCATGCTGCGAGGAAGGCCCGTGGACCCCGGCGAGCCATGGCAGGCTCGGCTGAAGTCCTGTTTGTGGTCAGTGCCAACCCTGTACAAGCCTTTGAGGTGACTGGGCTGGTGAAAGGAACTCTTCAAGATGATTGAGAGTGACCTCAGGCATGAATCGCCCAGCTGAGCCCAGCCAATCTCAGAACAAAAGAGTTGCTTAAGAAGGGAAGGAAGGAAGGGAGAAAGGAAGGAAAGAAGTTTGGTGATCCAATGTGAGGAGCATTCTGCTTCTGGTGCTACTGCAAAAGGAGGTTCTGTGGCGTTTGGAAAGACACAGCTTTGCAAATGGCTGAGTGCTCTTGGGTAGAACCTGGGCCTTGAGGAAACTCCAGTGGGCTGAGGCCCCACCATCCAGCCTGGAGGATGCCTTCAGCTCTCCAGAAGCCAACCGGTACTCAGAGAGGAGGCTGCCCCAAATGTAGATGAGCACAGGCAGAGACCAGGGCCCATGCTTCAGCCAGTCAGATCATCAGAAGCCTCACCTCTGCCCAGGGGGAGCAGCTTTGCACAGGGACCTTGAGAATTGGTGGCCAGCACCTCGGGCATGTTGGACACTGAGTGAAAACAGGGACCAGAGAGCCCTGGGTCTGAGGTTATTCTAGAGCCATGTAGAAAGCATGAGCCATGCCCCCTGTGGCACGGAGCAGAGCAGCATCTAGGCAGTTTGAGTCTCAGCCACCTCTGCTCTGGACCTCCTTTGTGCTCTCAATTCCAGGTGTGCTTTGAGAGGCTCACACTCCTCATCAAGGAACCATTCTGTGCCCTTCCTGCTTTCTGAGTCCTCACCAGGCTCTTCCAGTAGGGCAGGGATGCCTGGTGGTGTCCACAGGCCTGGGATGCTGCTGGCCTCCAGCCAGGGCAGGTTCTCCATCTCTGAGGCAGAGAAGGTATCTTCAGCCCCACTGTACCCATGAGGAGACTGACAGGGGCAGGTTAGGTGGCTTGCTCAGGGACACATCCTGAGGTAGTTGGTGAGTCTCATCAGACCCCAGCCCTGGGCTGCTGCTTGTCTCTGCTAGAGTGTGGAGTCGCAGCTAGGTATCACCCAGTTTCTCCACATGGGCCAGTGACCACCCTGTGAATGCCTGGTTAGGGGGACCCCTTACACCAAGATTGGATACATAACACCAAGTGCCGGGACCTCTTGCCTCCCTCAATCGAGGGTTCTGGGAAAACTGTCCAAAGCCACAGTCAGGAGAAAACCCACCCTGCAGAATGAATGTCCATGGAGTTGGTGCCAAACTCCACGGAGGCTTTTTGCCTAAACCTCACATACTTGGATTACAAAAAGAGCAACATCTGCATTTTCATATATTTGAACATTTAATAATCCAAGAAGTCTGAATAATAAACATTTTGGTAGAGCACATTTCTTCCCTTCTCCTTTCCCACCAGACAGGACTTGGCCAGATGACTGAAGATGATGTAGCTGTTGCTGTCTTGCCAGGGTCTGGGAGAGAGCTGCAGAGGGCACCCAGGAGCCCAGCTGGACATCTAACTAGTCCGCAGGACTGCGGTGCTGGATCCCAAGGTCACATGCCAGGCTGCCAAGGGTGTAGCAGGCTTCATAAGCATGAGGGTCTCATTTTTCCTTGATTTCACTAAGTTGGACAGTGACCACAATCTGTTGAATACCTTGCCCGGCAGCTGTTCTGTTCTGTACATCTAATCTCAGCCTGGAAGGAGTACGAGAAATGGAGTCATGGGCAAACACTGTGACCGCCAGCTGCTGTGATCATACCCCGTAAGAACCTGGCCCCAAATCCCAACCTCTGAGCTTCCAGCCAAGCTCCTTTAAGAGGGATACATTTCATTTCACCGAGGGTCAAAGTGCCTGGGAACAAAGCTGAAGGGGTCATTGTGTCCTCGCGTGTGTGTGAGCCTGGGGTGTGTGAAGATGGACCCCTCTCGATGCAGCACAATCGGGGGCCACAGTGCTTTCTCAGCCCTGGCTTACTCCCTGAACTCTGGGAAAGAGTGCTGCTGCCCTCCAAAACCAGAGGATTGATCTCCCTTTAAGATTCTGGCTGCCTGCAACTCAGGAAAGCACTCTAGTGCCATCTTGAGCTGCTTGGGAGAAGGGATCAGAAAGTTCTAGAAATAGCCCATCCCTGTTCCCAAGGGCCGTCACCCAAAGCCTTAAGTGTTCTGTCTCCTGGTTTCCAGCCTCTTGGCATCTGTTCCCCTCCGAATTCTCAGGTGACACCGTGGATATCCCCTACCAAATGAAGATACACCAGGCTGGGCGGGGGGCGCTGGTGTTTTCGCCAAGCCAGCCGCACTGCCACCCCTCCCTCCTCCTGGGGGCCTGAGGGTGCAGCTCCATCCTGTAAAAGGGGGGAGACCCCAGCAGGGCAGGCAGAACCAACTCCAGGACAGCCCTGCCCGCCTCACGGAGCATTTCAAGTGCCACTTAGCAGCAGTTAGGTGACTGGGGAGGTAGATTTCCTGAAAACTGATCTGGGCCTGGGGGTGAAAGCTATGTGTGTGGGATCCGAGGGACACTGACAGGCAGGGACATTGTGTTTACCAAAGCTGTCTCTTCTCACCCCTGCTTTCCTTCCAGCTAATCAACCACCCGGCTCTGTGCCTCCAACCTGCCACCTGGGAACTCTCAAGGGCTGCCGGGTGCCTCTCACCCAGCCCAGATTCAATTAGCCTCACTCCAAAGGGTTCTGGTTTCAGCAGCCCCCAGGCGGGCTTCTGCCTGTCATGTGGTTCCACTTAGCACATGGGGGGAGGGAGGGAGGGAGGGTCCCGGGCTGAGGGGCTTCCTGGCTGTCCTTCACCACTCCACCCCTGTGGGCACGTGCCCTGGGCCCCTGGAGGCTGTTTCAGAGGCTGGCACGTCCTCCTGGCCGCTGCTGTCCACCTGCACCCCGCACGTAGGAAAGCAGTGTGTTCTCAGGACATTTCTCTGAGATGAGGCCCAGCACAGTGTGTTGACGGTGGCTCTGCTTGGGGCAGAACCAAAGGTTTATTTTATTTTACTTTATTTTGCATGAAGTTTATAAAACTTTTTTACATTGAAGCATGATACTCACGGGACAGTGGTCTCAACCAAAGCCTGTTTTGTCCTTCAGAGAACATGGGTGCTGTCTGGAGACAGCTCAGGTTGTCACAGCTGAGTTAGGGGTAGGTGTGCTGGGCACATGGCGGGATAGCACCACCACAGAAAATGACTCAGGCCCTAGTGCCTGAGTTGTCCAGATGGAGCCCACCACAGGCAGCTGGAGGCGCAGCCTTCAAAGGTGGACCTCACTGAGTTCTTACCCGTAGACACAGTGTTCCATTCCTAACGTCACTGTCACAAGTGACCACAGGTACAGGGGTTCAAAACAATACAGGTTTATTATTTTACAGTTTGGGAGGTCAGAAGTCCTCAAATCGAGGCGCCAATAGGAACAGGCTCCTTCTGGAGGCCCCAGGGAAAGCTGATTCCATGTCTCTCCAGCTCCCAGGGCCACCCGTTGTCCCGGCCAGCTGTCCTCCATCAAGGGCCTCACAGCCAGCCAGGCAGCTCCTGAAATCTTGCTCTCTATCGCCCTAAAAGGAAATAGTGACTTCATCACATCTGCAGAGTCCTGCTGCCCTGTGAGGTCACATGTCATGAGAGTTAGGACATGGGCATCTTCGGAGCCATTTTCCAGCCCCCACATTTCTGGGATCCAGAATGTTCCTGTGTGCCCCTCCCCCAGCACTCTTGAGACTCCTCACCATGGGCAATTCTACCTTTTCTTGGGATTCCTGGGTTTTAGAGCAAATCTCTGTTTACTGGAGGCTACAAGTAAAATGATAAAACAGTTATAGATAAAACCCACCACTGGCTCCCTAGAAAGCAAATTCTTAAGCTGGACATTCAAACCCAGAAAAGGACCAGAGCTCAGTTAGAGCAGCTATTACAGCTGGAGACTTGTTACAACCAGGAAGGTGGGGGACAAGGGGTAGGGGGTTGCAAATTCCAGTAATTAAATATCTTCACAGAGGGAAAATCAAGGGGGAATTTTTAAGATGATTAGCACAGCTTTTTTTTTTTTTTAAATATTTATTTTTTAGTTATAGGTGGACAGAATATCTTTATTTTATTTGTATGTGGTGCTGAGGATTGAACCCAGTGCCTCCCGCGTGCTAGGCGAGCACGCTACCACTGCGCCATAACCCCAGCCCAGCACAGCTTTTTAAGTCCCTGGCGCTTGTCTACAATCATCTTCCTGGATGAGTTTGAGGGAGACTTGGCCCCCCAGGAGGTCCACAACTCCAGCTCAGTGGTGGCACCTTCCTAAAGACTTGAATTTTTAGAGCAGTTTGACATTTAGAGAAAAATGAACAGGAAGTGCAGAGTCCCCTGTGTCCCCGCAGCCCTCTCCGGTTCTCCAGCATCAAGAGCTCGTCTAGTGATACCGTTGCTGCAGCTGATGCACCACTATTGATACGTTGTTTTAGCTCAAGTCTGGAGTGGACATTAGATTCACTCTTGGTGCTGGACATTCTGTGGATTTTGACAAATGTCTACTGCCCTATATCCGTTAGGATAGAGTCCTATGACGTGGTTTCACTGTCCTAAAGGGATCCCTCCTCCACCTGTTCATCCAGCCCCCACCCGCTGTCAACCATGGATCTTTTGGACACTAATTTTGAATTTTCCAGACTATCATGTTGTCGGACCCATGCTGCACACAGCCTTTTCAGACTGACTTCCTTCCTTGGTAAGACGTTTTGAAGGTCCCTTCCCTGTCTGCCAGTGGCTTGCTGGTTTTCGAATTTTCAAATTGCTATGTTGGCATAATGGTTGAAGATGGTAGAAAGCCGTGAGATGCCAGAGAGGCCCCTAAAGGAGCAACGCGTGTTGCCAGTCTGTAACTGGAACTCCACTGTCTGCAGGCCTGTCTCCAGAACCTGGCCAGGGCTGGAAGGGTCAACATCGGGAGTGGGCTGTGTCCTTGTCCAGTGATGACCAGCGTGGTTACCTGTCTTCATGAGCCAGGGCTTGCTTTTCAAATTTCTCCTTTGGTATCTAGAAAGTCTCATGCCAGACATTTCAGAGGTGGTCCCAGGGGCTAGGGCTAGACAGTAAAGGCTCAGCTGAAAATCCTTGTCCCTCCTGCCTGGTCCCACTATCTTGAACCTTGCCTGCCACTTCCCCTGGCCAACATGTCCACCTGGCCACCCATCTTTATGTGCTTGCTTTGGAATCTATCTCAGCAAAGGGTTCAACTTTTTTCATCTAAAACAATAATAGCTGGACTGCAAAATGATCAATCTAGCAGTAAGTTTTTCCAAGAAATTTATTGCTATGGTTGTTTCGGAAATTGTCTGTATTGTCTATATTGTCCCCAAAGGATGTGTGCATTAGAGAATAAAAATCACGCAGGACTGAGATGGTGCCTCTCCTCTGCACACTGCCAAGACCATCTCCTCCTTCCCCGTGGAATGCTCTGCAGGCGGTTTTGGAGGCCGGGAAGTGGCAGAGCTCAGTGCCCAGGGAGGTGGTGACCTCCCTGCAGATTCTTCTCTCACTGCTCCCTCGAGCTCCTGCTGCTCTTGCTGCTGCTGGCTTTGGTTTTCAGTGGGTGCTTGTCCTGCCACATGACCTGTGACCCTCCAAGGCTCCTAAAGGTGGTTTGACTTTGCCCTGTGGACTTCCGGCTGGGTCAAGGTATCACCAGGATGCAGATCACTGGGGAACTAATGGAGGAAGAGAGGACAATCTCATGAACAGATGTAGGGAAGAAGGAGAGAGGAGGAGGAAGCAATGACTGGCCATTGGAAAGGGTCCTGCTTCCAGCGGCCCCCAGGGAGGATATTCACAGACGAGACAGTAAGGGTGGATTCTGAGACACATCAGAGGCACCTTGCCATGTCTGGGGTGGCGGCTGTCTTGGAAGTCTAAGGTGGGGTCTGCACTGGCATGGGGGTCTTGTGTTTGGGGACTGCAGGATCAGGCACACCAAGAGCACAATCCATCCCAGGTAGAGGAGCTGGGTGACCTGCTCATGGCTTTCAGGAGACAGGCTTCTGCTGCTGATTTGGACCCTTGGAAGCTGGGGGTGGGGGGCATGCAGAGTGCTCTGAGGAAGGCCAGCGGGTAGGTGCCCCTGGGGGCTGCCTGTGTCAGCAACAAGGTGAAGAATTAGAGGCAAGTTTGAGCAGGTGGCGGCGGCCGAAGAGACTGAGGTGTCGTTTCGTCACCTCTTCCAGCACATCTATGGAGCACCCCCACAGGCCGAGCACCCCGCCCCTGCCTCCATGCTCAGGGTTTGTCCAGCAGGCAGTGAGAGCCACCAAGGCAGCTGAGTGAGCGAGTGCCAAGATGAACCCGGGGCTGGGGACCCCTGCACTCTTCTCCTTTCGTCCCCCTGTCATGGATTCCCACCGCCACATCAGGCTTTTCTGTAGGTAACAATCTCCACCTTACTGCTCATCCAGCTCAGTTTGTGCTACATGAGAGAAGGCCTGGGGACAGTCTCTCGGGACCTCCCCAGGGCCACCTTCACCTGTGCTCAGCAAGCAGTCTGTCCCCTGGGCCTGTTTCCCAGGTGGGACCCATGCTCTGTGAACCATGCCGTGACTGGGGAGCCATTGTGCCCTGTTCTAAGAGTAAGGCCACAGCTCTTTCCTTTCTGCATGTTTTTATTGGTGCATTATAGCTGTACATAACGATGGGACCCGATGCTACACGTTTGTGCGTGCACACAGTATAGCAATATCATTAGGCCCATGTCATCCCCCAGTATTTCCCCTTCTCCCCATCCCAGCCCTGGAACTTTATTCTACGGATCTCCCTTCGATTTTCATGAGACCTCCCCCCATTACCTTTCCTTTCTTTTTCTTCTCTAGCTTCCACATGTGAGAGAAAACATAAAACCCTCAACCTTTTGATTTTGATTTATTTCACTTAGCATAATGTTCTCAAGTTTCATCCATTTTCCTGCAAATGACAAAATTTTATTTTTCTTTATGGCTGAATAAAAGTCCATTGTGTATATATACCATGTTTTCTTTATCCATTCACCCATTGATGGATACCTAGGCTGGTTCCCTATTTTGGCTATTATCATGCTGCTATAAATATGGGTGTGCATGTATCACTATAGCATGGTGACTTTAATTCTTTAAGATAAATATCAAGGAGTAGAATAGTTGGGTCATATGGTTGTTCCATGCCTAGTCTTTTGAGAAACCTCCAAACTGATTTCCATAGTGGTTGTACTAATTTTCAGTCCCACCAACAGTATAAAGTTGTTATTTTATAGTATATATTTAGTATACAGTGTTCTTTTTCTCTACATCATGTCCAGAATTTATTGTTGTTTGTATTCTTGATGGCTGACATTCTACCTGGAATGAGATGAAATCTCAGTGTAGTTTTGATTTGCACTTTCTTAATTGCTAATGATGTTGAAATTTTTTTCATATATCTGTTGACCATTTTCATTTCTTTTGAGAAGTGTTTGTTTAATTCATTTGCCCATTTATTAATTGGGTTTGATTTTTTGGTGTCAAGTTTTGAGTTCTTCACATACTCTAGTGCTCACCCCCTGTCAGAGGCCTAGCTGGCAGAGACTTTCTCCCTCTCTGTAGGTTCTCTCTTCACATTCCTAATTGTTTCCTTTGCTGTGCAGAAGTTTTGAACTTGGTCCCATTTATTAACCCTTGGTACTCTTTCTCGAGCTTTAGTGGTCCTGTTGAGAAAGTCTTTGCCTGTGCCTACAGGCTGGCGTGTCGACCCTACGTCTTCTAGGAGTTGCAGTGTTTCTTTGATCCATTTTGAGTTGAGTTTTGTGCAGAGTGAGAAATATGTGTCTAGTTTCATTCTTCTACATGTGGATATCCAGCTGTCCCAGTACCATTTGTTACAGGTTCTGTCTTTGCTCTGTTGTGTGGTTTTGGCACCTTTGTTAAGTACCGAATGACTGTAGGTGTGTGGGCTTGTCCCAGTGTCTGTCCTGTGCCGCTGCTCCTGGGGCCTGTCTGGGCAGCACCATGCATCTATTGCTGCAGCTCTGGAGCCGAATTTGAATCAGGTATTGCGATGCCTCCAGCAGTGCTTTTTTTTTTTTTTTTAAATATTTTTGTTAGTTGTTGATAGATCTTTATTTTGTTCATATATTATTTATATGTGGTGCTGAGGATCGAACCCAGTGCCTCACGCATGCTAGGCAAGCGCTCTACCACTGAGCTACAGCCCCAGTCCCCAGCAGTGCTTTTTTATGCCAAAGCTCTCCCGGGATGGTGGCCAGATTCCACTCTTGTCACCGAGGCAGCACACTGCCCGCAAGCACCCTTCCAGGTGAACACTGAGCATCTTTGTGGTAAGATAAGGAAGTCAGAGGTTGGTGAGATGGAGTAGGCCCCTTGCCGAGCCTGTTGTGTGGCTTTGGGGACAGGGCCGAGGCTCAGGTCTGGGACAGCGCAAGGCTGTAGGACTCCTCAGTCTGCTGGAGAGGTGCATGCCAGCTCTGAGGCCTGTGTCCCCCACCTTGTCCCCTTTAATGCCTCAGGGGTGGTGCCCCAGATGGACCAAGAAGACCACTCTCTCCTGGCCCACTGGAGCCAAGATCTCCCGATCCTGGGGTGTGTGCATGGCAGAACTCAGGAGGGAAGCCACCGCTCAGATCCTGTGCTCTCTTCCTGTCCCACCCTCTTCTCTCCCCTGTCTCAGACCAGGGGAAAGATCTCTCCTGGGTCAGCGTTAGACTCTGGAGGCTGTTCTGGCAAGTGTTTTTCTATGCTGAGTGTGTGTTCTGGTCTGTTTGCTCTGTGTGGACCCTGGAGGGGCCTCTGGCAGGGAGTAGGTAAGGCTGGGAGGAGACGGGGTTCTGGCAGGAGAGGGTTGCTGTGGTGGGAAGCAAAGCTTAGTTTGCCCATTGAGGTTGTGAGGCTTTCCAGCTTCTATTTTTCTAACATTGGGTTGTAATTATCCTTGTGGTGAGTCCACCTGGTCTCTCTGAGCACTGGCTGACCCTCCTGCTTGGGCCACATATGCAGGATCCTTGGAAGGGACTACTCTGGTCGGTCCTGGGGAAACGGAGATGTTTCAGGCTTCTCTGCACAGAGTCACCCCAAGACATCCCCTGCCTGTTCAAGAAGACTGCAGAGTAGCTGGGAAGTGCACACAGCACCCCTCTGTCCACTGGAAAGCCTGGGGTGCTACAAGGATTTTGATTTGTTTAGTTTTTTTGGATCGTAACAGAAATATGTAAAATGATGCTCACAAAAGGCTGGAGAATAGCTGGGCTGTGCCGCTGGCAGGGACTCTAATGAAATTAAAAATAAAAAAGGGGAAATGGTGGGAAATTATTGCAAAAAAATGTCTCCAAGTTGAGGAGGGGTGGGAAGAAGAGAAGAAGTGATTTATTGGAGGTTGGGGAAGGGCAGGACTTGCTGTCATAAATGTCTTAAAAGAAAGCTATGGAGTGTCATTCTTGGATCCCTAACAAGTCATGCACTCAGCATGCTCTGGGGACAGGGCCCAGCAGAACTGGTGGAGGAATCCAGATCCCATCAATAGCGCAGGGCGATGCTGAGGGCCACACGTCCTCAGATGAAGCAGATGGGCCTCGCTGGGAGAAGGGCGGCTTCGTACGTGACCTGCAGAGGCTTTGTACAGTGCTGGTAGTGACGTCTTCCTTTCTGCCTGCTCCAGAGTGTCATAGTGAGCAGGTCAGCACATGAGAAGCCTCAGGCGGAGATGGGCACTGAAGACATCTGTGAGGCCGGCTGACCCGCCCAGGGGGACAGTAAGGCCAGCGGGTCAAGGCTTCTCCTCCAGGGGCTGGGACTGGTGAGGTCTGCTCCATGGCATGCAGAAGAAGTCTCCCCTGCTCCTTCCCTACCACCTTCCCTTCCTACCCCAGAATGACCTGCATCAGAATACTATGAGAATTTAGACACACAATCTTTCAAAAAGTTGGTGGATCCAGCAACATGCAGCATCCCCAGGGGTGTTGGTGTCCAGCTCAGCTGGACAGGGCACGTGCTTCCTGGCCACCCAACACACTTCCATTCCTCACTTAGGGTCTTGGCTCTGCCTGACCTTTGTAGGTGGCTGAGTTTGTAATCCCCAATTCTCTGCCAGGACCCACCTATTAGGGGTGAGCACTTTCCTTAGTGCCCCAGAAAGAGGGAAGAGGAGATTGGGTAACTGAGAAGGAAGCTTGAGCCCTTATAATCAGGTGGTACTAGGAGCAGATGCCCCTTAAGAGCAAGCTCACCTTATAGCCACCATCTTCTCCAAAGCCTGAGTTTACCAGGGACCATCCCTGAGTCCATGGGCTGGTTCAGATCCAACTAGATTATGTGGAATCCAGCAAGCCCATTTAGTTACATTGAAGGTCTTTAAAAAATGGAAATCTAAAGGCTCATCGATAAAGAACCTGCTAAAATGAGATATTACATAGGAGAGGATTTCAGAAGTTAAAATGAACCAACTTCAGCTCCATTGATATAAGCTGAAATGCACACACAATATGAAACTCTGCCACAGGAACGGTACCCCTACAGCCACTTCATAAATAAAGTTTTGTTGGTGTGATGCCAGCTCATGTGTTTATACACCATCTGTGAGTGCTCTGTGCAAGAATGACAGCGCTCTGTGGAGCCCAAAGTGTTGATTAGCAGGCCATTTATCTTGGAATATAATGTATGTATGCAAAGGTACCTAAGTTCATGGCAGAGGGTGTATCCAAGTCAAGGTCCAAAGGTAGCAAACACATAGCATAAAATTCTCTTGATCTGAAATTCTATTTAGTTAAAAAATAAAACTTGGAGCAATATGAAAAAACCTTAACAGCTGTCATGTTTTGGCTTTGGGTTCACAGGTGTTTGTTTTATTAGTCTTTGAACTTTTCTGTATTTAAGATGTTTTAAATAAAAATTATTTCTTCAAAGAACAAAATACTTTTAGAAATGGAGTAATTATATCTATGTTATAAAACTTAGAGTGACATTATAATTACATGTTTAAAATGATCTTCCATAGCTATCTTTTTAAATATTTCATGTGTTATTCCCCATTTTAGTCTAAATTATTTGGGAGGAAAGGTTTTCAGTTTCAGGTTTTCTTCCACTGTTTATTTTATGAATTCCCTTCTATGTCTTTATAAATCATTTCTAGGCACAACCAGCAAATGTGCTTCGGCAGGGCACCCACTTCCCCTTGTGGTCCTGCCCTATGGGCTCTTAGCACAAAAGCCAGGAAAGACTCCTCCGAGAGACCAGCCCAATCACTTGGCAGTACCTTCCAACATCCAAGCTACCTGTGACTTGGAATCCAGGCAAAACAACCAGCTGTGGGCCTCCTCTCTCGTTCAAATCACACGGGCCATTTACATCCCTGAGCTGGAATTTCAACTTGATCTCAGAGTTCACATGCAGGGCCAAGGCACATTAGAGGGGAGGGAGGCGGGCTGCGGAACTTGAGAAACCTGAAATTAAAGTAATGTGAAACAGACACTGGGGCTCTGGGATATGCCAACTCACACCAGGTGCTAGATTTGGGCAGGTGACTTGGGAAGCCGGTCCCTGGGGCCAGCTTCAGGTATCCTGGGGGACAATGGACAGGCAGGGGGTTTGGGATTGGGGTCCACCCTTGCTTCATCTCCCATTCTCTCTGCCCCAGGAGTTGAGTGTGGGGTCTGGAAGTTTCAACAGGACACATGCCCTCAGTACCTGAATGAAGGATTATTCGAAGATGCTGGGCGGCCAAGTGGGCGTCTTTTGAAAGTAGACTTCTGGAATTTCCCAGACTTCTTGCAAATAACCCACAGTACTTTGTCAGGATGGAAAAACCTGAATTTCTTCCTACTCTGTCTGGAATATATACAGTAAAGTCTTTGTGACTTGGCAGGGCGTGCCTGGCTGGGAAGACCTCTGCTCTTGGCGGGCTCTGCTGCAATGAACTGGGTGACCTTGAGGAACAGGAGCCTCTGGGGTCCCTGCCTGGAGGAGAGCCAGGAGGCCCTTGCCTCTGTCCTTAGAGTTCCCGAAAGTCAGATGATCTTGGACGTGGTGTATGATCACTACAGATGTGTCCATGCTGACTGCCAACTGCTGCAAAGCCTGGACAGTGAGGGAGAAAGAGAGCAAGTGGCTGGAGACGGGGCAGGAAGGGCCTCTTCCCCTGGTGTGAGCGGCCTGCGTTAGAAGGCCCAGGTGAGCACCTTGCCAGCCCTGGAGTTCCTGACCCTGCTTGAAGGGGCCATGCCTGGTGGACCTGCGCTCCCCACAGCCTCTGCTGCATCCATTGCTGCTCCATCTGTTAGCAAGTGCCCCTGACACCAGCTGTGGCCTTCTCCTGCACTGGTCCTGACACCTGCCCAGACCCCCAGAGGAGCAAGCAGGACAATAACCTGGGGGTTCTGCCACCTGCTGCTCAGCGACCTCAAAATGACTTGGCTTTCCAAAGCACTTACATCCAGAAAGCCAGGCCAATCTGTATTCACCTTGTAGGGATTTGACAAGATTTGGGACCCTAGGACCACAGATCAGGCCCATGGCTGGCCCCAGCAAGCGCTCAACCCAGGACAGTCACTGAGGCCCACAAAGTTTCCAGTCTTTCTCTGCCTAGTGAGCTCTCTGCGTGTGTGTTCTCTACAGAGCCTCATCCCACCCTTGACTCCAGAGGCCACTATGTGAGCTGGTCACCCTCTGGCCTCAGATTGAATTTGGCCAAGGAGGCGTCGGACATGGGAGAGCAGACAGAAGGCAAAGTCAGGGCTCTGCTTGCCGGCCCTCCTGCCCCCAGGGCCCCACAGAGCACTCTCTCCCCAAGGGCCCAGGGGCGTAAGAGCCCCTTCGTGTCACAGCCCTGACCCACCAGTAACAGTGCCCCTTGGGCCAGTCGCTGTCACCTCCTACACTCCCTGCGTGACTGTCTACCTGCACACAGCCTCCTCTGTGTTGGCACCTCCTGATGCGGGCTGATGGCCTTGACCAAGGAGGCAAGGCCATTGTGGAGGACACAGGTGGACTGGGGAGGCCACGGGGACACTGCTGTAGCACATGGGATGGGTGGCATCTCGCCTGAGGCAGCCTAGAATGCCACGCGTGATGGGTGCTGCTGTGGCAGGCAGCCGGGAAGGCTGCCCAGGAGGTGACACTGGAGCCGCAGAGGAGGCAACAGCCAGCACAGGTGCCCAGGGGCTCGAGGGGTGGCCCATCAGAGAGACAGGGTGGCGACTTCCAAGTATCTGGAGGGAGGAACCAGAATGGGATGAGCCTGGGCTGGGTGGGCCTGGGCCGGAGCCTGGGGCTTGTGGGGCGTGGATTCCAACACCAAGAGCCAAGCAGGGATGACATCTGGCTTCTGTTTTGGAAAGATCTCACCCCCCCCTGGTGGAGGATGAACTGTGGGGAGGGGAAAGGAGCCCCACGGAGAGGTGGGCATAGCTGGGGCGGGGATTGGAGTTGCGTCAGAGGGGCAGGTTGTGTCACCCAAGCCAGGGACTGAGTCTTCTCTCAGCTTCTTTTGCGCTTTACCATGGGCACATTTTCTAATTTAAGTTTAAGCTAAATTAAACTAATTTAGCTTCATGGAATCTAAGAATGAATGGACGGTCCAATGACCCCAAAGCAGCTCAAATGAAAGAATCAAAAAGCTCTCTGCATGGAGGGGGTAATGGGAAACATTTATGGGCTCTGACCTGCTCAGCCACCGCGGGGTCTAACAAAGTCAGCACATTTGGGAACTCCGTCTATTTCTCGAAACAACAGGGAGAGGAAACAAGAAGTGCCACGGGTCCTGTTGGGAAGGGGTGGCCAGAGCCTCTCTGAACACAGGTCACCCTGTAACCCAGCTTATCATGCATCCCTCCCCAGCAGCACTGCAGCTCTAGGGAAAGGTTGGCCTTAATTAAATTTTTGAGGATTTCTTTAAGATTCTGTTTTCTTCATATTACTGCAAAGTGATCATCGTCCCAAGGAAGACCATGAGTGTCCTGGATCTAATTTCCAAATCGTTACATCGTCTTCTAATTCCAATTAGCTGCTTTGGTGAAAGGGTGAATGAAAAAAGGCAGCAGCCCTCTCTCCTTCCTGCTTTGACATTTTCTTTTCTATCAGTATGATCTGCTCCATCCTGAGGAACCGCACGGAGGGGGCAGAGGGCATTGGCTGGGGACTTGTATGGTCTTGGGGCGGTTGGGCCTGGATGGGAGTGGGTAGGACTCGGACCCCATATGGCTGCTGTCCTGGGCTGGGAAGGGAGCTGCAGGCCAGTGAGGGAGCTGGCTGGCCCTTCCCTGCTAGGTCCACCTATGCGGTGCCACGTCAAGCCTGCCTCCTTTCCTCTAAGTCTCGAAAAGTGTTGGGGCTCTGAAAGGGAAAAGCAAACAGCAAAAGAGAATGAGTAGATGTTTGATTACATCCCTAGAAGGTTCTACTCCTTCAGCTAGGAGGCTGCAAGACACCTCCCTTGCCAGAGTTAAGTCATCAGAGCAAATGAGCAAAACAGATGTGTCTCAAAATGCAATGGAAACATTATAAGAAAATGGCAAGGACAAGTTACGGTAATTTGTGACTGTGTGTGTGAGCAGAATCACTGAAAGAGCAAGATTATTCCAATCTTTTCAAGAATCCCTGCAGTGGAAACTGCTGGAGAAGATTCTACCTGTGGTAAGGCTCACAGGGCCCATCTTGAGGGGCCTCGCAGTACCTGTCTTGCTGGTGGGACTCGTGCACGAAGTAGTTGCTCAATAAAGCCCCCCCCATTCACCACAGAATCCCAGTTCCTCTCTGGAAAAACAGTCTTGTCAGGCTCCAAACAAGACAGCAATTCGATTTCGGCCCCCACCTCGAGTCAGCATGGATTAAGGCCTCCATAAAGCAGATATGTTGAGTTGGTTCTGGGGAGAACTGCAGCTGTGCACAGCCCAGAGTGGTTCACCAGCACTCACAGGTGGGCAGCCCTCAGCAGCCACGGAAAGAGGCAGGAGCAGATCTCAGGGTGGGGGCGGGGCATGTCCAGTCCTGCAGGATGGGACCCAGCCTTACCCTCCGCTCAGATCTGCATGTGGCCCTTCATTTACTCCAGTGAGCAGCTGAAGAGCCAGTGCCCTCTGCCAGCATGTGGCTCTCTCTGTACATGGCCAGGTGTGCCTGGACACTCACAGGGTTTCCTCACACACAAGCACAGGGAACTGCTGTCCCATCTCTGAGCCCTGGCTTCTCTGGGGTTTGAGGAATTACATGTGTGCAAGACGCTTAGAATTGTGTCCCGTTCTCAGTGGTCCTGTTATTATAATGCCCATTATCCACGTGGTACTGCCAACCTTAACAAAACGGGTTTGCATCTAAGCCTATGCCCCTTGCAAGCCCCTAGTTACAATTAAACACTGTCGTTCTTGCGCCTACGGGAGCCCTTTCCCCAGTTAGTAAATGACGTGCCTGACTAGAGACGCGGGACTTGGCTGGCTCCCTCCACCCGTCACTATTCACTGCCCCATTCGTTCAGATAGAGCAAGTACACCTGTCCAGGACAGTCATGGGTGCTGGAGGACACGATGCTGAACACGGTGAGTCCCTGCTGTCATGGAACTAACTGGGCGTCTTTAGCAGCTGCATCCACTCAGAGGACTCAGACTCCCCTCATGGCCCCTGGGGGAGACAGCTCCACAGACTTGTCCCCCTGGGAAGGCACTGTGAAAAAGAAGAATGTCAATGGCACATCCCAGGAAGGTTCTAAGAATGCTCGGGGGAAGGCGACTTGGGGGCGGGGGGGGACAGCTGCTTCTCAGCCAGGCCTTCCCTGGGCTCTGGAAGTGAGACTGAAAGCTGAGACCTGAACACCGGGCAGATTCTCCTGCCTGCCCCCTCGGGAGCCTCAGCAAGACAGACCCCTGCAGGCCTTGAGAACCAGGACTGGCTCCCTAAGTAGGCTAATTTGCATTTAATAGGGGCACAAATTGCAGCAGCCACTAACCATGGCAACGAGCAACTATATTAGCGGAAATTAAACATGATGGGGAGGAGGATAAAAAATGGAAATACCTAAGAAGTGCAGCCAGCCCTTTCTTGACATGCAGGTGGAGGGAGGGTGAGCAACAGGGCCAGTGTCACGGGTATGTGCAGACCCCCTTGCTCAGAAGAACCCACACTTGGTTTAATTCCAGGCTGCCGCCATCTTGAAATACCATTAATTATTGAACAAGGTGCCCATGTTTCCATGGCACCAAGCTCTGCGAGCTTTGTAGCTGGGTCTGACGAGGGACTTTGGTTGCCAACCCTGGCCTGTGCCTCCAGGATTCCTTTTGAACGTCCTCCTCCACCACATCCTATCCCACTTCTCAGGCAGGTGATTGGTGGTGTTTCCTTTTTCTCCTCTTATCGCTTGGGCCTTTTACTTTAAGGTGTAACATGCAAACAACAAAGTTCACAAATCTTAGTCAGTGACTTTTATATATATATAGTTGAACCCTTGCAAGATATTAAATACTCCATCCCCGCAAGAGGGCTCCTGTGTCTTCTGAGTCACTACCATCCCAGGTGCCCATCTTTCGGATCGCCATCACCACAGGCACCTTCTGTGGCAGTACTCTATCTCAGAAAGATTTTCTTATTTAATTTTCCAACTTCTCTTGTGGATTATTCAGGTCCTTGGAAATTCAGAAAATCTCAAGGGTAGAAATACAAGACAGAACCACTTCAAATAACTCCCTGTGTTAAAAAAACACCCAAGTTGGAAAAATATCTAAATCCTGTGAATGATGGAAGTTTTGGTGCCATGGTAGAGGTCCCCTTCTGCATTTCTGCACTGAGATCCTTTGGGTGTCTTAGGCAGTACTCTCAGGGATCTGGAATCATGTATTTGCAGATGATGTATTATCTTAAATTATCTTAATTGTCTCATTAATGTGAACTTGATATTAAGTAGCCTCCTGAAGTACATGAGCAGGGAGGGAAGGAGATTAATAACCTAATCAAGCTTTAGGAAACAAGGGCCATGCCTCATGCAAAGAGTACTCTGAAAATCTCATTTTAAAATGTAATTATATTGATTGGAAGGACATATCCCTTTGTTTCAGAGAGTGGATCTTATAGTTTGAGAGCATTTAGCTGAATTGATAGAATTATATTTAAGATGCTGTCTTCTAAATTATATCAAAATGGAATGTTCAGGCTTTTACTGAAGAAAGCGGCTGGATTCTGGAGGCTTCTGCTGTGTTGATGTTACTGTGGGGTGATCACTGGTGGGACCTCTGCAGCTGGGGCGTGGGTGAGGCCCCTGGAGAGATGAGCCCCACCTCCAGGTCTGCAGGGAGACTGAGCCTCCTTCCCTGGTTGCCGCCTTTCCTGTTTGGAAACTGGAAACTTGACACATCTTTAAAAATCTTCCTAGTATCATATTTGGGTTATTTGAGGGAGGGTTGGGTTTTTGGAAACAAATCATTTGGAGCTAAGACTAGGAAGTAAAAGGCTAAGAAAATAATTCTTCAAGTAATGCTGTAGACACTACAGTGAATCCTTAAAGCTGTGAGGACAGTTCCCTTGCAGGCTGTAAAAGCTCCAGCCCTGCCCTGCATAAAAATGTACAATCTTCGGTCAGTTAAAAAAAAGTTAATTAATTAATTTAAAAATAAAATATACTAATTATGCCTACTTAAATAAGTGGCTGTAGGACAGAGGATTATAGGTGGATGATTTTTCTTCCTTTTTTCCATTTTCATCATGGTTGTTTTGATCCTGTAGTAAATAGACCTCAATAACCCTGGGAATTTTGTGCCGTTACCCTAGAAGACACAGGGAGACACGGGGCTTCTCCTGGGCACATGCGCACACCCAGGCTCTTCACGATATTCCGTGAACCAGCCAGCCACAGCCCCAAAACCACCTCAGTGCCTCTGACAGCCTGCTGAAAGCCTGTGCCTGCCTTATCCTGGGGCTGTTCCTGTAGAGATGCTGAGAGACACGGAAGTGTTCATGGGACAATGGGGAACCCCAAGGAGCAAAATGCAAGGACTCCTACGCTGGATCCAAAAAGTAGCTGTTGGGTCAGGGGTGGATTCTGGGCGGGGGGGACCCTCCCCTTGTGTCCACCTAAGTCTGTGTCTTCGTGAACACCATAGCTCCCAGGGACAAAGTAGAGAAGCCAGTGAGAACCAGGAGGGCCCCTCTGCATGGCCACTGATGACACCCCTCTAGACTCAAGGTAACTATGGCTGGAGAGACAATGGGTATTTTGGAATCCTGGGTCTGGTTAGTAAGTTCCTAACAACAACGGACAGTATTTGCAAAGTCTACAGGAAGACCAGGTACAGCGCCTCTGATGAGGACCTCCCTGGATCCCACCCTGTCTCTGCAGGGCAGGGGAAGATGCAGAGCTCAAGGCCTCAGATGACCTTCATGAGGGTCCACCATAAACAACGCACACAAGCAGCTCTTCCTCCAAGTGTGGGCCTTGTGGACAGGGCGACTTCAGAAGCAGCCACTCTCCTCGGTCCTGTGGCTCTTGTCCCCCGCCTGCTGCCTTCCTAAAGTCATTCAAAATCGGTTTCACTCAACCCCATTGGCCACCCTCAGGATATCTGCTGCCTTCTTGGGTGGTTTCCTTGGATGTGGAAGATGAAATCCCAGCTCTCTTGCAGGAGTTTGCTAACTCTGAAGGCCACTGCCATCTGAGCTTGGGATGAAAGTCTTTGCCTTGTACTAACATGATAGGAATGCTCCTTACTCGCTCATAGAAAACAAGTTTTGTTTTTCAAAACATGTAGCTCTTTTGATCTGTCTGTTTCCATGTTCTATGGAGCTTGAGATAAAGAGAAATATTTATGTAATTTGAGAAAACTATGATGATGAAACTGAATGGTAAAAGGAAAATAGCCTCAGGAACACGAAGCAATGGTGGGACCTTGGCGTAGCAGGAGAGCTCACATTCCTTCCAAGAGGAATTTGGTCACGACCGACAGCTGCCACAGAGAAAAACGGACCCAGCACTCTTCCCTATTCTTATTGTCAAAGAAGAGTTGAAGACCTGAATATGGAAAATCTACCCATTTTAGAATATATTATTTATCTGTTTTAAATATAGTTCTGAAGAATTTCAAGACATCATCTTGGTTTGGGTTTCCCCAGAAACTGAGTCTGAAACAAGAAGTTGAAGGTCAGTGGCACATTTTGGAAGTGACCCCAGGAAACACTCTGGGGAGTAGAAGCTGAGGGGACCAGGTGTGTGTGTGTGCATAGGTAAATGCCGTGGCACTGGTAGGCTCTGTCCCACCCCGGATTGTTCTGAGAGAGTGTGGGATGGTAGTTTCTAGTGTCTATGTGAAGAATTCATTTCTCTTGCCAAATTGTAAAATACAATAAATAAGAGTAGCCAAGCGTGGTGGCGCACACTTATAATCTCAGCTACTTGGGAGGCTGAGGCAGGAAGATTGCAAGTTTGAGGCCAGCCTCAGCAACTTAGCAAGACCCTGTCTCAAAATTTAAAATATAAAATGGTTTGGGGGTGTAGATGAGTAGTGAAGTGCCCCTAGATTCAATATTCAGGACCAAAATAAATAAATAAATAAATAAATAAATATAAAAATAAAATAACAAGAAGCCCATAGAAAACACACAAAGCCTCATTTTTTAAGTTATCATTAGCTTCAATTGGCATAAATCAATATGCCAAGTTGCTGTAAGTTTCCAAATGCTTAGCTCAATTTCAGTACTTAGCCCATCACAGGCTGGTGACAAATAGCTCAGAAAACCAGATATCACAGGTGCTAGGGTCTCACATATAGCATCAGGACTGTGCAGAATGCAGTTCAGGGTCATCCCATTTATAGAGAGAGAGACTGGGGATGTTTCCTCACCTTTGTCTAGCTGCAATGGATAAGCGGCTGCTTCCAGGGTCCTTAGTCCCCTGGGGGGTCTAAGTGTCCTCTGCAGCTATACGATCCATGTGTTCTGCCCCAAACACAGCCTCACAGTGGAGAGCAGCATGGGTGCTGCAGGAAGCTTTTGGTGTAGACCTCAGTGCTACGGGAATGTGCCACATCTCCTTCCTCATCTTACCCTCAGTGTGGCCGAGTCGAACAGCACCAGGACCACCTGGGAACTGGTTGAGAAGGGCAAGTCTTCAGCCGCCCCCAGCCCTACTGAACCAGAAGCCCCCGGGGTGTGTATGTGCGTGTGTAGGGGGCAGTCATGTGCACTTGGACAGGCCTTCCAGAGGGCACGGCTCAAGGTGCAGAGTCGCTGCTCCCTGCACCGGGGGGCAATTAGGCCTGCAGGTAGTTAGGAAGTGCCCTTATTCTTACCTAGCTAAGTTGTCCTTTACTGGGTTTGGCTTCTTTCTTTTAACCACCTTAGAATGAACTCATTTTCATGAGAATTGCATTATTTAAATAAATATAAAGTTTAAGCTCTCTATTTCCTGTCCCTAAAGCATACCAGCAAGTCCAATGCATAAAAACCACTTCCAAATGTGCCTCTGAAGATGTGTTCTGAGCCGTGTTACTAGAATCTCTCCTCTGTTCGATATCAATAGTGGCAGATGATAAACTCTGCTATGCAGGGTGACACTTTCTTTACTAATAGACCATTAAGCTGTCTGAGGTAGAGTTCCCACCGATTAAACAGGAAATGCCATCTGTAGTGTCTGGTATCCGTCCAGGGTCTGCACAGGACAGGTCCAGACAAAGAATAAAAGGCCTTTCATTTGCACCCTGTTTCTTTATTCTTCAAGGTGCTTTTATATAAATAATTGAAAGACAGCCTGGCCATAACTCTGTGGAATAGACCCAGTCGTAGGCAGGAGGTCACCACTGGGGACTAGGACACAGAAATGGGGACAGCAAAGGGACTTGTGGGGACTATGTTTGCTGAGCGTGAGTCCCACGTTCCTGCCCAGTGCCCTTTCCTTCCTTTAACCACAACCAGCAATCATGTGAGTCTGCGTGGACACAGCAGTGCTGGCGCCCCTGAAGCCCAGGCGTTTCCAGCGTGACCTCTGCTCCCCCCTACGAGAAGTCACTGCTCTAGAGTGACATCCTGTGCATAGCTCTGCCCTTGTGCTGGGCAGCACAGGCCTTGGACCTCACCCCCAGGTGGCCAGGGGTCGGTCCCTCCACTTTACAGTCACCAATGAGTCTGATGGAGACAGAAGGGTTTAATTAAAGACATAATTGGTCCTAGGAAGGGAGATCCGACGGAAGCACAATGAATGTGCTCTGCCATTTGTGGACATTTGTCGTCTCTTGGCAAATAGTCTGGTCCGTGGGAAGCTTGCCCGCCCTGCGCCCGGGCTAGTCTCTACCACAGTGGGCCTCACCTGCACTCCTTTTGCCCCCCACTCTCCCCGTCGGGACTTTTTTTGGTCGTCTCAGCCAAGGGGTGGGAGTGCTGCTGGACCTCGTGGGTGGAGGTCAGGGATGGGGCTGAGCAGCAGGACGGGCAGCACAGACCCCACGGAGAGTCATGAGGCCCTGGCTGAGAAATGCCACGGCCCGGTTCCCTGCACAGTGCCCTGCAAATCCACATAAACAAAATAACGGCCCAGAAAAGTGGAAGCAGGGAGCACTGCAAGCCGGGAGGTGCGGACTTGCTGACGAGTGACAGCGGTCTGGGTTTCAGGCCTCTGCAGGGAAGGACCGCTCCTGCTGGGGTTCATTTGTTAGTATCTTCCAGCCCTATCTGAGGCAACTAAACGACCAATTCATTTTTTAATGGAAGTTGAAGCCCTCACCGTAGGCAAACTGCATTAAAATACGGATTGGGAGGGAGCAGGCCCCAGCCCCCTCGGGTTCCACTGGCCACTAGACCTAAGAAGGCGCTGGCCTTTCTTGCCCATAGGTTGTTTCGTTCGACCGCCTTTTATTGAGCATCTACTCTGTTGGCCACCACAGGCCTCTGGTGGGTAGGAAAACTGGCAGAGAAGATGTGGGGTAAAAAGGTGCAGGAGGGTGTTGAGAGTGGGACTCTGAGCAGGAGCTGCAGAGGGGAGAAGGGGGCCGGTGGGTCAGCCAGCTGTTTCTCCAGGATACCACTTCTCCAAAGCTGGAGGTTTTGAGGAGCATATCCTTTCCCTTTTCATTTCACACCTTCTCCTTCCACCTGCTTCCAGAGGTGCCGGTGCCAAAAAGAAAACAAAAGTCTTCAGGGTGCTGGCTCCCCAGAGCCCGGCATCAGGCTTTCTAGTCTCTTAATTGGAGAAATAAAGGCAATCCTGCCTGCCTCCTGCCTTCTGTGTAAATGAATACATTTCAGCAAACTATTTGAAGACGCCCCTGAAGATACAATTGTTCCCAGCTGAAATGGACCGTCACAGGCTCACCGCATGGAGCACATCTCATTTACTCTAATCGGATTTTCACGCACTAACTTGATTAGTGTGAAAATGGAGGCCAGGTGCCCAGCAAGGGATGCGTAATGATGTTAATAATATTTACTATGTCCAGACCATCTTCCTTGATCTGGGGCTTTGGAAGAAGCCTGGGTGGTTGCTTATAAAATAAACCTGCAATGAAAGTGTGGATCTCCCAGTGAGTGGGTGTCCTGAGACAGAGAAAAAGTCTCCTGAGAGTCCACCAGGAAATTTCTCTACACTAGGTGGAATGAATGGGTGGCTCCTGCTTCCCAGCCCCTGTGGCAGGAACTACCTCACTTTCCAGGGGGCAGGTGGGATGGGGTTTGGTCCTGATAGCAATGACTTGGCTCTCGTTGTTTCCTTCATGTTGTTACGCGTATTTTAGCATGGTGCTTAATTGCAGGGAGCAAAACAGGAAGGGATGCTCCACCTGGAGGGTCTCCCTTCAGCCGGACATGCACACCAGGGTGGCCGGATCCAGGAGAGGGCTTCATCCAGAGACAGCGACACAGGAAATTGAAATTTCTCCCCTTTCAAATGATTCATTATCTGCAACATCTTAATAACACAAACAAGGGGCCAGTAATTTGAGCCTGGTAATTAAACAGAAAAGGAGCCGTTTAGCTCAACGGTTGCTTGCAGTAATAGATCCTGACATATGAACGAAGGCAATTGCTGAGGGGTGACAAGGCAGATTGGATGTTGGACAGCTGGCCCTGAACTGTCTTTTTCCCATCACTGCAGAAGGGGCCATGTTCAAGTGGGATGGCTTTTGTTGGCTAGGACCTCCTCTGGGGCCGGTGACAGCCGGCCCAGGCAATTTTACTTATCCAGACTGTACAACAATTAAACAAAAATAAAATGTCTGTATATTTCCACTTCTTTTAATGCTGGCAAATGTGAAATTTCCTGAGACGTTTGCCTGCAGGAAGAAACGAGACTCAGCTTCTAAGAGGACGGGGTGGGGAAGTTCTTGAGAAGCTCCTACGTGCGTTTGGGTCCTGGAAGGTGGAGGAAGGTGGAACTCCACAGGAACTGGAAAGAGAAGAAAAAAGACCACCTCAGCCTTAGATCTCGCCACACATACCTTCTGCCTAGTTACAAGATCCTGTGGACATGGCCCCCGGTGGCGGAGGGCTTTGTTTCAAAAAGAGGATGGTAAGATGCTTGGTTTATCTAAACAACAGGCTTTATCAGATAGCTGTGGGTGCATGAGCTGTCATCTCCCTGCTGGATTCCAGCTTCTTACCTGTCAAGGCATCCCTGCAGCCCCGCAGAGGGCCTCTCGGCCATGCCTCCTGTGTCTGTAGCCTCCCGTGTTATGGGCCTCCAGCTGTCAACCTTGCTCTTGTTTTTTTCGTTTCTCGTCAGAGATAACCACACAAACAATTCCATTTGTCTTTCATGCAGAGAGAGAAATAGGTTTAACATCCCCAAACACCCGTATGTGGTTATCTCAGTGTTCTTTATCTCTGAGTCAGAATTTTCCACTGAATTTCTGGTGCCCCTTGGTATTAGCCATCATGCCTAATGGCTCTTCCTCCTGCCTCCCTTCCATTCCCACCAACCCAGTGCCCCAGTGGATGGCCAGTCTTCCCATCTCCATCCCCACCCCAACTCTCTTAGCCACCTCCTTGCTTCCTTACAGAGTTGAAAAAGACCTTTGCCTCTAATTTTCCAAGGCATGTTAATCTTTGTTCCAGCCTTGCTGGTTAAAGTCCAGGCCACCAGCACCCAGCACAGCCTGCGCCAGGAGGCAGATACAGACAGGAGCAGAGCCCGGGGAACCTGGCATGGCCAGCTTGAGGGAAATAGTCCCACGGCCTTTGCAGTCCAGGATCTGCTGGGCTGCATACAGGCAGTTTGGTCAGTTTCCCCTGCATAGGGCAGAGGACAGTGGCACTGCAGTGGACACTTCAAGTAGATGCCCAGGAAGCCGAAGGCTCCTCTGGCTTCTTTCCATCCACTAAGGGTGGATATGAGTGTTGTAAATGCAGTCCTGGTCGAATGCCACTCATCATGGTCCACTGGGCCCATGGACAGCCCCCAGAAGGTCACCATCCTTGTTCTAGTCACATACTTGGGTTGACAGTGGTGCCATCCCACATCAGCCAGGTAAGAGGCTGTAGTGGGGAAGGTCAAGAGACCACTCTGCAGTGTCACCCTCTCCGGGCCAGGTGTTGCCTCCTGCTAGGAAGTGGTATCGGTGACCCCCTTCAGGGTCTAAAAGATCAGGGCTGAGGGTCCCCACTGGTTCTCTCTGTGACTCACCATTCTGGCCCCTGCAGAAATGGAATGGGCCCTAGGGGTGAATGGATAGTACCATGAGCTCTCACGAGCAGGACAGTAGTCCAGAGTCTGATCCTGGGCCAGCTGTGTCACCTCTGCTAGAGCAGACTAATCTGGCTCCAGGGACATGGCATGCAACCACTGACAGGGCAACCACTTGGGTTTGGGTTTTCTTCCCAAACCCAAGCAAAGGAAAACCAGAAACGGTTGGCACTACATGCCATGGTCGATAACACGCACTTGAGGTTCCCCAGAGCTGGCACCTCTCCACTCTCTGTCATGATACAATCAGGACCATCCAGACACATGCAGAATCTCACATCAGTGCATTACATCGATCAGGCCAAAGGAGCAAGAGGTGGACTTGCTGGAGGCCTGAGGACCATCAACATGCTGCAGACGTTGAGGGGAGCCCTATTGGTTCAGGGGCCTATTATCCTCCTAGGACCTTGGGGTACAGTGGTCAGAGGCATGCCAAGCCACTCTCTGCAGAGCAAGTCATGGAGAACATCTGTCCACACCTGGCAAAACAGCTCCTGGTGTGCCCTGATAGGGACAGAATGGCCAAGCTAGGGGCACCACATGACTGCCTCCAACAGAGCTGCATCTTGTCCTCACCAAGTCATGAGCTGGGTGGGCACACAGCAATCTGTCCTTCCTCCCTCCTTCCCTCCTTCCTCCCTCCTTCCCTTCCACACCTTCCCTCCTTCCTTTATTCCACACCTATTTTCTGGGTCCTCTGCTGGCCATCTGGTTTGGAACAGTGGAAAAGTCTCATTCCCAGAGTTCTGAAACCTCGTGGTTTCATGCACAGTGACTGAATGGTCACTGAAGCCAGTGGTGGATTCCATAGAATTGATGGGGTATTGGTGACCTAAAATTTTTAAAAATACACACATTTTATTTTTAATTAGGTACTTCCAAATTTTAGGTTTGGGTTTTGGTTATTCTGGAAAAGCACACACTTTTGAGAGGAATTGCTCTGCCCGTGTGCACACATACCTGCGTGGGGCGTCTCTCCCCCAAGGAGAACCACGGGACATGCAGGCCCCGGGGACCCCTTCCCTTGCCCAAACATCACATCAGATTTATAGATCAAGGAATATTAGAAGTGAATCCATGACCTTGCTAAATACAGAGTGCGCAGGGAAGGGAAGAGGGGCTTCTTATTCCCAGCAGAAAATGTGGCCAGGCCAGAGCTCTGTCACTCTTCCTCCGTCTCAGCTCCAAGGCTCCCGCAGGTGGCACGCCAGGCCACATGCTCACTTCCTGAGGAGAAGCCTCCCTCCACCTGGGCTCAACCTGCCACCGAGGCACATGGCTCCTCGCTCTCAAGGGCTCAGAGGGAAAAGGCCCCGTCCTTCTATCCTGGAACGGGGTTTCAGTTGCCTGCCGTCATTAGCCCGGGCATTCGAGCAGGGAAGTGCCACGTGCAAGCTGCTGTGTTTCATTTTTTCAATCCTTTCCACTGGGCTCTGCTGTGACTTCACCAGCTCCATCAGACCCAACTCTAGAAACTTCTCAGGGAAATATTTTTTTTTTCAAAGCCAGCTTTTCACTGCTGATCTCCTTGTGAACCAGCCTGTCTTGGCATAACTTGATTTCAGAGGAGGTCTGTGGGGACGGAAAAAATTAGATACGATGCTCACCCCTCCTTTCCAATGTTGGACTTGAAGGTTATGTGATAGGAAAAAAAAGTATTTTAAACACACACAGATTGGTACCAAACCTTTTCCACATTGAACTGTGCTTTTAAAGTTCTGCTTGCAAACAAATGCTCAAAAAGCAGGCCCCGGACTGAAGGACTGTTACGACGACCCTGTAGACGGCTGTCCCCGCTGTAGAACAAAGGCTTCAAGATGTAGCCTAAGGGAAGACAGGGCCTCTGGAGCCACAGCTTATCCAATACATTGGAGCCAGATTTCATGAGCCACAAAAATGTCATCCCTGAGATCATGTGCAGAAGCATGTTTTCTTCAAAGTGTCTAAAGTGGAGATTTAAGTATACAATGAAGACAATTAGGTGAAATTTGGAAAATGTCAAACCCAGGAGACCTAAGGCAGCTTCATTCTGGGCTGGCTGCAGAGGGGGATTCAAGCTCATGAGTGGGGCAGGGAGTTCCTCAATGGACCACCACTGCCCAGGACCAGGGGGTCCAGGAATTCAAGTCAATTAAGTGGGGGTGGGCTGGACTATTTTTTAAAAATCCAATCTTAACATGCCAAGGTGATAGCAGCCTGTGACAGAGTGCTTGGCCACTGCCACCCATTATGCCAAGGTCGCAGGGCCACCAACATCCTGAGTGGCCCTTAGCAGGTTGTCTGTCCTCCAGCGCCTCCAGCCCTGTCTACTGATGAGAAGACTATGTCCCCTTGTGCCCTGCAGACCCTGCCACTCCATGTCTGGCTCTGTCTTCCTGCCGGTGCCCCTGGGGGAGCAGGCGCAGGAGGTGCGTTCTGCCTTCCACGACACTCCTACTGCAGCCCCCTCCCAGCCACCTTGGCGCTGAGGTCCCAAGTAAAGGGCTGGTGAGCCTGAGGTTGCCTGGACACAGAGCCAGAGTGGGTGCTGCTGTGCACACAGCCTCGAGGCAGGAACTCCCAGAAACCACAAGTTGGGGAGCGAGAGGACTGGGAGGGCCACAGGGGACTTGACCCTGAACCCCTTCCCTGTCCGCTCTTCACCAGGAACCCAGGGTGGAGAGACCCCCACCTGTCATGTGTTCATCCCCTCACTCTGTGTCCCACCGGGCACTGCCCTGGTGAGGAGGGTCACTTCCCAGGCATCTCAGCTCCCGTCGGTCAGTGGAATCTCCCTCCGCCTGTACTCTTTTGGGGAGTCGGAAGCTACTGGGGATGGAACTCAGGGGTGCCCTACCACTGATCTACATCCCTAGCCATTTTTAGATTTTATTTTGAGATAGGGCCTTGCTAAATTGCTGAGGCTAGCTTTGAACGTGTGATCCTCCTGCCTCAGCCTCCTGAGTTGCTGGGAATCCAGGCATTGGCCACCACACTGGGCTGGTCAATGGAATCGTCAAAGCAAGGGTGCATGTGTGACTGTCAGTCACTAGCACTTGCCAGGTAATGGGGCTTTGGGGCACCCCAGTTCCCCTGCATGAGTCTGGCATCTTTTTTTCCATGACTCCGATCGCTGCAAGACAAGGGTGTGGACTCATCTGAACCATCCTCATCCGGCCCTCTTGGTTTTCTTTGTCTCTTTTCAAGGCAGGTCTCTTTGATTCTTCCAGTACTTGTTGAGGTCTCTCAAATAGCTACTGATGTCTCTGCTCCAGGAAGAAATGAAGCCATCTGGCTTTGTCTCTAGTTAGCTGTGTTGTGACAAATGACAGCTCAAAGGTTTCGGCCAGCATAGAACACGATGCAAAGTGGCCTCATTAACGAAGTGTAACACAGCATGTGCAGAAGCCATCCATCTCAAAGGGCTGCATCAATTAGAAATCCCTTCACTTAACACAAGGCCGTCTGGACACAGGAGACAGACCTTCAGTTGCCCAGTTCACCACCATGCTTTGCAAAATTTTGGTATTTACCCAACAGAGACCCCTAAACCTTGGCCCGATGCAAACTTCTCCACCAAAGTTCCTGTTTAAAACTTCTGCCCTGCGCATGCAGCACTTCTCCAGGGAGACCAAGAGTCCCCTCCACTGTGGCAAAGGAAGTGTGGGAGGTTGGGAAGATTTTTTTTTTTTTTTTTGCCCGACCAGAAAGAGAGGCGATGTTCTGAAAGGGCTGGTCTTGTCCTAGGGTCCAAGGAAGCTTGTGTCTGCCTGAGCACCTGAGGGCCTCAGCTCCGCCCATCCAGCTTCAATGTCTCCTCAGGACACGTGTGCTTCTGTGTGAAATGCTGGATTTGGTGCTGGGCCGCTGGCCACACGGGCAGCGGTGCTGGACGTGGCTTGCCAGGTCGGGTGTGCATCAGGAGGGAGTTCAGGGGGTCCCAGATTCAGTGTCCTAGGTCTGTCAGTTATTGGCTATGGATTTGGGGTCATCACATCATCTCTAAGCCTGCATTTCCTCATTTGTAAAATGGAGAAAATAATAGCAAGCGTCTAATACTCGTGTGTGAGTACAGTCCAGGGCGCGGAGGCCCTGCTTGGTGAGCGTCAGCTATTATTAGTGTGTAGGGCAATATCATTGGCCTTGGTTCCCATGGGGCTCAAAGGCAAGGTCCAGAAAGGATGGGCCTTCTTCCTGAGAGAGTTTATTTCACATGTATATTCTGGAACTTTCTCATCAGAGGGTGTTGACATTTCAGCCGCTGGCCTTGACCTCCAAGCAGAGCCCTCTGCAACGCCATGGGTGGGAGGACCCACCTGGGAATTGGGCTTGTCTTGACTCCTGCTTGGGGGTTTGCTGTGCTCAGCAAAGAGGTCAGACCAGCTTTCTTCATGGAAACGTGGCCTCTCCCTGGACTGGGCAGCTTAGAACAACACGGACTCCGAGAGAGCTTCTGTGTCTCTTTCCGGAAGGCCAGAAGGCTAAGAATGTAAGAGTGTAGGTCAGTGGGTGACCCCAGAGCTCAAAATTCCTGCGGACTCTGATTGGCCTGCTGATAAAATATAACGAACATAAAAAAAGGTCCTAGAGATAAGGGTTAAAGAAGATTCCCACGCCAAGTCTCTCGCAAATGCCGAGAGAAAGATTCAGAAGATAACACCATATGATTTATAAGATGATAAAATAACCTTGCCTGTTTTCCTCCTGGGGTTACGTTTCTTCCATCTTTGAACCCAGTTCCACCTCGATTCTCGGCTAACATATGTCTTCATGGGTTTAATTAGGATGAAATGTTCATGATTCACCGCACTTTTTGGCAAATGAAGAAATGAGCACAGAAATCACGGCAGGAAGCCATGCTTGCCTGAGTCTCCATCACCTGGGGCTCATGGCCAGTCTGCTCTCCTGGACCTCTGCTGTAAAGAGCAGAGCAGTGGTGGCCCCTGAGGCCTGGGTGCTCTGGGAAGGAGCAAGCATGGCCCTCGGCCCTGCAGCTCAGGCTCTGTCCCACCAACCTCACACATTCTTCTTTTGCAAGCAGGAAAAGGCAAGGACACACACTTTGAGACATCCCTCTGATGCACCAAATAACTAAATCCAGCCATGGGTCTTGTAGCCCGGATATTCTGTGGAAACATGGTACAGCGAGTGTTCATCTCTTACTGTAGAGGGAATTTTTCAAGGCTGTTATAATTTGGAGAATATGATGGATAGTGAACTTCTGATTTTAGCTGGCATGGGTAGCATGCGGCTTCCATAATAACCAGCTGAGCAGCAACTCCAGCAGATGGCAGGGCCAGAGTCCTGGAGCATTCACCAGAGCCTGCTCAAAGGAGGGACTGCCCTCTCCACATGCAGGGAGTCCTGGCGGGGAGGCCTGTGATGCATTGCTTTCCCAACCAGACCCTTTACCTCCCTAAGAGGCAGAAAGTTGGTAGAGAGCTCTGAAGTTGCAGAAGCATATTAGTGTGTGGCTGTTCTCAGGAAATGGGCACTTGCCCTTCTGGCGGAGGCCGAGGAAGCCCATGCTGGGTGCTTTTACTATTCACTTCTGACTCTCAGAGTGGGCTTGGCTGTGACTCTGCCCCTGCTGCAGGCAACAGTGTCCAGGCATCTGGTTGAGGCCTCCAAGGGCCCCAGGCTTGGAATACCAGGGCCTGCTCTTGAGCACCTCCATTCCAGGGAAAACACTTGCCGCAGAGGCCGTCTCAGGAGCAGAGACAAAGCCGGCTGGGGGCTAAGGCCTCTGGTGTGAACAAGTTCACCCATGAATAAATGCAGCTCAGATCCCAAATATGTACTGAGCACTGCAGTTCAGGGTCCAGAACGTTTGAGGGGCAAAACTCTGGGGACCACGGGGGCCAGTCTTTGCCTGATCCAAAGGAAGGGAGAGTGTGTTGGAGACAGGACCATGTGCATCTCCAGTCTCCAGCAGACTGGTCTTCAGGTTCACAAGTTCTCACCTCCTTCCTTTCCTGCCTCCCTCCGTCCTCCCTTCCTTCCTTCTTCTCTCCCTTCCTTCCCTCCCACCTTCTCTCCCCTCTCCTTTCTCTTTCAGCTGGAACACTCCAGTTTGGTTGTTTATATATCTGAAATCAAATGGCTAATCCTCAGTTTTTCTCTGTGCTTCATGAAGAGTCGTGTCCCACCTGAGCTAGGTGCTTACTCACGTGAGATAATAAGAAATACAGAAAGCCACGGAAGCATTTGGAAGACAAACAGGCTGTAGCAGGGCCTATTAGGAACTCTAATTTGAAATCATTTCCCAAAGTTTCTGCCTTCTTAGCTTCACGCTGCTGCCCCCCCACCCCAGCTGCCCGCACCACATGCAGCCAGGCGGATATTTTCCAAAGCTCTCCCGGCTCCCTGGGAGCCTGGATTACTTTCTCCTGAAAGCAAGGAAGGTGGAGAAAAGGCATCAACACATTGTGGGGAAATTTTAATTAGGTACAAAAAGGCAAATGCGTATATCAGATTTTTTTGAAAAAACGAAGATGAAGCTGCGTCCCGAGACTACCTGTTGCTGTCCCCACAGAAGTGGGCGGGCCAGGGTTGTGTACAGCCAAGTGCCATTCTACCCGAGCCAAAACCTCCAGAGATTTTCACCACCAAATGGAAAGAAAAATATGTTATTTTCATGTCATGTTCCTATGTTTTTTTCCCCGCCACTAATTATGCTATTTCAGGAAAATAATTGGAATTGGCTAGGAGAAATTAAGAATAGAAACTTGAAAATTATATAAACTAATGAATCTAACTTTTGGTAATGAACCTAGTTGATACTTAGCACGCATCACTGGAGCCGGCAGTAAGCAAGAGGAGTCCTCCTGATTCTCTTAATTCAACCGAACCATTCTTAATAATTCATAATTAAGTCTGACTCAGAAATGAGAATCTCCATGGCAATATTGATTTATTTTCTTTTTGTGTCTCTGCCAAATGTGGAGAATGACAAGTTTGAATCAGGAAGGAGAGTGGGCCCGGAAGATCACAGAACACGGGGGCACCGCGAGGCCCGACCACAGCCTTCCTCTCTGGTCCCCAGAAACATGAGCTATTCAGTGAACAAAACCAAGTTCAGGTGGTTAGCTTTGAGCTCGAGGGAGCAAGGGAGAATGCGTCTCCTGTCCCCAATGAAGAGGAAGCCCTACAGCCGGGCCTAGATGGGAGAGCAGACGTCGTGGGCGGGAGACCCCTGCCCGGGCCCTCCCTAGCTCGCCTTCCACGTGTGGGACCACCAAAGTCTGCACAGAGAAGAGTTGAGCAAGGACGTCTTGAAAGCCCCCTCTGCCCTTTGTCACCTTCTCACTGGGCCCTTTGATGGGGCAAACTGCTGATGCAGGACTCCAGCATCACCGACAAATTGCCCTGCGGCTGGAACTGCACATTTTGCCTGCTCCTCAGGAAAACATAGCTGTGCTCCTGCTGCTCCCTCCCCAGAGACCCGGCATCCGAACCGACCTCTGACACCGACGGAAATGAAGTCGACTCTAAGGCGCAGACCACAAAGCAGAGCTGTTATTTTTAGAACGTGTAGTAATGAAAACAGTGAGACTTATAATAAAAGTAATAGGCTCAATTAAAATCTCTCTTTAGAGATATAAACAGGAGGCAAACAGCGCATAAGCATCGTATTTTAAATGTCCAATTAAGAGCCTGCCTGGAAGGGGCTAGAGAAGGAGCCAGCAGGGTCAGGGCCCGCTCCAGCCTGCTCGCCTTAGAATGTTGACTCCAAAGCCGGCGTTGTGTTCCCTCCTCAGGCTCTGCCTGCAATTTACGTGCCCCCCACCCGCTGCCTTCCAGCCCGCTGGGCAGCAGCACTGTGTGGAATGAGAGTCTGATGCGGGTTGAAGGACATACCAGAGGCTGTTCTAAATGGCTTAAAATTGTCCAAGGCCAGCAGTAACTTGCAGATGAAATCACTGAAATATCAGACAGATGACAGACAGGCGGACAGGGAGCTCCCTCAGGGAGCTCGGTGCTGCGGGTGGGAGGTTGGGATGGAGCACACACCGGACCCCCCCCCCCACACTGCCACCTGGCTGGGCCCGGATGAGACTCGAGTGCCAAGTGAGGGTGGCTGGCTGTCCCCACAGGGTGAAGGGGCAGTCAGGCTGGTAGGAACCTTGCTCTGTCCCAACTAGTTGGGTGATCTTGGCCAAAGTTGTGACCTCTCACTGGCCCTCCCTTCTTTTAGCTACAAAACAAAGATGAGCTGGGCATGGTGGTGCACATCTGTAATCCCAGCGGTTGGGGAGGCTGAAACAGGAGGATCGTGAGTTCAAAGCCAGCCTCAGCAAAAGTGAGGCCCTAAGCAACTCAGTGAGACCCTGTCTCTAAATAAAATACAAAATAGGGCTGGGGATGTGGCTCAGTGGTCGAGTGCCACTGAACAGCCTTCTGTTCATGGATTTTTTTCATGGTCACCTCTGTTCTGTCTGGTTTGCAGATCATGAGGGAATTCAAAGGACTTGAGAAAGTCCTTTGGAAAAGGAAAGGGAAAGTGTAAGGCCAACTGCAGATGACAGAGACAGCTCTGTTTTGTACTAGCTGTGGGACTTTAAACAAGTTACTTAGCCTCTCTGTGCCTTGGATATCATCTAAAATGAAGATAATAGATCAACCTCATAGACTGTAGTGAGCATTAAATGAACTAACACAGATTTCTTAGAATAATGCCTAGCACATCCTAAATGCCATGCAGTTGCCTCTCAGCTGCTACTAATACTGACACTTATTTGAAAAGAAAATTTAAAAACCAAGTTGTTCTCTTTCTAAGAGGTCAGCCCACCTGGGCAGAGCAAGGGGCATGGGGAATGGCTCAGCTTCCCTGCATGATGTCATGGGAACTTTCAGGACTTCCTGGGGGCCCTGAAATGACTCCTAAAGGACAAGACCATTAAAAGTTGTGTCAAAGAAAAAAATTGTGTCCATGGACTCATTTTGAAGACAACATGTGATGCAAACATTGAAACAAGTGAGATCTTACTTTGAATGTTCATGCAGGTGTCCATCTACACAGGTTCACACAATTAGCAAACAGCAGAAAAGCAGTATTCTTTAGAAACCTTATTCACTTGTTGAGTTTCTACTGTATGCTGAGTCCTTGCAAAGCACTGGGGTGCCCCTGTGCAGAGACACCCTTGACTTCCACGGAGCCCCCAGCTTTCAGGGGCTGGAGATGGTAAGCCACGTATTCCCCGGATCAAGGGAGGTATCAAAGGAGGTGCTGGTGGACCCTCCAGGCTGTAGGAAACCAGGGATGGGCAAGACTCAGAGATGGGGCAGGGGTCAGCCCACCTCAGAGAACAAGGAACATGGGGCAGAGCAAATTTGTGCAGGGGCCTGCCCTGTGTGGGAGCAGACGTTGGTGCGCTGGGCATGCTCATGAGGGGCCTTGCGCACCACGCTTGGAGCGTGGCTTCTCTCTGGAGGTGCTGCACGGTGCACAGAGGTAGGCTCTCCTCTCCAGTCACCTCAGGCCATGTGAAGGCCCCACTGCAAGGGAGGGACCCGAGCCCTGAGCAGGCCGATAGAGTTAGATTGGCTGCCTTTGGCACACACGAGGCTCTCTGATCTGTTACACTCACCCAAATGCATCCCTTATTTTTTTGATGAGAGACAGCAGAAGAGCCGGGGCCCAGGGGCTCTCCCTATCAACAGCATTCCTGAGAGTCCCAGTCTAGGGAATCCAAGGAACTGGCAGAGAAACTGGAGAAGAGGACAGGAGATCTACTGGGTGGAGAAAGACCCAGGAAGGAAGAGAGGATCTGGAGCCCCTTCCTCTGTCCTCTGGGTTGAAGAGAAGGTGGAAGAAAGCCTGGTGGTTTTCCAGGAGATAAGATACAGGATGGACCTCCTGGATGATGGAGACACATCCCAGGAGAGTCGCCTCACCATCCCGGGGAGACTGGCTGCCCCCCAACGAATACATTAATCGACAGAGGAGCCCTGGAGGGGTGCACGGGTTCTTCATGAATATGAGTTACCCACAATACAGAAGCAGCTTGAAAAGAGCTTGCGTGCACATTCTTGGCACCCCAGGCTGCCCTAAGCCTCCCACACCCACAGGCAGCCCTGGGAAGCACCCACTCTTGCTGGTTCCACTTCCGCTTTGATTTTAAGAAGCTATCAATGGCCTGGCCCAAAGATCCCTGTTTTTCTATTCAAACAGGTTTCTTGAAGTTCAGAAAAATAGAAAATATTCCCCTGAGTGTAAAGAACACACATTTCAAGAATGAATAACCTGGCAGAGTGGAATCTAAAAGTTGGCTGGAGATAACACAGCTGTCAGGCACAAGGGCTTCATTATCAGGGTTCTTAAAACTAAGCTCTAAGCAAAGGTCTCTCCCCATGCGCCATAAGGACTGCGTGCTTGCTCTCAGACTCGGGCTGGGGACGGCTCAAACATGGTCTCCTGGGCCTGCTTGGCTCCATACCTGATCTTTCTCTCTCTCTCCTTATCTCTCTGCAAACAAGCAAAGCCTCTGACACAGCAAGGATTTAAAATGTCAACAATCTCTCAAACATAAAACAAATCGACTACTTCCAAAATAACAACAGGACCGCTAGCGGTTACGCAGTGCCCAGGTCAGCCCCACCGCTGGGTCGCTGCCACCTTCCATCCCAGAAGGGCAGGGCCACGGGCAGGGGAGGAAGCTTTGCACTGTAGCTTATGGCACCGGAGGACACCCCGCACTCAGAGGTTGAGCTTTTTCAGGTTTCATGGGAAACATGATTGCTCTTGGCACAGAGACACTTGGATCTCCTTTCTCTCCTCGGGACGCAGCTCTGCTCAGGCTGAGTTGGCACAAGCATTCATTCCGCTGGGGAGGGGGGTTCACAACTTACCTCACACGGGATGGGGTGCATTGGCTCATGGGCAATTGCATTGGACACCTCAAAGGGATTCTATTGAAAAAGCCCCTGCTGTCCATGGGTTTTATTATTCAGAGGGCTAGCTGAGCTAGCCTCAGGTCTCAGTGTCCCCGCTTACGAGATGAATCAAGACTGCTCTGTGCAGTGCCAAGATCACATGGGGCACAGTTGTGTGGGTGCTGCTTGGTGTCCGGCCTGCCAGGTTCAGTGTCCCTTCCTCCCTTTCTCACTCACCCATCCACCTTTCATTCTTCCATTCGTGCTGAGTTCTTGTTGATAGATATGCCACTACTGGGCACCGAGCTGTGGCCAGGAAAGCCTGCCCCATGCAGCACCATCTGCAGGCCAGAGAGGGTGTCTCCAGATGTGGTGAAGTACAGGGCGAGGACAGAGCACCACGGGGAGGCGAGAGGCTGAGGCCAGCCATGAGGGCCACTTGTGCCAACCCCCAGGGGTGCCAGGACTTCCTAGTCCTGTCTTCCACCCTGGTGAGGTGAAGAAGGCAGAGGTGACTGCTCACCCCACTCTGTGCTTCTGGTGCCCCCACAGAGCATCTTAGGAAGAAACCTGCATGTTTGACTTTCCTGTTGCCTGAGTGGTCTCTACAAGTGCACCACCAGTTATGTTCACCCATGAAGAATATTCTTAGCTTTGGCAGGAATGTTCATAGCAGCCAGAGACTGGGGACCCTGGGCATGTCTTCCAGTGTGGAACAGGAGACTAGGTGACTTAGCTATGCACTATTAGCACCTCAGGGTGGGTCATCCTCCTGGTGGGCTTGTCCTGAGCACAGTAGGATATTGGCAGCATCCCTGGCCTCTGCCCACTAGATGCCCGCAGCACCATCCCCAAGTGGTGACAACTCAAAATGTCTCCAGATGTTGCAAATCACCCCAGTTGTGAACCACTGGATTAAGATTCACATGTGTTATGTCTTGTTATACAACCCTCACCCAAGGAGCGGAAGAGAAAGAGAAGCAAAAGAAGGAGGCAGAGGAGGAGGAAGGGGAAAAGGACAAGGAGGATTAGAAGGAGGAGGAAGGGGAGGTGGTGGAGGAGGATAAAAGAACACACTAATCAGGAATCCCAAGCAGGCTCAGAAAGAGCACCTCCCCTGAGACCAGCAGGGCGGCTCCCAGACAGTCCTTGTTGGTGCTGGGGGCAGAGGCAAATGTAAACCTGAAAAATTACTAGCTGGGAACGGGAATGGGGACCACCTGTGGTCTGATCCCTCCATGCTGCTGGCTCTGAAGCTGCAAGGAGAACCTTGGAGAAAAGCTGATGAGGCACAGAAGGAGCCAGCGCACATGTGTTTCCTGTATAAGTTTCAAGGATGCTGGGAGCCCTCTGGGACCTGGGAGGCCCCGCTGAGCTGAAACAATCTCAGCTGCCATTCTATCTAACTTCTTGGGCCCCATGATGCTGACCAGAGGCTCCCTGGTGACCAGCCACATTTGGGGTCCAGCGAGCACTGCTGGATAGATGCCAAATCACTTAGAAAACTCGTTCCTGAGAGTCTTCTAAGCCACTTGGGGTTCAGCATGTCCAATTAATTCCAGGTGGCATCAAATTAGCACGTTTTGCCTAATACTACTCAATTTTGCAAGTGGTCCTCATTGGTTTTATTTACAAAAACTCACAGTGGCCCCAAGAAATGGACTGGATTAACTGGCAGAGCAATCTGTGCTGGAAAAAGTCCATTTTCGTGAGTACTGAGTTGGCGTGTGCTTTCCGGTAAACGCAGGCGTGGGAGGAACCGTGCTGACGGCTGCCTCGTCAGCTTCCATCCTCTCGCCCTTGCCATTTAATGCACATACACGAGAAGAAAACACATCTCCCCTCTCCTGTCCCCCTGCCTGACTCATGGGCTTAAATCTGCTCACTGCTGGCTCAGCTGGAGCCGGGGGCCCAAACCTTGGCCTCTCTCTGCATTGCAACCAGATGGCTTGCACTGTAATATGCAGAGAGAGGCTGATGGTGCTCACTTATGTGAGTTCTTCCCTTCCTTTACAAGGGGGGGAAAGGGCCCTCCTTAGGTCATTAAAAAAAATGTGGCTTAAAAACTGAGAACATCTGCCCAGAGCTGATTGTTTAACAGAATCTTTTCCAAGGGCTCCCTGCCCACGGACCCTCTGAGGCAGTGGGGTAGCTGAGGGCCTTGCAACCCAGCTGGGAGACGTAGGCAAATCTAGGAGGGACTGAGCACCCCAACTTACGGATATGAGTCCCCTGAACAGAACAGGGTCAACTGAGGAGAAATGCCATTCTGAGGCCCAAGGCCAGCGGCCACAGAGCTCACATGTTGTGCAGCACTATGAGCCAAGCCACTTGCTTGGGACCCTGCAGACCTAGGTCCTGATGCTGGCCTCTCACTGGCCCGATGCTGTGACTTTAGGCAGAGACCAGTCACTTGAGATTCTGTAACAGGGGGTCAGTAATGTCCACTCCACCGGAGTGATTGTGGCCTCAGAGGAAGTGTTTGTGAACCATTTAGCACAGTATGCCTTGGCCTGATGGTACACTGTAGCCACTGTACCTTTTATCAGGTTCTGCAGCTCTGACACTTCTCCCCTGGACCCAGCTGTGGAAGGTGGAGTGACTTTCCCTGGGAAACTATGGTCCCAGCAGGAGAAACGCTGAGGCGTTGTCAGGATCCAGATGCCCCCTGCAGCCTGAAACTGGTCAAGACAGACTGCAGAGAAGAAAGCGGCACACAGGCTCATCTGTGAGGCAATAGCACCCCCTCTGGTCAAAGAGCAGGATTTCCTCTAGAATTTTCTCTGAGTTTTCAGGGCATCTGCATCCAAAAAGTAAAGGATCAGTTGGGCAGGGCTCATCCAGGGAGGTCAAAGAACCTCAATTTCCCCTTGAATTTGTGGGTCACTGCACTTGGCTCTTCTGAATGGCCCCAGCTGCCATTCCTTTTGGATTTTAGATGATGGGGACAGTGGGGACCAAAGTATCACCTGAGCAGGGAGCCCCCAGCTCACCCTAGCCTCTAGGCTTGATGCATGTAGACCCCTTGCCCAGGGCCACATCCCTCTCTCTCTGGCCCTTTGCAGTCCTGTGGGCTCTGACTGGACCCCAGTGGCCTTCTCCCCACCCCATGGAAACTTGGGTGCTGTTCAGCTTGGAAAACTCCAGCAAGCCAGGCTCTGTTGGCTGCTGGGCAACATCTGAGGAGGAGAGAAGTGGGTTATCCCCCCTGGAGCACCCTGGAGCAGCAGAGCTTCTGCAGGGACCCTGGGTGCTTGCTGAGAGGGTGGCAGAGTGGATGGAGTATGGACTTTGGCAGGATGTGGCCTCTGCTCAGACCCCAGCTCTGTGGTCCTGGGCAGGCCAAGTCATCTCACTGGGACACAGGGCTTCACTCCCGTGAGGCCACTGAGGGGGTCACCTAAAGCTAAATCTTCAGGCTCTACTGACACCAGGAAGCCCACCATCAGGATTGCTCCCGTGACACATGCTTCACATCATGAGTGACTGCATGGCTCCACCCTGGGACACATCTCTGGTGTGCTCCAGGCCTTACCCATGTGGCGCATGGCATCACTAGGGGCTGTTCCCTCAAGAGGGACGTGTCCAGCAGGGGTTCCTCTGCTGCAGAGCCTGGCTCTCACCTACGCTCCTTCCAGGGCCCAGACGTCTGCTCCCCACGGCCACTTCTCTGTCCCCATGGGAGCTTGGAGGTGAAGTGGAAGAACGGGAGCGCCCTGCAGCCTCCTCACTGCTCCGAGGCTCGGTCCTGGGCCGCAGACTGTCCAGGAACCAGGTGACATCCTTGCTTCTGCACGGCCCAGCTCCCCATGTGACGGAGAGCACCTGCTGGATTCCCAGCAAGGGGTGCCTGTAACATCTAGGCAGAGCCCCAGTGGAGCCTATTGAGTGGCATTACCTGGAGTTTTGAATAAAATGATGGTGATTCGGTGTCTGCTGGACCACCCAGGCTTGCAAGGGGTGCCGATGACACCCAGGGGTCACTGGCTGCGGCTAGTGCCCCCTTGCTCTGCGCGTCCAGGCTCTCTGTAACTCGTGGATGCCCACAACAGCACTGCGCTACTGTTACTGCTGTATTTCTCTCACACTTTGGAAAACTGAGGTTTGGAGGGCAGGTGGTCTATGAAGACCCGAGCTCAGCTGGGGTTTGCCTCAGGCAGGTGGATGAGTCCCCACCCTCAGCCTCTGCATTCAGATGCTGATCAGATTCTGATCTAGCAAGTGGCCCCCCCCAGGGTTCCTCTACCACCGACCCTCCTTGGAGGGTCCGACCTCACCCTCCTTGCTCATCGTCACTGTGGGGAGGAGTAGTTCTTGCCCACCTCACAGATTCAGAAACCGAGGCCCATGAGGTCTCTCCAGCTGGAAGGGGCCGCACTGCCTCAAGCCAAGGCTTGGCAGACCCATGTCATGCTCCTAGCCACGAGGCCACATGGCAGGCACGTTCGCCTCTGCCCAGACCCGGAGAGCATGTGGTGCCACCTTGGCTGAGTGTCACCGAGCACCTGCTCCTGCTCAGGCTTTTCTCAGGATCACTCAACACTCATATCGAAGTTGGGAGTTGGTACAATCGTTGCTTCATTTCACAGATGAGGAAACTGAGGCAGAGGAGTTGAAAGACTTTCCATTGTCCCACAGCAGGTGAATGGCAGAGCAGGACATCAGGGGCTAATGCCAGGGCCTTGGCTCTTGGCCATGACTCCATCGCTCCACATGTTACCAGGGCTAATACACCACATGGGTGCTGGCCTCGGTTTAGGAATCTGCTTTGGCCAGAAGATGTATCCTGAATGGTCTTCCTTCAGGATTGGGTGGAGAGTGCTAGGCAGACCCCACCTCCTCTCTGGTCTCTGCTTCACGGGAGGAGATGTCCTGGACACATAGCTACATGGGTTGGGGTTTGCAGGAGGTGGTAGGATGGGGTCCAGGATGAGACCTGCTTGTGACATGGGTCACTCTGGAGGGCATTGCCCTCCCCTGAGGTGGAGATGCCAGAGTGAGTGCAGCTTGGGGTCTCGGGGTTACTATGAGGCTCTCAGAATATCTTGAGGTTTGCTCTGGCCATAGCTCCTGGGGTAACGGTGCAGCCCCTGGGCTGAGGGAGTTCTTCTGCCACTCCTTGAAAGCCCACAGCATACCCAAGCTCCTGCCCCAGCTGTGGGCTCCCTCTTTTTATTTCTTATTTGGCAAACTTTTGCAAACATAGAGGGTTCAGTGCTGAGAAAGGAAGAATGTCAGATTTTCAAAGATTTTTTTCAATTGCCATATCCTCTGCACACTTGATTATGGGATCAGTATAGGTATCATCTGGAAACAGAGCCCCAGCTACTCTCCATGCCCCGCGACCTGAAACTTTGCTTTGCACGAACACCTTGAATACCTCATTGGGAAGCAACATGCAGGCCTCTGCCGGGAGTCTCAACAGTGTGCAGCTAACTAACTGTGCCTCCTGTGTTTGAAATAGTTTTATCACCTAAGGCCGGAAGATCAGTGTCTTTGTCACTGAGCGAGTCTGGCCCAGCCCAGGGAGTCCAGCAGGAGGCTCATTAAAGACAATGGGGTGGCGAGACTGAAGCGAGCTGCTGAGCAACTCCAAGATCACTCGGAGCCCTCTGGCACTCCAGGACTGGGTCTCCTCCCCAGGAAAGAGCCAGTGTGTCCCCTCCCGCACCCTGAGGCAGGCCTGCCTCACACCTTCTCCTAGGTGGCTGGACACAGGATGGAGGGAGCTCTCCACCTCGCGGGACACCAGCCACTCCGGCTGGACCACAGGTAGAACATTCCTGCTACCTGCTGTGTGCCAGGGTCCACAGCAAAAGCTTGGGTTATGAATGGGAACAAGAGAACCAGGACATCACTGCTCATGGGCACTGGCCTGCTGGGGGCATGAGAACACTCCAGAACAAACAAAAAGAAAACATGTGCAGAGTGCTAGCACTTTGAAAATATTCCCCAACAGTGCACATGGTATTAAACATCACGGGGAAGGGGGGCCGGGGCTGTGGCTCAGTGGTGGAGCACTTGCCTCGCATGTGTGAGGCACTGGGTTCGATCCTCAGCACCACATAAAAATAAATAAATAGAATAAAGATATTGCATGCATCTACAACTAAAAAAATATTTAAAAAAAAAAAATCACAGGGAAGGAGGAGGGGCTACCTGGGGAATGTCAGAGGGGGTCTGAGGCCTAAGGGAGATAGAGCAAGCATCTCACAAGAGCCTGGGACAGAGCCTCCCCCGAAGAGGGCCAAGCAAGAGCAAAGGCCCTGAGGCACAACAGCTGGTATAATCAAGGAAGAGGAGAGAGGATCAAGGGCCAAGATCCAAGAGTTGTGTGGAGAGTTTGGATTTTATTGTGTGTGTGCAAAGATGCCACCAGAGGGGTAGAAACAGGGGAGCTGATTTCCAAAGCTCAAATTCTTTTTTTTTTTTTAAGTATTTATTTATTTATTTTTTAGTTTTAGGTGGACAGAATATCTTTGTTTTTATGTGGTGCTGAGGATCGAAACCAGTACCTCACGCGTGCTAGGCGAGCACGCTACCACTGCGCCACAATCCCAGCCCCCCAAAGCTCAAATTCTTAACCACTATGGGTCACATCCACAGGTTCCAGTACTTAGCACTAAAACATGAGGAGAAATCTTAAAAATAAGTGGGTCACATACCTTACCATTAGCAGTTAAAATATTGATGATAATTCTCTAGTATCAAATAGCCAGACTGTTTAAAAATTGAGTTACTGTATATTCACCTTGTTTGAAAGAGGACGTGGTGAGGCCCAGGTACTACAGGGCATCTGCTGCGTGGGTCGCGACTTATCAAGCATGTTACATGCGAAGTGTCAGGTATGTTTACATGTTGGTGGTGACGGTGCTGGTCAAAGTGAGAAGATGTGGGAGACCAATGTGTGGTTTGGAAAGGGATACAAGAGAGCAGCGACCCTCTGTGCTGTTTCCCTTAAGAGCCGTCCCAGCCCAGGACTCTGTGTGTTGGGGTGGGTGGCTGGGTGGACTTTGGAGGACTTGGGCCTCCCCTTCAGGCAGGTTCAAGGCTGAAGCACTGCTATAGGCAGAGCTGGTTTGGAGGCTTGCCAGGCCGCTGGACACCCTGAGCTCCCACTGTAGACTGTGCAGAGCCACTGAAAATGGAGCCCCCTGTTCAAAAGGCACCAGGACTTTCAGGACCACAACAGTAGGGCATTGAAGAAGCGGGGCACTCCTGAGCTCAGGGGCCGACAAGGGCCACAGGCCTGAGCCTCCGCTCCAGGCCTGATTCCCTCAGGCACGTGACCCCAGAGGAAAAGACCAAGGCACTGCTGGTCCAGCTCTGGCCTTCTAGGGTAAGAGGCTGCCTTGACCTATTTCCTGGGGCCAAGGTGAAGGAGAGAAGCCATCTTCAGAGACCTTGAGAGAAGAGCACCCAAACGAGGATCCAGGGGACACTGAGACCTCAGAAAGAGCCAGGTCAGGGCCCTGGCCTCCTCTATCACCTCAGCCATGCTAGGGCCTAGGCCTTGGGGTCCTAGTGTTGGGCAGGGCTCTTCAGCTGGGGTGCAGGAGCAGGAGGGGCTCAGGTGCCAGCACGGACCCTCACCAGGCCCTGGGGCCCCTTGTGCCAGCTGGAGCAGGGAAAGTGAGGATATATCTGTGACACTGCCAGATGAGACGGTGACTAATGGCCCTTCCAAGCCCCGGAACGCAGGGCAGGATTGGCTTGGCAGATGTTCCCTGATTACAAGGAAGTCAAGGCAGGCAGATGTCCTTAGCCCCCGGCTGTCCCGCAAGCAGGCGGCTGAGCCCAGCCCCTTACCAGCACAGTGCTCCTCCAGCAAGCGGGCCGAGGGAGAGGGATGGCCTCCCTGAGAGCGGGAGCCACAAAGAGAAGGCACATCTGCTTCCAATTAACCACACAGCGGCATTCTATTGTGTTTTTTAAAAGCTCAACAAAAAAATCTTTTTTCTTAAATGAAATTAAGAGTTTTAAAAGCCACCATATGTTGACTGGTTAAATCCCTTGGCAGCAGTTCACATCACCCAAGATCCAGGGACAAGTCCCCAAAGTACCTGGCCTTGATTGTGACTGGCCTGGCCTGGATGAACCCTGAGTTGTATTGTGTCTGGGAGTGGGGAGAGGTCCCCCAAAGGAACATGGAGGGGCCATTCCCAAAGGGGCATATGGGCCCAGTGGAAGGAACTCTCTGGCTTGGCAGCCAACCCTCCCCAGGTGACTTCAATGACAGTCAAGGAGGAGGATGGCTGCGTGGCCTTATCAAGTATGTTCGGGAGAGTGCCATGCTGACAAATTCAGCTATTATGCGGATAGCAGTCAATAGCAATTATTACTATTACTTTTGGTGAGCAAATTGGGGCTTAGAAAAGTCAACAGGTAGAGCTGGGCTGGGCTGAACACGTGGCTTCTGGGATTCCAAAGCCCACGCCAAGGTGGAATCTATTTTAACTTAGCCAAAGTAAGAACATTATTGTTATTTATATTTCAGCCCATAATCATCGGTCACTTCCTGGTTTTGTTTTTGAGGCCGGAGGCAGTTCCAGGACTCAAGCAAAGTGAATTGGTGCTTTCTCCCTGAGAGGTACCCAAATACCCAGTATAGCAATCCAGCTGTGCCAGAGGCCACGAAGTACAGTCAGATAGGAAGCTCTCTGCTTCCCTGGCAGTATCCTTCTGGAGAGGCTGGGTGGCCATGTGTGAGGAGGCATTACTATCTCAGGGGTCTTCTGGACCAGGACAGGACCTGAGGGAAGATACTGAGACCTGCAACAGGTGGCTGAGGCTACCTGCATGTTTTGCATGGTGAGCAACCTTGGGCAGGGTGGCGGGGAGCAGGAAGGGGACTTCTTGGGAGAGGACCCAGGTATAGCCATCAGTGCTGCCAGGCAGTAACCAGCTTTTCCTTATCCATATCTTTCTGCAGCTTCCCTTGATACCTGTCTGTACCAGTGGTGAGCATACTCCGCGGGCTGGCTGCAACAGCTTGCCTTCCTTCCCCACAGCTGATTTAGTAGCTCATGGGCTTGTGTTTCTAGCAGGTTCCAAGGTGCTACTGATCTGCTAGCCCAGGGAGACACCAGGAGAACCAGCCTCTCGCTTAAGGCCACACAACTAGAACCCGGTGGAGGAAGCATTAGAAGCCAAGCTTGCTGGCCCAGAACCCCTAGCCAAGTACCCCCTTCTCACTCTTAGGGTTCCCTTCAGGTAGGGTTCTTTTAGGGGACACAGGCTCAAACCTGGCTGCCCTTGGATCCCTGGGAAGCTTCTGAAATATCTGATTCCTGGCTTGCTTCAGCCACTGAGATCTGCATCCCTGGAGTGACACCCGTAGTGTGGTGGCCCTGTGATTTCACTGTAAGGGCCACATCTGAGATCCTGGGCTTTGGGGAATCAAGGGCCTCAGCAGCAAAGTTAGGGCCAGGCTGTGGGGAGAGGAGAGCTGCTGACCCCCATAATAGATGGCAGGGTTCCAGAAGGGGCCCTGTCTGATAGAGAAAAGGGTGACTCCCCCACTAGCACAGCAGGAGAGAGGGCTCAACTAGAGTTGTCTGGTAAAATACAGAATGCCCAGGTAAATTTGAATTTCAGATGAATAGCAAATACTTTTTAAAGTATGTCCCAAATACTACATGGGAACATACTTATAATAATAATAAAAGAGATATATTGTTCCTCAGAAATTCAAATTCAGATGGGTGTCTTGTATTTTTATTTGCTTAATGTGGCGCTCTATGCAGGATCCCACAGTGTCTGCCGTTGGGTTAGCTTTCAGAACAGTGGGATCCTCCCCTGTGGTCTGTGAACATTTGGGTTGAAGTTTCCAGTGGGCTACTATAAATGGAAGCTGGTGTGGGCACTCGTGTGCTTGTCTTTGTGTGAACACAAATGGAATGCCTCAATGTAAAAATGTATTAATTTTTAATTTAGGTCCCTGCTTTTTGTAACAGGTCTAAGATCCATGCTAAAGTCATCGGGATTTTCTGTTTCTTTTAGACATGTGGTGATATTAAAATATTTTAAAAATTTAAGAATGTATTATTATTTTTAAGAATTTATTATTTATAATTATTTTTTTTCCACAAGCCTCAGGCATGCTAGGCAAACACTTTCCCACTGAGCCACACCTGGCTCAGTAATATCAGTTTTTTTGCCGGGGGTCAAATCTGAATGAATTTCTGTATGGATTGTGTGGTTAGGATCAAGTTTCTTTTCTTCTTTCTTTATTTTTCTTCTTTATATGAATATTTAGTTTTTCAAGCTCCAACTTGTAGAAAATATGCCCATGGATTTTTTTCCCATAGGAGAGAAAAAAAATCCCGTGGCATCCTCTTAGCTACTTATTGAGAATCACAGTTGGATACAACTGTGAGGGTCTGTTTCTAAACTCCTCATTCTGTTCCTCTGGTACGTTTCTCCGTCCTAACACAATGCCACCTCATCTTGACTACTGCTCTACAGAGCTGTGAAGTCAGGCGGTTGGAGTCTGCTCAACCTACCCTTCTGTTTCAGCGTTGACTTGCTCTTCCAAGCCTTTTACGTTTCCACAGAAATGTTAGATGCAGCTTGTTACAATTCACAAAAAGAGCTGCTGAGATTTGGCTTGGGGCTGCCTTGAATCTGGGAACAAGCAGACAGGCTTCCAATCCATGACAGAATTGTATCTATTTCTTGAGGTCTTTTAAAATTTATCTGAGTGAGGTTTTTTAGTACTCAACACACTGATCTTGAATCCATTTGGTAAAATTTATCACCAAATATTTCATGCCTTTTGATGGTGCTGAAAATATTTTTAGATTAATTACTCTTTCTAATTATTTGCTTGTATATAAAATACAAATGATTTTGTATATTCAAAACAATATCAACCACCCTAGCAAACTTTTTTTGGTTAAAAATTGCCAATTGGGAGAAATTCATCTTTTAGTTACTATAGCTAATATAGAGCTTTAAAAAAACAGAGCTGAGCCCAGCACTGTGGCGCATGCCTATATACTCAGCAACTTGAGAGGCTGAGGCAGGAGAAACACGAGTTCAAAGCCAGCCTTAGGAGCTTAGCAAGGCCCTAAGCAACTCAGTGAGGCCCTGTCTCTAATAAAATATATAAAAGGTCTGGGGATGTGGCTCAGTGCTTAAGTGCCCTGAGTCCAATTCTTGGTACAAAAAAAAAAACCAAAAAACTGTTTGATTCCTTTGGATTTTCTAACATGCACCAATCATGTGATCTTGGCAGTATGCTTTTAAACTATGGTTTCAATTTCTAGTTGAGATAAAGCAATTGAGTTCCTTTAAATCCATCTCAGTACTCTTTGTCTTTCAGGGGATTTGTTTATTTAACATGACTTATCAAGCTTGTTGGCAGAAGATTGTTGGTTATTATTATCCTTCAGTGCCCACTGCCTGGGCAGGGTCACCTCTCCTCTCATTTCTGAAGTTAGTCATTTGCCAGTCTCCTCTTCTTGACTGGTCTAGCTAAAAGTTTACCAACTTCACTGAAGTTTTCAAAAAACTAGTTTGTTCAGTTGATTTTCCTTTATTCTTTTTAGTTTTTTATTTTCAAATTCTGTTCTTGTTGTTTCATCTATTTACTTTGGGTTTAATTTATCGTTTTATTGTGCTAACGGGTGCACAACATAAGGTTTACCATGCTAACTATGTGTAAGTAGAGTTCAGTGGCACAGAGTACATTACTGTGCGATTATTACTGCCATCTGTCTCTAGAATGTTGTCATCCTCCCCAACTGAGGCATTAGACAGTAACTCCCCATTCCCTCCAGGCCCCAGCTGCTGACAGCCACTTTCTACTCTCTTGACTCTGTGAGTTTGACCCCCTTAGGGGCTTTAAGTAGGTGGAACAGCACAGCATTTGTCCTTTTGTGACTAGCTTGCTTCATTGAGCACAACGTCTCTGAGGGTCACGCATGTCCTACAAAGTGTGTTGGAATCTCCTTCCTCTCTAAGGCCCGATAGTGTTCCATGGTGTAGCTGCTTGATGTTTGACTAATCCTCCCTCCATCGGGGGTACCTGAGTTACTTCCAGTTTGGGGCTGTAGTAGAAAACTCTGCCATGGGCATGGGTGTACAAACATCTGCTCAAAGTCCTTGCTTTCGCCTCTTAAAAAGAGGAAATTGCTAGATGTGGAATTGCTAGACTGCGTGCATTTCCCTGAGAGTCTCAGGACTTGCCAAGCGTCCCACGGCAGCTGCACCAGCAATGCGCAAGGGTCCACTTTCTCCATGTCTGCGACAAATGATTTTCTGTCTTGCTGCTGTTGTGCTTGAATAGCCATCCTAATGGGCGTGAAGTGATATTGTGGTGGTTGAATTGAATTTTAGTGTTTATGGCCTCTTACAAATGGAAGCTTAGGACAGTGATCTTCACTGGTGGACTCCGCCACTCACCTTTATTGAGGTTCGGCTTCATTGAAGATCTGGAAAAACCCATCTTTATATTAAAGCCAATGATTGAATCATTGAGCAATTACAAATCTCAACTTTATTTTAACTGAACACAAAGTCATTCAGAAAAACACTGGCTGGGGATGGTGGCTCATGCCTCTAATCCCAGCAGCTCAGGAGACTGAGGCAGGAGGATCATGAGTTCAAAGCCAGCCTCGCAACTTAGTGAGGCTCTAAGTAACTTTGTGAGACCTTGACCCTAAAAAATATAAAAGGGGCTGGGGATGTGACTCCGTGGTTAAGTGCCCCTGGGTTCAATCTTTGGTACCCCAAAAAAGAAAAACTGCTAAGTCAAATCACATTGGTCTCTCTCCTCGGATATTGCACAAGAGGTGGCTGGTGGTGACTTGTTAGAGCTGAAGTTTCAATTTCCAGGAATTTTGTAAGCTGCTTGTTAGCCATAGTTATTATGAAAAATTAAAAATGTCAAACCAATAATTAAATTGTATTTAAAAGCCAAGCAAATAATGAAAGTCCTTACTTCCCAGTTATTTAACTACATGTTTCTACAATTACTGGTGTCTACCGTGTCTGTATGGTGTAGTCCTGGGAGAGGAGAGGTTATCCTCCTCCACTATCATCAGGAATGTCACACTGGTAGCTTGAAATTGGCCACATGGGAATATTTTCAGGATGGAGCCCAGTCTTGATTATGCTGTTGGGTTGGTTGTCTAGACCAACAGAAGTGTTGGGAAAACGTCCCTCCTGCAGATGAACCCTAATTATGTGTGGTGTTTGTTGCTGTTACATTGTGAACAGCACAAGAAAAAATTGAGGAAATGTTCTTCCAGGATTCAAAAACTATCATTTAATTCAGCAAGGAAGTCACTCACGTCATTGTCAAGGGAGCGAAGTTTTGACAGGTCTTTGTTATTTTACTTTCCTTTTACTAGTTGACACAAATGAAAATATCAACCAACATTTAGGCTGGAACTATAATTGTTTGTCAATGGTGGGAGCCCAATTCTTTGCTGAACTGAATATCAATCAAACATTCATTCATAGCCTGATAATATAATTCTATTGTTGGTGATAGAATTCTAAAAGCTGATAATGGATTTTGCAAGAAATAGTGAGTAATACTGAAATTAAGGAGGGGCCACCCACAGCAGGGGGTGTAGTTTTGCAGGTTATGTGCTACACGTCCCTTTGGTCAGCCCAATGCAGAACACATGTAAATCCACGAACACACACGTGAGCACATGTTGGTACCATCTGGGTCAGCACTGCTGACCTCACCACACAGTGCTGCTCCTGCTGCACCTGTGCTCGGGCAGCATCGAGTTCCTGTGACTCTAAGAAGGGGTGGGAGAAAACATGGAGACACACAGGGAAGCCCATGATGTAAAGCTCAAGGAGACTAGAGTTCAGGGACGGCCAGAGCCCATGCCAGGGCTCCAGGTGGAAAACACCAATTTAAGACTCTAAAACTTGAACTTGAACAGGGTTTCCATTATGAATTAACACCACAGCAGAGAAGCTTTCTAAAACTTTTACAAATGTTACCATAGAGAAGAAACCTACAAGTTAAATTTCCTATGGCACATTCTCTCCATAAAAGCCTACGTGCACCCCCCCAAACAGGGCGCCACGTGGCTGGTGTGGGGAACACTGATGCCCACACTCTCTGTGGCCACCAAGTCACTGTGCATGTCCAGGAAGACAAGCCGGGGGCAGCTTTCCAGTTCAACACTGTCCTCTGCTGGTGGTCCTACCACTCTGGCACCAGCCTCCTCTGTTCTGGGGAGGCGTGTGGCCTCTCTGAGCCCTGGGAAGGATGCAGCTGTCCGGGTAGATTGGCCTCCTCTCCTAGGAGGCCCTGGGTCCAACCTGACCAGCTTGTCCCAGTCTGCTAGGGCCCTTCCCAGCTTCGATGCTGATGCCTTGAGTTGCTGTGGATTTGTTTCTTACTGCTGCTGTAACAAATTGTAAACGTGGTGGCTTCAAGCAACGCAAGTTGATTATAGCTCTGGAGGTCAGGGGCCTTAATGTGAGTCTGGCTGGGCTGAAACTATGGTGCCAGCCAGGTCACATCCCTTCATGTCCCTCCTGAAAGTGTTGGAGGAAAGTTCGTTTCCTTGACTTTCTAGTCTCCCAGACTGCCTGTGTTCCCTGGTTCCGGCCCTCCATCCACACTCCTGTCCGCAAAGCCACTGCTGACTTCTCCCAGTCTCTTTCTCTGACTGACTTCCCTGACTCCCTCTTATAGGGATCCTGGTGAGAACAACAAGAATAATCTAGCAAAACCTCCCACCCAAGACCTTCAGCTCTGCCCCATGCACACAGTGCCCTCCATTATATGGGGCACCACAGTCTCAGGTCCTGAGATGGGGACACCCTGGGGAGACTCATCCAGCCAACGGCACCCAGGAAGCCCCTGGCCCTGAGCAAGCCCGCCTGGGCAGTCGGGCCCACCTCCCCTTCTTGCCAGCTCTTCCTGTGGGCCTGCAGGCAGAACCAGCTGACAAGCTGGGGGAGGGGATGATTTACACCCAAACCTGGATGGTGCCTCTGTGTTTCCACCCTAGACATGGCCACAATGATTCATCGCAGCCCAGCAGCATGACCTTGTGAAAATTAATTAACCTTTCTGGGCCACAATGGCCTCCATCAAATGAGAGTAATAAACCTTCACCCTGGGCCAGGGTTGGAGTGGGCGAGAGTGCAGGAAGCCCCTCCCACGGCCAACGTGAGCCCCTCCACTGGTTATCAAATCCCATCGTCATGGGCTTATTCACACTCCACTTTTATTCCAAAGATGAGTTCTCAACCTCACAATGGCTGGACAGTGATAATGGTTTGCAGAGAAAGGACCCGCCCAGGACTAGAGCAGAGGGCCAGGGCAGGCAATGGGTGAGGCAGGGCTGGTGCACAGGATATTGTCCCCATTCCTGAGCCTGCTTGCTCTGTGCAGTTCACCAGCCCACAGGTGCACCTCTGCTGGGGGTTACATAAAGGGACAGGACAAACCACAGCATCTTTTCATTAAGAATATGGACATGAAAAAGTATGTTCATGTTAAAATTAGCATATTGACACTATGAATACAAATATTAACTATAAATATTAAGTATATATCTATAGTAAAAGATACGCCCTTAAGGTCATCATGCTAAGCGAGAAATGCCAGTCACAAGAAGACAAAGGTTACGTTATTCCACTCATGTGAGGTCCCGAGAGTGGTCACTGCATAGAGACAGACAGTGGGACCTGGTCACCTGGGCTGCAGGAGTAGGGGGACCCAGCACTTAATGCGTGCAGAGTTTCAGTTTCACAAGTTGAGAACGTTCTGGAGATGGACAGTGGTGGCGCTGGCAGGATGTTGTGAGTGTGGTTAATGCCACTGGACTAGTCGCACACCTTCAAGTGTTTCAGGTGGAACATTTTATGGTGTGTGCTTTTCCAGAATTAAAAAATAAAATTAAAAAGATGCATAATCTATGTGTGGAAATGCTCATGGCTTTTTAAAACCCAAAACAAAGCACCCAAAGTGTAGGCAGTGCTGGTGGCCTGGAGGAGTGGACTCAGGCTTCCCACTGAGACCCCACCAGCAGAGAGCAGGCCTGCTCTGGGGGCTGAGGTCTGTTGCTCAGGGAGCACCTGGGCTTGCACACATCCCCTCAAAAGGTACCTCTAAGTCCTACCCTGGTACTGTAAATGTGACCTTATTTGGAAACAGCACCTTTGTACTTGTAGCTGAGTTATGGGCAGGGGGTCTGGCTCTGGGTGCCCAGGACTTCCCCAGTCTTAGCTTAGCAGTCTGTCCCAGGTTGCACTCAGCCCTAGGCCCCCTGGAAGATGGTCTCCCACTGTGAGGCCTGGGACACAGGTGATCCCTTTCACTAGAGCAGGCTGCCTCTAGGCCCAGGCTGGGCCCTGGCTGCAGTGGCAAATTCCCCAGGAAGGTTTGGGAAACAGTGTGCTTTGGCCCCACCTCTAGGGAGCCAGATTTCCTAGCTTTGTTGGGTGCCTCGCTGCTTCTTCATTTTTAAAGAAACTCCCGTTCTCTGTAGACAGCATATAGAATCAGTCTTCTCAGACTAAAGTGTGAGAAAGGGTGGCTGTCGTGGCACCTCTACCTCCCCTCTGACAGATACTACATGCGCCCAGGCTCACATTCTCCCTGCGTTCAGGCAGCCCTGGGTGAGATGGGGCTTGACTCCTCCTGGACATGTAGTACCCTTTACCACTCTGTCCTGTCTCCTGACAGGAGGTGCTGGGGATTGAACCAGAAGAACTCCACCTTTGAGCTAATCCTCAGCCCTTTTGACTTTTTATTTTGAGACAGCATCTTGCTAAGTGTCCAGGCTGCCCTCAAACTTGTGATCTTCCTGCCTCAGCCTCCCATCGCTGGGAGGACCTAAGGATGGACCTAAGCCAGGCAGACCAGTCTGCAAGTGCTGTTGAGTGGGGTGCATCCTGGAGCACTTGCTCTTCTGTCCTGGGGACATGGAGGGACCCCAGAGAGAGTATGAAATAGGTACAACATAACTTGGGGGCTGGTAGGACACAGCAGTTCCTGCCTCCTCTAAGGCATAGGCACTTGGCCACGTGTTAAAGGTATGAAAGACGGAGGAGGTGGTGTGTCTTCTAACTCAAAAATGTCATTTTTTAAATTTTGAAATAAGCATTTTCATGTTGGAGCCCAAGGTTTCAAATCTAATACAATTTTTTAAAAGTAAAACAGAAAATGACATATATTTTGATACTAGGAAAGAGACTAGCCCATGTCCAGCATCCTTTGTCCCAGGAGGAAAGCTTGGTGTGCTTGCTCCAGGAGCATCTGGTCCTGCTAGTGAACACCTCTGTGCACCTTCTGGAAAGTCGCTAGCCACACAGTGTTCACACTGCCAGTGCTCCCAGGCCATTTGCCATGGGGAAAAGTGAACTTGAAGGATGGAACCGCAGCCACAGCCAGCGCTCCTCACTGGCTGGGCTGACGCTGCGGCTCCTGGGCCCCTGGTGCAGCTGAGGGAAGCCAGGCGCCACCTGCTGGCAGCCACGAGGAGGAAGTGCCTTCACCTGGTGCTTTCCCGAGGCCGAGGGAGAGAGGACAAGTGCTCAGCAGGGCAGCGTCTTCTGCTGACTCCCCTTGCAGCTCAGTTCTCAGCCTCACCCGTGTGCGGCCGCTGTCATCCCTTCAGGATCGCTGAAGCTGCACCCGACTTCCTCCCGGGGAGGCCAGCTCTTCTACCATGGAGGCTGGGACTCCCGCAGCCGCTTCAGAGCCACCGCTGGGAACCAGAGGTAACTGAAGGGGGACAGGCCCACGTGCCAGGGCAGCTCAGAGTGAGCTCAGGAGAGGCCCATGAGCTGGGCTTGGGAAACACGCGCCCCCGCAGGCCTGCACATCAGGTGGGTCCGCCGGCTCCCTAAGCAGCGAGCTCAGCTTTGCCTTCAGGTCAACGGGTACAGCCTGATGCATCTACTCGGGACAGTTCAGCACTGTGACCATGAGATCCATTCCAGCTCTCCCATGGTTCTAGTTCAGAGGTCAGCAGGCCTTTGAGAGAAAAGACTGCAGATGTTGTAGGCTTTGTGGCTACCTGTCACCTCTGTTACGTAGTCTTCTTCTTTTTTTGTTTTGGTTTGGTTGGTTGGTTGGTTTTGGTTTTATAACCCTGTAAAAACCTGCAGACCATTCTCAACTGAAAGGCTAAACAAAAACGAGTTTCAGGTGGTCCTTTGGCCTCCTGCCGCAGTTGGTGAAATCGCGCAGCTTATTTCTATTGCTAGAAATATTCAAATTTGCCTACCTGTGCTACTGTTGAAGGACACTGGAGTTAGCAGGCTTGGCTGCCGTGAGCAGCGCTGGGCGGGCTCCGTGGTGCACTCTGTGTGTGTGCCTCTGGGGACATTCCCGGGGGTGGTGCTGCGGATCTGAGGGTCATGGGTCTTCACCTTCTGTAGGAAGGCCCTCGCAGTGTGTCAGAGTCCCAGTTGCTCCACATCCTCAACAACATCTGGCCTTGTGATATTTTCAATTGTAACATTTCTGGCAAGTGCAGAATGCATCTATCATTTTATTTGTAATTCATATTTTCTTGCTTACTAATAAGGTTAAGCACCTTTACCTGTGTTTATGGCTGTTTGGATATCATCTTCTGTGAGCAGCCTGTTCAAGTCCCTAGTGATGCCCCCTCCTTTTTGTCTGGTTGTCTATAATTTTTTAAACTGGTGATGTGTAGTAGTTATTATGTGTTTTGTGTCTTTATTGCTGACATGGTACAAGTCTTCTCACTCTCAGACGTGACATCTCGCCCTCGGGATGGTGCCTTTTAACGATCGACAGTGCCTGATTCAGGAAGACAGAGATGAGCAGTCATTGCCTTCTTTGGTTAGTGCTTTCTGTATCTCAACGTTTAGGAGTGGTTTCCGGCTTCAGGGTCAGGAGGAAGTGTCCTCAATCATCTTTTAGGAACTCTATTCTGCCTTATTGAATGCGTCTCTTGGTGCACTTAGTTTTACTGGAATTGAACTTTTGTCAACAGAGTGAAGTAATGTTGACACTACTTTTTCTCTTTTCTGTGTCAGGCTCCTATCTCAAAAGGTGGAGAAGACCCCAGGAGAGGCGGTGGACTCTACCCTCTCACTGCCCCTCAGGCCAGGCCTCCGCAGACAGGAGCTCCTCCTCCATCACACCACGACTGGTGTGTGCTTCCTTCCGCAGGAGGTCTCTGCCGCCCTGCCTCGCTCCCTCTCCCCGCACCTCTCTCCCTCTCCTATGTTCCCCTGCAGAGAGGGTCCAGCAGCTTGTCCTGGACCTGAACTCAAAAGGTGGGTGAGTGGGAGTCAGACCAGGAGTAGCAACGGAAGGGCTAGGAACCCAGACTGCTCTGGGGAGACTGAGGCACAGGCCGGCCTTCTGCCCTGGGCCTCCTTCCATCCCGGCTCCTGAGGGTGGGAAGCATCAGGCTGGGCTCCACACTTGCATTTCCAGAGCAAGGGCCATGTGTAGATGTGGTGGGCTGAGGTGTATGAAGCCCAGGACAAACTTGGTACATCTTTGAACTTGAAACTTAAAAAATTAATAAACACCATATTAGGGACCAAATTAGGGAGAAAAGCATGACACTTGTGTTCAGGCTGCTGAGGAAGGCAGGAGCAATGCCGAAGGCTCCTAGGGCACAGAGCTCAGGTGTGTGTCCAGCTCTATTTGCTCAACACAGAAGGACTTTGATGGGGAAAGTGTCCTCTCCTGCTCCAGAATCTCCAGCAGCTGCTGGGACATGCTCAGTCCACAGTCATAGCCCATGCTGGGCACTCAGGGCCTCCTCTCTCCCAGCTGTTTTTTGATGGCAGTAGGGTGTGTCCACCTCCTCCTCCTTGCTCTTGAATGAGCTGGATGCCCTCACTCCCACCTTCTAGCTCTGAGGCTCTGTCAGTCTCTGCTGTTCTGCACCATGGGGACTGGCTTCACAATCTGGTGGCTCTGCAGTCTGGCCAATGGTCAGCCTCATGTGGGTGCTCAGTCCTGTCCCCAGAGGCCCTGACTCAGGTGGAAGGAGGGGGCCCAGCACTGGAATGTTTACCAGGTCTCCTGGTGGTTGTGATGTGCTATGTGTAGAGAGACACTGCCCGAGGCCACTGCCCGAGGCCACAGCACAAGGCAGCTGCTGCTCCACCTGCTCCAGACGATGAGCACCCCCTTCCTGTGCACCAGACCCAAGCACCTTATGGCCAATACCGTGCCCCAGGTGGCCAGAAGCAGGGGTCACATGTGCTGTGAGGTAGGTGGACTTGCATGCCTCACCCTCGTGGAGGCGAACCATTTACCATTCAGATATGGCTGTCCACAAACCAGCACCTGGACCAGGCAAGGTCCCATTCAGGACCACTGTGTCTCCATCCGAATGTTTGGAAAGCACAGTCTGAAGTGTTAAGACTCGAGTGCATCTCTTCAGAGGTCTGCATGAAAAACAAAGTGAGCTTTGTCCTAGGGACCTGTCCCAGGGACCCACTGTGGGAGACTGGAGGCCAAAGTGACAGATGGCCTCTTCCCATAAGCTGCTGTGACATTCAGGGTGTCACTTAAGCCAGGCTGTAGTTTTCAGGGACTGGGCATTTGGCTGGTGAGAAGTTGCCTTCGTGTTCCAAGGCATCTCAGTGTCTTTCCACCATCAGAATGCCCTGCTTATGCAAGGGCACCGGCCATGTTGACTTAGGGCCCTGCTCTAGTTTGGGCTCACTTAGCTGACCAGGCAAGGTCACCTTCTGTGGTGCTGCAGGTTGTAGTACCTTGATGTGTAAATCTGTGAAAATGAAATTCAGGTCCTAATGGGAGACTCCTACAGTAGGAATTCTTGACACATGTTTTCCTCTGTCCATAAAAGCAAAGAAACTGTTTTAGGAGAGAGGAAACTTCTGTTTGCTAAAGTCATTTGTGTTACCATTATCATGACTCGTCATTTCACCGCCTGCATCCCTTTGGTCTACACGGTGGCCCTGGCTGCTCTGGTACTTCCATGCTCAGGATGGCTGTGTTGACCTGTTAGAACAAGTCACTGGGGGCTGTGTTCATGTCCTGTGTTCAAAGACCCCAGGGACCTTCCTTTGAACTACTGGGGGTTATTACTGGTTGTGGCAAGGGGGTACTCACCATAGGGAACCTCAGTGCCCCCCGGTGAGAAGGTGTTAAAAATATTATATTGTTTATTTGCCTAGGGCAGGGGGCATGGAGAAATTGGGCTGCATGTAAATTGGGAATGGACTACCCTCCAAACCTCTGCCAAAACAAGCTGAGGCCTGAGATCAGGACATTGATAGATCAATGATACAGGGCAGCCACGTGACCACTCAAAAAGCAGTCAAACTTCCTGGCTGCAGTGCCCTCTTGTGGATGAGGGAGACTGTGTTTATTTTGCAGGACTGAGTGGGAGAGAGAGCAAAGTACCCACAAAGTCCCCAGCACATGGTGGCACCAACCAGTGTGCTCATTCCCAATCAATCAGGTTGCCATATTGCACATTTATTCATAGCCCTCTATCTCTCTCAGAGTTTCACAGGTCACAATGGCACACATATGGAGCAGAGGACAGAACATGTGTGGGTAGGGGGGTGACATGGGCTAAGGTGAGGTCAGTACACATCATCCATGGAAAGACTGTTCTCTGGCAGGGGCCATCACCTTTGGGGTTCTTGTCCAAATGCCAGACCCAGTAAGTCAAATGATACCTACTGTTCCTCACATGTCCCAATTAGAAAATAAGAGGTACCCTTCTTTTGCGCATCACAAACATGTCTAAGGTACAGCAACAAATATGTGGCTTTCCATGGATTTTGAAAGATGAAGCCATTTAATTCAAAGACATTAAGGCAACACACCAAGTTCTTTCATCACAAGGAACTCACCTCTGTGGGGCACCTCCAGCACATCTTCCCAGAGGTGTGCCGGGCAAAGAAGCCAGGAAACTGGGCTACTGACAACAGTCTGTGAGAGAAAAGCAGAGGTATTGCCTGCGGCAGAACACCTTCATTTATGTCTTAGATGCCAGTGTTGTTATTGCTTCTTTGATTTTTCTAGCATGGGTGTCATTTCCCACCACAGCTGACACAATGGTTAGCCAGGCAGCCTCCAAAGATGTCTGATGTGGGCAGTCACATTTCTCTTTTTGTGGTAGATGGCCCGTGGGATTATGGCTCTTATGTGAACCTGGGTAAACTGGGACATTGTCAGTATTTCTGAGCCCATCAGAAAGCTGAGCTCATAAGGCCACCAAGAGAAGTGGTTTCCAAGACATGAGAAGCACCTTTAAAGAGAGGAGCACATACCAACTGTCACCTTTCTCTAAAATGGGAGGAAGAGATGAGCATTGTGAAATGTTGGTGGGGGTGGAGGAGAAAACCTGGAACAATTCTTCTTTCATATTTTTACTGGTGCATTATAATAGTACATAATGATGGAATTTGTTCTTACACATTAGTACATGCACACAATAAACAATATAATTTTGTCAATAGCATCCCCAGCTTTTCCCCTTTCCCTTCCCTCCTCTCTCCTTTCCTCTATTCTGCTGATCTCCCTCTGAGTTCCAGATGATCCCCCAACTTTAATTCCCTTTTCCTCTCTGGCTTCCATGTTCAAGAGAAAACATATGACCCTTGACCTTCTGAACTTGGTTTATTTTGCTCTTCATTGTCTCTTGTTCCATCCATTTTCCTGCAAATGACAATTTTATTCTTCTTTTTGGCTGAGTAAAACTCCATTGTGTATATATACCACATTTTCTTTATCCATTCATCCACTGATGGACACTTAGGCTGGTTTCATAGTTTGATTCTTATAAACTGTGCTGCTTTAAACATAGGTATGCATGTATCACTGTAGTAAGTGGACTTTTATTATTTAGGATAAAAACTGAGCAGTGGTATAGCTGGGTAATATGGTAGTTCCATGCCTAGTCTTTTGAGGAAGTTGCATACTGATCTCCACAGTGTTTTTACTAATTTTACAGTCCCAACAACAGTGTGAAAAAGTCCTTTTCCCCCATATCATCTCTAGCATTTATTATTTGTTTATAGTCTTGATGACTGCCATTCTGACACATGTGATGAAATCTTAGTGTAGTTTTGATATGCATTTCCCTATTTGCTAAAGATATTGAAAATTTTTTCTTCTATTTGTTGACATTTTTATTTCTTCTTTTGAGAAATGTCTGTTTAGTTCATTGGACCATTTATTAACTGAGTTTTTCTTTTTGGTATTAAGTTTTTGAGCTCCTTATATATTCTGGATATAAATCCTCTGTCAAAGAGTAGCTACCAAAGATTTTCTCCCATTCTGAGGTTCCCTCTTCACATTCCTAATTGTTTTATTTGCTGTGTAGAAGCTTTTTAATTTCATAGCATCAATTTATTAACACTTGATATTATTTCCCAAGGTTTAGGGGTTCTACTGAGAAAGTTGTTGCCTGTGCCTATATGCTGGAATGTTGACCATATTTTTTCTTCTAGGAATTAAATAGTTTATGGTTTAAGTTCCAGGTCTTTGATTCATTTTGACTTGATTTTTGTGCAGGATGAGAGATAAGAGTCTAATTTTATTCTTCTACATATGAATAACCAGTTTTCCCAGCACCATTTGTTTAAAAGGCCTTCTTTTCTCCAGTGTATGCTTTTGAAGCTGTAAGAATTCTTAAGGGCTGACATAGGTGAGCAGGACAGCCCAGAATACAGGACTCCACACTCTCCAGCCACCACTGGATGTATACAAGAAAGACCAGGGTAGGGCAGGAAAACAGCCCTTGCCCACAGGTGCAGGACAAAGACTTACAGGCTTTCTGGGGGAGGAGTGGGAAATACTGTGGGGGAAATGGGGTGTGAATAAGGTCCAATGAGAGTTCCCCACTGAAGCATAAAGAGGAAACAAAGGAGAAATAAAACAATAGAACAGAGCACCCAGGAACTGCAGGACAATCTCACATGACCTGAAACTCCTGTGAGAGGAGTCCTAAAATGAGAAGAGAGAGAGAACAAGGCATGAGACATACTTGGAAAATCCTCAGCAATTATTTCTTTAGAAGTGATAAAATGTAACAATCCATAGATTAAAAAAACAAACAAACAACTCAGAGAACTCAAAGCCAAATATGTGCAAAAGAAAATATACCTGGATGCATCACAGTCAAACTTACAAAGAGTGGATATACAGAGACCATGAACGTATCTGAACCACAGAGATGACAATCACAACAGACTTGTACCAGAAGTTATCAAGCCAAGACAATGCAACAACTTTGTCCTGAGAGATGGGAAAGCCTGGCATGCAGAACTCTGTGCTCAGGGATATCTTGGAAAAAAAAGAAGATGAAATGGAGACTTGTTTGAACAGGAAAACCCTTGGAGAAAGTCTCACTGTATGGCACCAAAGAAATATTGAAGTTCTTCAGGGAGAAGGAAAACTGATACCAGTCTTGGAAATCAGGATGAGGTACTCATTCCTCTGGAGTTAAAGAGTAAACACCCAAGAAACACTTGAGGCAAACATAGAAAGCAAGTTTTGTTTGAGAGAGAGAGAAAGAAATAGACTTCTTTGGAGGAAAGGGGACCCAGAGAGGGGTGTCCATGGGAGTGGGGGATACTTGCTTTTTAATAGACCTCCACCCTCTCATTCTTTCCTATTACATTCCCCAAAGCAGAAAAGAGCAGTCAAGGGGCTAATCATTATCAACTCCTTGTGTTGTGAACTGCATATCTCCCAAGGTGTTAGCAGTGAGTCAGGCAGGGGAAGTGTGCTGTAAGGGAAAATGAGAGATGACTACTCTGGCTACCTCAGGCTGAGAGTGGGCAAAACGGGACCAACAGTTTGAATTTCCCTTTTAGGAATGTTTCAGGTCAGTTGAGGGGTCTATGGTAAAAGTCTCGTTTGGAAAGAACAGGATGTAAAGTCATCTGAAAGGCAGGTGTTTGATGGGAGAAACAAGACGACATGAGTACTAGAATGAGACTGATACAAAATCAATGAATATTATGATGATAGACACCAGTAATTTTTCCACTAGGAGGTTCAAGAGTTAAGAAATTGTTCCTATGAAAAGGCCAGTGAGGGCCTAGACCTCTATTTGGGAATGTAAATCTTTAAGGATTAGTTACATTGTCAGAGTTTTCAGGAACGTAGTTTTTATAATGTCACAGATGCACAGATGCACCCTTAAGATGTATTTAAGATATATAATGTCATATGATTTTTGTACAATACCTTTTTATTGGCATAACCTCTGTCTTTAATAGAGACCCCTTTATTTCTGCCACTTAGGGCTAGATAATCACAGTAGCAAACAGAGATCAAACCCACCTATGTAGGAGGTTAGGAAGATTTGTAGGTCTTAAATTGACTAAAAATATCTTCTGATTCTGATAGTTTCTTTTGATAAGTATCAGACACTCCTATCTAAGAATTCCTTTTTCATAGCCTCCAGCCTTCTTACTCATGGTGGTGCTGATGAAAGTGTACATCTTAAGTTACATTAAAAGAATTATTGTTTTTCCTTTTAAATTCCTAGGTATGTCTGTGCTAGGATTGTAACTCTCTTGTCAGGTGTTTAAGACCAAGCTGGTCAGATTGTTCCTATCTTTGTTAAGAGTCAGCTGAATTTGCTCAGGGAGTCACTCTTGAGAACTTGGGAGAAGCCTCTTCACTTCTCTAGTGCCATCTTCTAGGACAGGTAAGAATCTTACTGACCACATGTTTCTTCCTTTGGAAGTAATAGGGATGTTTCCCTCTTCAAAGACCATCCTCTTCACAGCATGTGCACTGATCAGCTTTTAATTCTCTAGGGTCTCATTGATCCCCTGATTGAGATGTCATGTGGCCCACAGTTACAAAGCCCTTAAAGAAGTCTCCTCATTCCCTGAGTTCAAACTCACCTCAGAGGGCAGGTGCAAATATTGGCTATTTTTTTCTTGGCCCTTTATTTCTTTAAGTTAGTCTCCAAGTTTTGGTTTTTAAACATCTAGCAAGCCAGTTTCACCAGTTTTAAAGCAGGAGTATTGAGTTTTAACTTTGTGTCTATAACTTTATAGTTATTTATCCCTTTCATTTAATTGAGGTCAGTATTAGTACTGGAAGTTAGCTTTATATCCTGCATGTAGGTGATGGCCTGTTTTCTTAAATAAGCTTACATTGTTATATTAGAATTTGTACTTCTGTAAGGCACTAACAGACAATAGTTGCAAAGTTTACAAGGAAAATACAAAATGAAATTACAATAGTAAAAAACATATTTAGTTCATATAATAGCTATGATAGAAGAAACATAACTTTTATTATCCCAAACCTTTATTTCAAACTTTGATTTGAAGAACAACAACTTGGTAAAATGCTCTTCTAAACTTTATATTGAAAAGACTTGCATACTTGGAGGATATGCACATGTCTAGAGAGCAGAACAATTATACTGATATTTTTACATTAACCAAGTTTAGCTTTTAAAGAAAAATCTAATGTGGGGTAATACTGTAAAATAACAACTGTTGTTTAACCAGAGTTGTAAACCTTAATTTCTTTAAGACTAGTTTCTCTAAATAATAAAACTTAACAGACACAAGAAATTATCTTGTTAGATAAGAGCAGATTAATATCTTAAGAAATCATTGTTACTTCAAAACACAGAGGATTAAACTGTGGTTTATATCAGTACATTAATATTTGATCTTAGGAAAAACCTTAAAATAACTTTAACTGATTGTGCTAATTATAGCCAACTTTGTTACACACACTTGTTTAAAATTTACCCTTCACAAACCTTGCACATCTTACTTACATATTCTACAATTTCCTTACTTTACCATACAAAAGACTTTCTCCTCCAGAAATATGTCTTTTTCCTTCCACTTTCCATACTAAAATAATTTCCATACCCAGAACCTTAGACCCCTTTTAAAATTTACATTCTAAAACAATCCTTTTGAAATATCTGAATTCAAATTACTCACTTTAATAAGGTGAAATACTTTATTTTTTATAGTACTTTAATTAAAACCCAACAGAAATGTTTTATACTGTTTGTATGTAAAATCACACCTGATAGAATCTTAACTCTTAGTAACTTTGTTTTTGATGAAGACACAGAAACAAAGCAATCTCAAACTTTGTCCATTTACCATTTATGAAAACAAATTTAATGTTTAAATATATTAATTTATGGGATTTAATAAGTCAAGAGTACTTTATTTTATATTTAGCAGTTGATGCATTCACATTTTAACATTGTAAGTTATTCAGATATCTCTTCTAACAAACATATTTAGGAAGATTAATCCCACTTATGTTAAATCTATTTTACTCACTTTTAACTGTAAAAACCAAGGTATCAGACAAGTGTAGTTAACAGTATTAGCCATCTCTTCCCTGTTGAAGAAAAATCCTAGAAGCAATGAATATTACATTCGAGACATTTTACAGAACCCAACACTCTATTAATTGTCTGACCACCTAGAAAAACTTGTAAGTTAGTAATTTTAAAGACATTTTACTCTCATATATTTGCATAATTTAAAGTGAAATTTTTTAAAGTTGCATGATCTAAAAGGTATTTGGATCTATTTCTTTTTTTAATTTTAATTTATGAGTACTCATTTATTTATATGCCAATTTTGATAATATGTAAATGATATGTGGACACACAATGATACAATACACAGATGTGCACACATATATAAAACAGACAGGAAACAAAGATCTTGTAGCTTTTTTCAGATAGATTTCCACAAGTAGAAGACATAGAGACATGTTTATTGAAGCCTCTATTAGATTTAAACTGTTAGAAATAGAGACTAACAGACTTTTACATTATGACTTAAACATAGGGCAGGCCTATACAGGTGGAAATGCTAGGGGTAAAGTCTGACAGCCATGGCAGACATTGAAATAAAAGGTTCAGGGGTTTCTTATCCTTGATGGCTATCAGAATTATTCCCAACATCATCATGCCTATATCCTTCTTATGATTCTGTAAAAGGAGATTTTCCAATGTATTTGAGAGCAAATTCTTGAACAATTGGTCTCTGAACAAAAGACAGAGTATAAAAATCTCTATAGTTAGATAAAAGACTGATCAGAAAAATATATTAATTTAAGCTTGCAGGTCAAATGTGAATTCACCATAAAACCGTGAGCTCAAAATGTATAAGTTTAAAGAAAAAACAAACAAGAGTTCTAAAAAAAATAAAATAAAAAAGGCATGGCCATAATTACAGAGCACGCAGAACATTTTTATCAGATCAGAGTACACTTTTGAGTCAGATTAGAATCAGTCCAGATATTTAAAGAATGTAAGAGCCCTGAAATACTCAGGTAAAGGTTCTCAAGGTAAAGATGATTTGTATATATGAGATCATTCCAATTTTACTTCCTGTGCTGTAGTGTTTAGGGAGGAGATTGTTAAGAAAGCAGGGTTGCAGAGTTCAAGAGCAGATACGATAGCAATTTTGGTCTCATAGCTGCTTGAATTTAAATGTGACATATTTTTCCCTTTTGTCTCCAACCAGTTTTGGATAATCACCTCAGCAGCTTACATTTAAGATATAAGCCTTGAAGAGAGAGACATCTGGCAGATAGCTAAGGAATAAGGAAAGCTACTCCTCTGAGTTTGAAAGGCAAAACCTCACGCACAGGACAATGTAACCATTTTCTTCTTTTGTAAAATCAGTCTCTTAAGGTGTGCTACTATAGTTTGTTTCCTGTGGAGAACATTTTCCATTACCCCAGTTGGTATACAACCCAGGTTTGGATGCATAAAATTATAAGACATCTCCCTTTTCTGATTGTAATTAGGTCATCTAATAGGCCTGGCAGCAGAAGAAAATGAAGCATTTTTTCTTGAGCATCTATAGGTCAAACTTATCCCAATTTTTTAGTATGCAGTAGTGGTGAACCTGGCATAACTCTTGAGGACTAAGCTTTCATCTGAGTAAGACAGAACAGAACTCATGTGCCCATGCCATAAATAAACTGTCCATTTTGTTATGGACATCTCCCTAAATGAGCTTCTTATAGGCAGCAAAACTTTCCTTTCACTACCTGGTTCTGTAGAATTTATTGCTGTTTCATTGGCAAGAAGGCAAGTGTCTCTGTGTGCCATGTGCCAAACTCTGGAGGATTCAGACCTAGTGGCTATGACTGATCTCCTCCTATCGCTATTTAACTTCCAAATGTGATGACCATGGGAATAAAAGTGACCTATTGTAGGATCTATTCCTCTGCTCTGTGGGCTAAAGGCATCTCCAGAGGATAAGGGGGACATGTAGTGGATTTTAGATGCTTAATGACTTTTCCCAGATTAGTTTATGGAAGAGGTAGATTGAAAAGAGTAGGGATATAAGTCTCCCTTTTGCAGCCAAGCAAGCTAGCAGAGCACGTAGGAGCACAGAAACCACAATGGGGAATAATCCCCACAGGCTTGTAATGGCTTAACAAGTGAACGAGGGGAACCCAGGTATTTCCTTATGAACCACTACATGTAAAATGTCCCTTTCTCAGTGGCTAGAGTCTGATCAGTGAGGGGAGGGGAGTGCTCAGGAGGAGTGAGCACTGGAAAGTATAGTTCAGGTGATACAGAGGTGCATGTGTCACTGGGGTGTTGACCAGTCACTGTATGATACTCATTGGGTTGTCAGGAGAGGAGGTCAAGGGAGAAGCCTTTGAGATTCACCAGGGAGTATCCCCAGCCAGAATCTCACAGTAGCTTTACTTCTTTGTGCATCTCTCTGCATCCAAAGGCAAACTGGGACTAGGGGCCACTGTCTATTAATGCCAGACATATTTTGAGCCTGGATAGGACAGTGAGAGATGGCTTTGGCAGAACCCAACATGCCTGACCTGCAGGACAGGTGATTAGGAGCAACTGAGATCATGAACCCTTACACTCAAGTCTTCAGATTGGCAGCTTGCACTAACTACATTTAATTAGCTGACAGGTGCCCAATACTGTCTTCCACAAAAATAAATAGACAAAAGAAAAAAGCACAACTCAGAAAGATGTGAGGTACAGAGGAGCTTACGTCAGTGATGATCCTGTATGAGCTCCCATCTGATACTGGTTTTGGAAATCAGGATCAGGTCCTCATTCCCCAGGTGTTGAAGATTAAACACCCACAAAATGCTAAGGCAAGCATAAAAAGCAAGTTTTATTTAAGAGAGAGAGACACACACACACACTTCTTAGAGATAAGGAGACCCAGAGTTGGGTATCCATGGGAGTGGAGGTATCTTGCTTTTTTACATACCCCCACTCTCTCTTTTTTTCCAGTGTACATACACAAAAGCAGGCAAAGGGCAGCTCAAGGGCTAATCATTATCAAGTCCTTGTGTTGTGAAGTGCAGACCTCCAGAGGTGTTAGCAGCTGGTTGCACTGGGGAAGTGTAATGTGGAGGTTAGCTGTTAGCCACTCATTTCCTTATCTTTGATAATAGGCTACCTGTCCTTTACCCTGGTCTCAAAACAGTGAGGTAGAAATTTACACCTCTGCAAACAAGGGAATAACATCTGAAGGAATGCAGGAGACACATAAAATTTATATAACAATGATTTAAATGTAAAAGATGGTTGACCTTCTAAAGCAAAAATGTTGAAAATTATGTACACTCTATACATCTACAGCAATAAAATGTGTGACAAAAGAGCACCAAAAGGTGAGGAGGAGAAAAGCTGTAGAGCTGTGCTCTTACCCAGCCATGAGGCAGTGACACAATGCAACCTGAAAGTAGACAGAGGAAGGCAACGCCCATACAGTACACCCCAGCATAAGCCCAGAAGAGGAGACAGTGAGATGCAAAATATGAGTTAATCCTGGAGATGCATGGAGTCCTAAGAAGACACTAAGCTGAACCACAGGAAGGCAGGAAAATGTTTTTAACAAGGAATGGAAAGCAAATGGGACAAATAGAAGATTAATCATAAGAGACTTTATCCAACCACATTGGTAATTCTGTTAAATAAAAATAACCTAAAAATAAATGGCAAGTATGAAGATTGAAAAAAATGCAAGACTTGTGTGCTCTCACTCACCCTCCCTCCCTCTCTCTCTCTTTCTTCTCTCCCTCCCCCTCCCTCTCCCTCCCTCCCTCCCTCCCTCTCCTTCATGACAGCCAAGAGGCAAGCAGCTTTCCTCTGCCATGATATTACTGCGTTGGAGCTACCCAGGGACTGAAACCTCTGAAACTTAAGAATTAATCAAGGAGGGGTTCGGTTCCAAGATGGCAGCCGAGACAGACTCCTTGGTGCTAGTCTCTCCAGGACCGGAGCTTGAAGTAGTGGAAATACCATCTCCCAGCCAGCTTCTTGATATCATCCTATGGCGTATTATCCCCCCCAGGAATTTCACTCGCGCGTGTACGCAGGGCCACCGGAAGCAGCAATTGCCACAAGCAGCGAGACTTCAGAGGCGAGCGCTGGAACACAGCTGCAGTGCAGGGCCCCAGCCCAGGGCTTGAGCCTAGGATTCGCCCCGGGTGGGCAGGGCCTGCTTCTACACGGGGTACCTGGCTCCAGCACCCACCCAACCACACAGGACCCCTAGTAGTTGCTCCTGTGGACAAATGTCTCCCGTGCGTGACCCCCGGCTACTGCTCTTTGTGGATCTCCATCTACCAGGGCAGAACTTCCTGTACCAGGGGATGCTGGACAGCATCTGGGGACAGACTTTTACTTCAACACAGCACACCGTGAAACAGAGTCTCCACCATATCCAAGATCACCAGCGGCCCAGACCTTCACCCTGTTGCCGAAGCAGATGGCTTCTTTGTGAAACCCCCACCCACGACATTCTTCCCCCAGCGGGGAAATTCCAGTAAGCAACAGACAACGCCACCTACTGGAGGTGAAAGGAAGCAAGCCTGTTTATTTACATTGAGACTTTATTTTTTTATTTTTTATTTTTTATTCTATCCTTTATCTTTTTCTCCTAATATTCTTTTGTTTAATCTTTTTGTTTTATTTCTCTGCTCATTTCTTCTTTCTTTTTCCTTTCCTCTTTTCTCTCTCGCTCTTTTCCCACCCTCTAATCCCCAACAGTTGTGAAACCAAGTATTTGTTATACAGTAGGATATGGTAGACTGGGGTTTCTGAACTGCATACTAGAGTGGTGTTATATAGTCTTGTAACTCCCACTTGCGTATGTTTTATTTTTCTTACTATCATGTCTCCTCGCTAGTTGTACTCTCTTTTCTTCCTCATTACTGGTCTTCCCCAACTCTCTTTCACTCTTTCTACTAACAGGCAACTTCTCTTGGATTCCTTTTTCATGCTTTCTAAGATCTAATAACCATATCCTCACTTCCTATTACCCTAACATTCTATCCTACACCCCACTCTCAAGTTTCTCTAGCCCACCAACAGAAACTATAGACCCTTGTGCAAACCTATTGTTTACATAATAGATGTTAAAGGAACTCATAATTGTTGTATATTGTGACCAAACTGTAAATGTATTTAGGAGGTATTAGGAGCTACTTGGTTTGAAACTATATATTGTTTGTATTGAGATCAATCAGTATTGGTCTCCCCTTTAAAGGAGAGGTATTGAAACCCTGCAGGGAAACTATAACCATATAGGAATAAAAACTGTAACACCTTGGATCAGCAGAGCTAGAAGGAAAGACACACAAACACCATGAAAAAACACGGGAAGAAAGTACCTCAAACAAACCAAGATACTACATTATTAGAATCCATGGTCAGTACAGCAGAAGAAATGACAGAACAGGAGTTCAGGATGTACATAATTAAAATGTTCTGTGACTTAAAGAATGATATAAAAGAGCAAGCCCCATCAGCAAAAGATCACTTCGATAAAGAGATACATAGGCAAATACAGGAAGTAAAAGATCACTTCAATAAGGAGGTAGAGATTCTGAAAAGGAACCAAACAGAAATCCTTGAAATCAAAGAAACAATAAACCAAATTAAAAACTCAATAGAAAGCATCACCAACAGATTAGACCACTTCGAAGACAGAACCTCAGATATTGAAGACAAAATATTTAACCTTGAGAATAGAGTTGACCACACAGTGAAGACAGTAAGAAATCATGAACAGAACATCCAATAACTATGGGATAACATTAAAAGATTAATGGGATAACATTAAAAGATTAACATTAAAACTTAAGAATTATTGGGATAGAGGAAGGCATAGAATTCCAAACCAAAGGAATGAGCAATCTATTCAATGAAATAATATCAGAAAACTTCCCAAATATGATGAATGAATTGGATAATCAAATACAAGAGGCTCACAGGACACCAAATGTACAAAATCACAACAGATCTACAATAAGGCACATCATAATGAAAATGCCTAACATTCAGAATAAAGAGAGAATCTTAAAAGCCACAGAGAAAGGAGCCAGATTACATATAGGGGGAACCCAATTAGGATTACTGCAGTTTCTCAACCCAGACCCTGAGAGCAAGAAGATCATGGAACAGCATATACCAAGCGCTAAAAGACAGTGGATGCCAACCAAGAATCTTATATCTAGCAAAATTAAGTTTTAGGTTTGATGATGAAATAAAAACCTTCCAAGATAAACAAAAATTAAAAGCATTCACAGCAAGAAAGCCAGCACTACAGAACATTCTTGGTAAAATATTCCATGAGGAGGAAATGAAAAGCAACAATGAAAACCTGCAGAGGGAGGAGCTACACTAAAGGCCAATCAAAGGAGAAACCCAGTCAAGTCAAAAACTAAGAATAAACCAAAATGTCTGGGAATACAAACCATGTCTCCATAATAATATTGAATATCAGTGGCCTAAACTCAGCAATTAAAAGACATAGACTGGCAGATTGGATTTAAAAAAAAAAAGACCAACAATATGCTGCCTCCAAGAGACTCATCTCATAGAAAGAGACATGCACAGATTGAAGGTGAAAGGACCGAAAAAAATGTATCACTCACATGGAGTACGTAAACAAGCAGAAGTTTCCATCCTCATTTCAGGTAAAGTGGACTTCAAACCAAAGTTAGTGAAAAGGGATAAAGAAGGTCATTTCATACTGCTTAAAGGAATCATACATCAACAAGACATAACAATCTTAAATATCTATGCCCCAAACAATGGGGCAGCCATGTTCGTCAAACAAACCCTTCTCAAATTCAAGAATCAAATAGACCCCAACACAATAGTATTGGGTGACTTTAACATAACTCTCTCACCACTGGACAGATCTTCCAAACAAAAACTAAACAAAGAATCTACAAGACTTAATAGAACAATCAATGGTCTAGACTTAACGGATATACATAGAATATTCCATCCTTCAACAAGCAAATACACTTTTTTCTCAGCAGCACATGGATCCTTCTCCAAAATAGATCATATGCTATGCCACAAAGCAAGTCTTAGTAAATACAAAAAAATAGGGATACTACCCTGCATTCTATCCACCATAATGGAATGAAACTAGAAATTAATAACAGTTTTTAAAAAAGAAGCCACTACAACACCTGGAGACTCAATAATTTGCTATTGAACAATGCATGGGTAACAGAAGACATCAGGGAAGAGATAAAAAAATTCTTGGAGGTAAATGAAAACTCTGATACAACATACCAAAATCTCTGGGACACTATGAAGGCAGTGCTAAGAGGAAAGTTCATTGCATTAAGCTCATATATTCAAAGATGTAAAAGCCAACAAATCAATGACTTGACACTATAACTCAAAGCCCTAGAAAAAGAAGAAAAAAGTAAGACCCAAAGAAGTAGAATATAGGAAATAATTAGAATCAGGGCTGAAATCAATGAAATTGAAACACAAGAAACAATTCAAAAAATTGATAAAACAAAAAGCTGGTTCTTTGAAAATATAAACAAAATTGACAAACTCTTAGCCACCCTAACAAAAAGAAGGAGAGAGAAAACCCTAATTACTTAAATTTGTGATGAAGAAGGAAATACCACAATAGACCCTGCTGAAATACAGAGGATAATCAGAAACTATTTTGAAAACTTATATTCCAGTAAAATAGAAAACCCTGAAGACACTGACAAATTCCTAGAGACATATGACCTACCCAAACTGAACCAGGAGGACATTCATGACTTAAACAGATCAATTACAAGCAAGGAAATAGAAGATGCCATCAAGAGCATTCCAACCAAGAAAAGCCCTGGACTAGATGGATTCTCAGCTGAGTTCTACAAGACCTACAAAGAAGAACTAACTCCAATACTCCTCAAATTATTCCATGAAATAAAAATGAAAGGAACCCTTCCAAACTCTTTCTATGAGGCTAGTATCACCTTGATTCCAAAACCAGACAGAGACACGTCAAAAAAGGAAAATTTCAGACCAATATCCCTGATGAATATAGATGCAAAAATTCTCAATAAAATTCTGGCAAATTGCATACAAAAGCATATTAAAAAACTAGTGCACCATGATCAAGTGGGGTTCGTTCCAGGGATGCAAGGTTGGTTCAACATCTGGAAATCAATACACATAATCCATCACATCAATAGACTTAAAGATAAGAATCACATGATTCTATCAATTGATGCAGAGAAAGCATTTGGCAAAATACAGCACTCTTTCATATTCAAAACACTAGAAAAACTAGAGATAGTAGGAACATACCTCAACATTGTTAAAGAAATATATGCTAAGCCTAAGGCCAACATCATCCTAAACGGAGAAAAATTGGAAGCATTCCCTCTAAAACTGGAACAAGACAGGGATACCCTCGTTCACCACTCTTATTCAATATAGTCCTTGAAACTCTAGCCAGAGCACTTAGATAGATGAAAGAAATTAAAGGAATACAGATAGGAAAAGAAGAAACCAAAGTATCATTATTTGCAGATGATATGATTCTATACTTAGAGGATCCAAAAAATTCCACCAGAAAACTTCTAGAACTGATAAATGAATTCAGCAAAGTTGCAGGATATAAAATCAATATCCATAAATCAAATGCATTTCTATACATCAGCAACGAGTCCTCTGAAAGAGAAATTAAGAAAACTACTCCATTCACAATAGCCTCCAAAAAAAATAAAATACTTGGGAATCAATCTAACAAGAGTGGTGAAAGACCTCTACAATGAAAATTACAAGACACTAAAGAAAGAAATTGAAGATCTTAGAAGATGGAAAGACCTCCCATGCTCTTGGATAGGCAGAATCAATATTATTAAAATGGCCATACTACCCAAAGCGCTATGCAGATTCAATGCAATTACAATTAAAATCCCAAGGTCCTTTCTTATAGAAATAGAAAAAGCAATCATGAAATTCATTTGGAAAACTAAGAGACACAGAATCGCCAAAGCAATCCTGAGCAAGAAGAGTGAAGCAGGAGGCATCACAATACCAGACCTTAAACTTTACTACAAAGCAATAGTAACAAAAATGGCATGGTACTGGCACCAAAATAGACATGTAGACCAATGGTACAGAATAGAAGACACAGAGAGTAATGCACATAAGTACAGCTATCTCATACTAGACAAAGGTGCCAAAAACATACATCGGAGAAAAGATAGCCTTTTCAACAAATGGTGCTGGGAAAACTGGAAATCCATATGCAGTAAAATGAAACTAAACCCCTATCTCTCACCATGCACAAAACTCAACTCAGAGTGGATCAAGGACCAGAGACCCTGTGTCTAATTGAGGAGAAAGTAGGTCCAAATCTTCATCACATTGGATTAGGCCCCAAATTCCTTAACAAGACTCCAAAAGCACAAGAAATAAAAGCAAGAATCAATAAATGGGATGGACTTAAACTAAAAAGCTTCTTCTCAGCAAAAGAAACTATCAATGAAGTGAACAGAGAGCCTACATTCTGGGAACAAATTTTTGCCACACACACATCAGATAGAGCACTGATCTCCAGGATATATAAAGAACTCAAAAAACTTAACACCAAAAAAACAAACAACACAATCAATAAATGGGCTAAGGAGCTGAATAGAAACCTCTCAGAAGAAGATATACAATCAATAAACAAATATATGAAGAAATGTTCAACATCTCTAGCCATTAGAGAAATGCAAATCAAAACTACGCTCAGATTTCATCTCACCCCCGTCAGAATGGCAGCTATCCAAAATACCAGCAACAATAAGTGCTGGCGAGGATGCGGTGAAAAAGGTGCACTTAAACATTGCTGGTGGGACTGCAAATTGGTGCAACCAATCTGGAAAGCAGTATGGAGATTCCTTTAAAAACTTGGAATGGAACCACCATTTGATCCAGCTATCCCACTCCTTGGCCTATACCCTAAAGATTTCAAAACAGCACACTACAGTGACGCAGCCACTTCAATGTTTATAGCGGCACAATTCACAATTGCAAAACTGTGGAAGCAACCCAGATGCCTTTCAATAGATGAATGGATAAAAATAACTGTGGTATATATACACAATGAAATATTATTCAGCAATAAAAAGAATAGAATTATGGCATTTGCAGGTGAATGGATTGAATTGGAGAACATTATGCTAAGCGAAGTAAGCCAGTCCCAAAAAACCAAATGCCGAATGTTCTCTCTGATTAGTGGATGCTGATACATAAGGTGGGGGGAATGGGGAACATGGGGGAAATGGAGGAACTCTGGATGGGGTAGGGGGAAGGTGGGGGGAGGGAAAGGGGAATGGGTGTAGTAAAGATGGTTGAATGAGATGGTCATCACTACCCTAGGTGCATGTATGAAGACAAATGGTGTGACTCTGTCTGGTTTGCAACCAGAGAAATGGAAACATTGAGCTCTATGTATGTACTATGACTTGGAATACATTTAAATAAATTAACTTAAAAAAAGAATTAATCAAGGGTTAATTCAAGGTGGTGGGCTAGAGGAAGGCTGCATTCCTAGTCACTCTATGGCTCAAGATTCAAACAGTGGCAGTACTTACTCTCAATGAGGTGGGTGAAAGAGGGACTTCACTGAAATTCAGTATCTGACAGTCTCTCAGAGACTCAGAAATCTGGGGCTGAACAAAGCACAAGAAAGAGTACCCTGGAGACCAACTGGTTGTGTCAGTGGAAGCAGGTCCAGTTTACCATGGAGGGGAAGGATAATAGAAACACAAGGTGAAACATAACAGATGCATGTGGTACAGAAAAACCTGCAGATCTGAAAAGAAACTGATCCGGAGGCTGCACATTGAGCTTGAGTTTGAAAAGTGCCATTTCTCTACTGGCAAGTAGAGAGCTGAGTTGGAGCTATTCTGATGTGGCCACTCCACAGCTGTTGCTGTGCAGCCAGGACAGTGTAGCAGACGCTGCCATGCTGTTCTGGCAAGCACCCATCCTGTGGCCAAGGGTGCACTTAGCAGAAATGGGTAAAACAGGTGCAGAGAAGATTATCTCTGGGGATTCAAGACAGACATGGAAGGGAGGCTACCCTACTTTCCATTTGAGTCTGGCCTTTCTCCTGGCCAGCTGAAGAGGGTCAGGAAACAAAATAGGCAAGTTTGAATACACTCAGGCATTCAGCCTGGGAAGGCCGTATGTGTGGGCATCAGAGTTTCAGAGGCCTGTGGAAGGCTGGCTCCCTTGCCCTATAATTGAAATTCTTGGGAGCTTGGGAGGCTCCTGAGATCCAGACTTCCAGCAGAAAAATCAGAAACTGCCAGCCCTAGGGTTGTGTTGAAGTAATCTCTCCAGAGTACAGCACACCTTGCTTCACATACAAACTAACACCCTCAAACCTCAGCAATACTTTAATATAAAGAATAGAAAAGAGAAAACCCTAGAATAATGACTAGGCTTCAAACAGGAATGGTGAGAAGGGAACTTCAGGTCCTGTCATCCCCACCCAAAGCAAAAAAAGAAAAAGAGCAAGCAAGAGAGAATTTACATAAAGGCTGTGGACATCACAACTATGAGGGGCTTTAATCCTGATCACTCACATTCCCCTTTAGATACTCACAGTTAAAGGAGAAGTTCAATCACTGAAGGTATACCCAACATACCCTGCTGTATACAACAGAATTATTAGTTCTATAAGAAGGACCCAACCCTTTTGCTACCTACTGGGAAAGTGAAATCTTCTAGCTCTGGCACAATATACATTGTATCTAGATACACCAATCATCACCAAAGAACTAACAGGGAAACTATACTACAAAACTCATTTGTAGATAGTTTGAAAAATTCACAACAAACTGATAATCCCAGTACACTTTGGCAAGAGAAGGATGTGCCCTAAAAAGTCTCAGGCATAAGAGTAGAAGATAAGCCCATTCAAACAGATGCATAAATTCCAACACAGGAACATAAGAAATATTAATATGCAAGATAACAAGCCACCTTCTAAAGTTCATAATTAATCAGCAATTGACCCCAATGATATTAAGTGGATGAAATACCAGATAAAGAATTCAAAAAACAAATATAAAGATGATTAATGAATTCCAAGAGAACACAGAAAATCAACTGGAAAGAATTAAGGAAGTCACTGCAGGATATGAATGAGAAATTCAATAAGGAGATAGAGGTATTGAAAAAGAAACTTTGGAAAGATACAGTAAATCAAAATGTTCAATTGAAAGTAACTTATAATGGTTAATTTGAATTGCCAATTTGATTGGACTGAGATGCATGTGATTAAGAGGCTTCTAGGTGTGTCAATGAGGGTGTGTCTAGGGATGAATGCCACAGTGGACAGCCAACTGAAATGGAGACTCTCCCTAAGCATGGGCAGAACCATTCAATAGGATGATGGCTTAGATGGATAAAACTTGGAAGAACAAAAAAGCAGCCACCATTATAAGCTCAATTCTTCTTGAATGGGTTCCTGATTGCTGCTGCAATGGTCTGAGGATATTGGACTCTTGATTCTTCCCTCTTCCAAAATGGACTCTGATTCTCCATGGAGTTTCCAGAAGCCTTTACTCTTGCGCTATGGTAGAATCATTGATCCCTCTTGTTCGGAGGCTTTAGCCTCTTGGACTGCACGACTACTGATTCTTCCAGCTCTTCAGCCTGCAGATGGCCATTGTGGACTATCCAGCTTCTGGTCATGTAAGGAACCTAATAAATCTTATAATTATACTTCCTGATGATTCTGTTCCTCTAGAGATCCCTGAATAATACATCACTCTAATAAAACAGGCCATGCTGAAGACAGAATCTGAGACCGGGAATACAGAGTGGCTAACCTTGAACATTCAGACAATATTAAAGAAAAGAAAACAAGTAACCATGACCCAAATATACAAGAAATCTGGGACAACAATAAGAGACCAGATTGAAGAATCATTGAATTGAGGAAAATGGTGAGATGCAGGTTAATGGAATGGATAACCTCTTCAGGAAATTAATAACAGAAAAGTTTTTCAACCTCGAAAATGAGATGGACTTCCAGATACAAGATGCATTCAGAATGCCAAATACACAAGATTTTTAAAAGTATTCTCTAAAAATTAAAATGCATAACATATGGAACAAGGATAGAATTTTAAAAGCTTCAAAAGAAAAAAATCAGGTCATATTTACAGGCAAATTAATCAGAATTACTTCTGATTTTTCAGCACAAATTCTAAAAGCCAGGAGGATTTGAAATGGTGTATTCTAATGCTGAAAGAAGATAATTGTCATCCAATATTGCTATATCCAGCAAAGCTCTCCTTCCAAATTAAAATGGAAATAAAAGCCTTCTATGATAAGCAGAAAATAAAAGAATTAATGATTACTAAGCCAGAAATACAGAACTTATTTAAAGAAATACTCAACACAGATGAAATAAGAAACAAACCCCAGAACAAATAAACAAATATCACCTGAAGAGTAGTTAAGCAAATGAAAAACAGGACCAAATTAAACACTACAATTAAATCAAAATGGCAGGAATTAACAAACATCTCTGTATGATAACTTTAAATGTAAATGATCTCAACTCTCTAATTAAAAGACAGGCTGGCATAATGAATTTTTAAACAAAAGCCAACTATATGTTATTTGCAAGACTCACCTTGCAGTTAAAGAAACCCACAGGCTGAAAGTGAAGGGATGAAAATTGATATACTGTGTGCATGGAGCCCATAAACAAGCAGGAACAGTTACTCTTATACCTGACAAAGCAGACTTCAAACCAACATTATCCAAAAGAAACAAAGGTTACTTCTTCCTGGTAAAGGGAATAATCCAACAAGAAATGTAACAATAAGTATTTATTCCCCAGACATGGATGCAACTAATTACATAAAAGAGACACTACTTGAATTAAAGTCTCAGATAGACCCCAGTACAATAATCCTGGGTGATTTCAACACATTTCTCTCACCTGAGATAGAGTATCCAGATATAAACTCAGTAAAAACTGTTCAGACTTGAAAAATATTATTAAACAAATGGACTTAGGAGATATCTATTTTATTCAATAACAGCTTAATATACTTTCTTCTCAATAGCGCATGGAGCCTTCTTCAAATAGACAATATTTTAGGCCACAAAGCAATTCTCGACAAATACAAAATTTGATATAATTCCTTGCAACTTATCAGATCATAATTTAAGGAAATCAGAAATCAACATCAAAAATTGTACTTAAATTATTTGAATATATAGAGATTTAGCAACATATTTTTGAATGATAAATAGGTGATAGAAGAAATCAGGGGAGAAATTTAAAAATTCTTAGACTCAAATGAAAACAGTGATATAACATACTACAACTTATGGGTTACTATGAAGGCATTTTTTTTCTGTCATAGAAAATGATAAATTAAGCAGAATGTATTTCCAAACTCTTAAGATTAGTCCCAACACAAAGTATCCTTCAAAAGCATTCCCAATTAAATCAAAGACACATCATCAAAGTAAAATACTTGTGACAGGAAGAATTATTTTAGGTTGTAATATTTTTACATTACTTTGTTTTTAACCATTTGTAATGTTCTGTATGTAGGGCTTTTTAAAGAACATTAGAGCATTGTATTTATACATAGTAGTTGGGTTCATCCTGACAAAATCATACATGCATGGAATTTGGTTTCAGAGCATGACACCTTCCTTTCCTCTCCCATCTCCCATTACATTCTCTTTCCTCAACTCTACTAGGATTCCTTTCATTCATCTATTTATTTATTTTGGATTGGGTCATTTTAGTTATATATAAAGATGAAATTCCATGTAGTATATTTATTTATGGAAATAACATGAGTTTTAAAGAATTCTTTCCACACTTGCTCCCCTTTTCTATCCCTCCACTCTGCCTGCCATTGCCTTCTTGTACACCACTGAACTTCCCTATCTTGTTATGATGTCCTATCCTTCCCTCCTTCTTTCCTTTATTTTACTCTAGCTTCCTCTTATGAGCAAAAAATTCGACCTTTGACTTATTTCACATAGCATGACGTTCTCCATTTCCATCTACTTACGTGCAAATGCTATTTTATTCTTAGTTATGACTGAGTAAAACTTCATTGTGTATATATGCCATTTTTAAAATCCATTCATCTATTGACAGGCATCTGGATTCATTCCATAATTTAGCTATTGTGAATTATGCTGCTGTAAACATTAAGATGGCTATATCACTGGGCTGGGGTTGTAGCTCAGTGGGAGGGTGCTTGCCTCATCTGTGTGAGGCACTGGGTTCGATCCTCAGCACAACATAAAAATAAACAAATAAAATAAAGATATTGTGTCCATCTACAACTAAAAAAAATATTTTAAAAAAAGGTGGTTATATTACTATAGTATGTTGATGTTAGTCTTTTAGAAAAATACCAAGGGGTGGTTCAGCTGGGTCATATGATGATTCTATTCCTAGATTTTTTGAGGAATTTCAGTACTGCTTTCTAGAGTGGTTGCACTAGTCTGCAGTCCCGACAATATTATACAAGTGTACCTTTCCTCCACATCCTTCCCAGCATTTATTATTGTTTGTCTTCTTGATAACTGTCATTCTGACTGGAGTGAGATGAAATCAGTACGTATTTCCCTGATTGCTAGAAATGTTAAACCTTTTTTTTTGTATATTTGTTGGCCATTTGTTTCTTCTTTTGAGAAGTTTCTGTTTAATTATTTTGTCTATTTATTGATTGAATTGTGTGTGTGTGTGTGTGTGTGTGTGTGTGTGTGTGAGTTCTTTGAGTTTCTATATTCTGGATATTAAATCCCTTGTTGGAGGAGTAGCTGGTAAGGATTTTATCCCATGCTGTAGGCGCACTCTCCACTCTCATAATCATCTCTTTTGCTGTGCAGAAGCTTTTTAATTTGATACCATCCTGCTTACTCTTTCTTGGTTTTATTTCTTGAGTTTTGGGGATCTTTCTAAGGAAGTCAGTGCCCAGACAAGTATGATGGAGTTTTGACCCTATTTTTAATTCCAGCAGTTGCAAGGTTTCTGGTTTAAATCCTCAGTCTTTGATCCACTTTGATTTAACTTTTGTGTAGAATGAAAGATATGGATCTAGATTCATTTTTCCACATATAGCTATTCAGTTTTTCCATCACCATTTTTAAAAGAGGCAATCTTTTCTCTAAAATGCATTTTTTGGCGCCTTCATCCAATATCAGATGGCTGTAAGCATGTAGGGTTGTATTTGTATCTTCCATCCTGTGCCATTGATCTTTATGTCTATTTTGATGCCAATACCATGCTGTTTTTGTTACTACAGTTCTGTGGTGCAATTGCAGATCAGGTAATGTGATATCTCCTGCTTTGCTCTTCTTGCTCAGTATTGCTTTGACTATTCTGGATCACTTATTCTTCCAAATGAGTTTAAGGATTATTTTTCTAATTCTGTGAAAAATTTCACTGGTATTTTTTTAGGATTACATTGAATCTGTGTATTGCTTTTGGTGGTATTGCCATTTAGACAATATTAATTCTGCCTATCTGAGAATATGTGAAGTCTTTCCATCTTCTAAGTTCTACTTCAATTTCTTTCCTCAATATTCTATGATTTTTCATTGTAGAGCTCTTTTGTCTCCCTGGTTAGATTAATTCCCAAGTCTTTTATTTTATTATACTTATTATGAGGTTATTGTGAATGTGATGGCTTTTCTGATTTCTTCCTCAGCTGAATCACTGTTGGAGTATAGAAAAGCTATTGATTTGTGTGTGTTGATCTTGTATCCTGATGATTTGATAAACTAATTTATAAGCTCTAGAAGTCTTCTGATGGAGTTTTGGGTCTTCTAGGTATAGGATCATGCCATCCATGGAGATAGTTTGACGTCTTCTTTTCCTATGGATGTCCTTTTAATTTCCTTCTCTTTCTTGATTGTTCTGGTTAGTGTTTCAATGACTATGTTAAGTAGGATTGGTAAAAGTGGACAGCCTTGTGTGAGGAAATGCTTTAAATTTTTCTCCATTCAGTATAATATTGGCTTTGGATTTATCATAAATGAGCTTTAAAATGTTGAGGTACATTCCCTCCATCCCTAGTTTCCAAGTGTTTTAACATGAATAGGGTGCACTATTTCATCAATGGACTTTTCTGCATCTATCGAGATGACCATGGGATTCTTGTCCTTAATTCTTTTTAAATGGTGAATTACATTTTTTGATTTGCATATTTTGAATCAACATTGCATCCCTGAGATGGAACCTCTTGATCATGTTATATAATTATCTTGATGTGTGGTTTTCCTTTTGGGGGGGAGGCAGTACTGGGGATTGAACTCAGGGGCACTTGACCACTGAGCCACATCCCCAGCCCTATTTTGTGTTTTATTTAGGGACAAGGTCTTACTGAGTTGCCTAGTGCCTCACTGTTGCTGAGGATGGCTTTGAACTCATGATCCTCCTGCCTCAGCCTCCTGAGCCACTGGGATTGATGTGTTTTTAAATGAAGTTTGCCAATATTTTATTGGGGATTTTTGGATCTGTGTTCATCAGGAATATTGGACCATAGTTTTCATTCCTAGATGTGTCATTGTACAGTTTCGATATCAGGTTTACATTGACTTCATAAAGTGTATTTGGGAGTATTTCCTCCCTTCACTGTCATGGAATAATTTGAGAAATACTGGTGTTATTCTTTAAAGGCCTGTTAGAACTCAGAGAATCTATCTGGTTCTGGGCTTTTCTTTGTTGGAAGACTTTTAACTGTGGTTTTAATTTTATTACTTGATATTGATTTGTTTAGGTTTTCTATATATACCTGCTTCAATTTGTGCAGTTCATATGTACCTAGGAATTTGTCAATGTCCTCTAGGTTTTCCAGTTTTTTAGAGTACACATTTTCAAAATAGTTTCTAATGATCTTCTGGACTTCAGAAGTTTTTGTAGTGATAATTCCTTTTTCATCTCTAATTTTGTTGAGTTGGGTTGTCTCACTCTTGCTTTTGGTTAGGGTGGTTAAAGGTTTATCAATCTCATTTATCTTTCAAAGAAGCACCTCTTCATTGCTTTGATCTTGTGTATTTTAAAATTCTAGATCTCATTAGTTTTGACTCTCATCTTAATTTTTTTCCTGTATCCTACTGATTTGGGGATTAGTTTTTCTAAGACCTTAAGGCAGAACATAAACTTATTTATTGGAATTTCTATTTTTTTTAATGTAGACTCTCAATGCTATAGATGTTCCTCTTAGAATTGCTTTTATCCTGTCCCAGACACTTTTTTTTTAATTGTTGAAAGAGCTATTTCTAGGAAAGAAAAACTGAAAGTAAAAAGTGGTGGGAGACAATTTATTTAATATTTCCCTCAATGTTTGATAATTTTGGCAATATAAATAATGTTGTAAAGGGCACTTTTGCATGTAACATCTATTTCATTTCTTACATTTTTTCTATTTTTATTGGTATATTATAATTATATGTAATAGTGGAATTTGTTGCTATATATTTGTACATATACTCAATATTAAAAATATAATTTGGTGCCGAATGGTCTCTCTGATTAGTGGATGCTGATGAATAAGGGAGGTGGGAATGGGAAACATAAGAGAAATAGAGAAAACTGGACGCGACATGGGGGAGGCGGGGAGCAGGAAAGGGGAATGGATATAGTAAAGATGGTTGATAAAAAAAATATATAAATATATATATATATACTGTTCATTGAAAGTGCATGTAAAGGTGTTTAATATGAAGAATTTAATCTGCTCATAATTTTGTGCAAAGTTAGAAAAATTATGATTGTAACAATTTTTTTCTAATTGCCTCAACAAATGTTTTCAGTGAACAGTGTGTACAGCTTCTGAAAATTTGTTTTTTTCTGTTATGTTTGATAACATGTATTAAAATGCAATTTTTGAGAAAAAATAAAAATGAAAAATAAAAAAAAATATAATTTGGTCAATTAAAAAAAAGTGATGGGAGAAGAAGTGAACTGATGCTCACTCCCTAAGGTGAATGTTTTAATTGTGCATGGTTATTTTAAAAACCAATAAGCACATAATAACTTAATAAAAATAAAATCTTATTTCAAGAAAAAAGAAGACTCATTCTATATCTGGGAGACCTTGACTGATATGGGGATTATGGACTGCAGTAATTCTACAGACACAATATAAAAAGAATATTCACTTGGGAGCTGAAATGCAACCAATTTCCAAGGCCAGGTGTGTAAGCCTGTAGATCTTCCAGACCGGAGAGCAGCTCTCAGGCTGCTGGTTGCAGATAGCACACATAGAATGGGAGCCTCCTTTGACCACAGCCTCCTGCAGTTCTGGGGTCTTGCCTTTTCACTGTAGTCTTAACTACCTTCATGCCAACACACAACTTTTGATGCAACACAAACTAATTAGTCCAAGAATAAACTTTATGCCTTCTACTTTTCAAAGCTCTTCCTGTTTAAAGGAAAGATGCTGAGATAAGACTGACTTATGCATGTGCATGTGATCAGCCAGCACATACATCTCATCTTCTGTAGGCAGATAGGGTCTGAAGACACTGGCATGGACATGTGTCTTCCCATGATTCCTGTGAGGTAGGATGGCTCCCAGAATTTCTTGAATTTGTTTTAAGTGTTGAGATATTTTTTCATTCCTGTAGCTAATGTTAGCAGTGCTAGCTCACAGCCAGTGTCTAGTGCTCCCTGAAAAAAATATCTATAGGAAAACTGAGCAGAAATCATTAGAGGTGCTTTAATCACCTCATTCCCAAAACAAGAACAGGATCATCCAAAGAAAGCCCACAAATAGGCACATTTACATATGGGTACAAAGTGCTAGCCTTTTCTTGTTTTCCACATTTATCCCTGAGATCTTCTTAAAGAACCAAGAAGTACATTTAAAAACTTGAAAAATCTGCAATATGTTCCAGAGAGCTGGAATTCCATTATATCCAAAAGCTTTTGATATGTTGTATCCCTGTTCTCATTTGTTTCTAGGAATTTCTTGATTTCATTTCTTCTTTGATCCATCTTTCATTAAGGAGAACATTCTTTAATCTCTTTATGTGATTTCTATTATTTGTTTGCTTTTGGGTTCCTTTTTGTGCATTTGGCTTTGAGTATGCTTTGTAGTGCTGGCTTCCTTCCTGCTTATAAATTCTTTTATCTTATTCTTGTCATGGAACATTTTTATTTCTCCCTCAAATTTGAAACTGAGCTTAGTAGGGTATAGAAAATTTGGCTGGCATTTTTCTTTTAGAACTTAGAATATCTCATTCCCAGCTCTCCTTGATTTTAGGGTCTGAATGAGAAACCAGAAATGAAGCTTGTTGATTTGTGTCTAAATGTGACCCTGTTTCTTTCTTAAAGCTTTTAATATTCTTTCCTTATTTTCTATTTTAGGCATTTTGATTATGCTGTGGCTTAGAGAACTTCTCTTTTGATCAGGTCTATTTGGGATCCTTTAGGGTTCCTGTAGGTGGTTGTCTATCTCATTTCTGATATGGGGAAACTTTTCTCTAACTATCTCTTTGAAAATGCCTTACACCTTTATCTCTGCATACTCTTCCATCTTGATGATTCTCAGGTTTGGTCTTTTGATGTTATCCCAGAATTCTTCTATATTCTGGTCATGTTCTGTCATTTTCTCCTTTATTTCTTTCTGTGTGCTCAAGTTTATATACCCTATCTTCAAGGCCTGATGTTCTATCTTTAAGGGCTAAAGTTCTGTTTTGTGCACAACCTACTCTGTTAGTGACACTTTCAAGTGAATTTTTAATTTGATTGTATCTTGTTTCTAGGAGTTCTGACTGATTTCTTTTCAATGTTTCTATTGCTTTATTGAAGTCATCTTTCATCTCCATATTTTCTCTCTTAATTCATTCCTTAGACCTTCTTTTAGTGCATGGAACATTTTAATAATCAGTTTTATTTTGTAATCTCTCTCAGGGATTTTTTCCATTTCCTTATCAGTGGGATCTTTTGTTGGAGGATTGTGCATTTTGAGGGAGAGTTGTTGCCTATTTCCTTATGTTTCCAGAGATCTTGGAATTGTGCATCAATTGAGATGGATTCCCTTTCCTCCTTTCTATGCATTCTTCTGTGTATAATTATATTATTTGTTCTGGGACTTCTCTCTGTTTTTGATATATGGGTAGATGTCAAAGGGTGGGACTGATGTACCAATCTGATTGTTTCTCCTTGGGTCTTGGTTGTTGATTTGGACCAAATTCTTTGAGTTGGAGTAATGTTAAGGGTCAAGTGGGGCTAGATCATGTGTGGGGTGAGATTCACTGTTGCTTGGTTGACATTTCTCAGCAGCAGGATCTCTACTCTTTAACACTGAAGTGTTCCAGTCTCTTTCTAGCTCCTCTTAGAAGGAGCTAGAAAATATATTATATATTATATATATTAAATATTTATAATAATATAATATTATATTATATTATATATTATATATTAAATATATAATATTTAATATATATTAAATATTTATGCCCCAAACAATGAAGCATCTATGTATATCAAACAAACCCTTCTCAATTTCAAGAATCAAATAGACCACAACACAATAATTTTGGGTAACTTTAACATACCTCTCTCACTACTGGAAAGATCTTCCAAACAAAAACTAAACAAAGAAACTATACAACTAAATAACATAATCAATAATTTGGACTTAATGGACATATATAGAATATTTCATCCATTAACAGGTGAATACACTTTCTTCTCAGCAGCACATGAATCCTTCTCTAAAATAGACTATATCTTATGCCATAAAGCAGCTCTTAGCAAATAAAAAAATATAGAGATGCTACTCTGCATTCTATCAGATTATAATGGAATGAAATTAGAAATTAACAACAGAATGAAAAATAGAAGTTACTCCAACAACACTTGGAGACTAAATATGCTATTTGATGACAAATGGATAGTAAAGGAAATAAGAAATGAAATAAAAAATATTTAGAGGTAAATGAGAAATCTTATACAATATAAGAAAACCTCTGGGACACTATGAAGACAGTGCTAAGAGGAAAGTTTATTGCATTGAGCTCATTCATTAAAAGAATAGAAAGTCCATGTATAAATGACCTAACATTACATCTCAAAGTCCTAGAAAAAGAAGAACAAATCAACACCGACAGCAGTAAAAGACAGGAAATAATTAAAATCAGAGCTGAAATTAATGAAATTGAAACAAAAGAAACAATTTTAAAAATTGACAAAACAAGAAGTTTTTTCTTTGAAAAAATAAGAACAATTGATAAATCCTTAGCAAAGCTAACAAAGAGAAAGGGAAAGAAAACTCAAATTACTAAAATTCATGATGAAAAAGAAAATATCACAACAGACACTACTGAAATACAGAAGATAATTAGAAAATTTATACTCCAATAAATTGAAAATCTTGAAGAAATCACAGATTTTTATAGACATGATCTACCCACACTGAATCAGGAAGACATACACAATTTAAACAGATCAATTTCAAGCAATGCAATAGAAGACACCATCAAAAGCCTACCAACCAAGAAAATCCCAGAACCAGACAGTATCTCAGCCAAGTGCTACAAGAACTTCAAAAAAGAATTAACACCAATCCTCCTCAAATTATTCCATAAAATAGAAAAAGAGGGAACCCTTCCAAAGTTGTTCTATGAGACTAGAATCACTCTAATACCAAAACCAGACAAAGAAACATCAAGGAAAGAAAATTTTAGACCAATATCCCTGGTGAACATAGATGCAAAAAGTCTCAATAAAATTCCGGCAAATTGCAGACAAAAACATATTAAAATGATAGTGCACCATTATCAAGTGGGGTTCATCCCAGGAATGTAAAGTTGGTTCAACACACAGAAATCAAAAAATGTAACTCATCACATCAATAGAATTAAAAACAAAAATCACATGATTATGTCAATAGATGTAGAAAAAGCATTTAACAAAATGCAGCACCCTTTCATGTTCAAAACAATAGAAAAACTAGAGATAGTAGGAACACACCTCAACACTATAAAAGCAATCTGTGCAAAACCCAAGGCCAACGTCATCCTAAATGGAGAAAAATTGAAAGCTCTCCTTCTAAGAACTGTAACAAGACAGGGATGCCCTCTTTCACTACTTCTATTCAACATGGTTCTTGAAACTCTAGCCAGAACAATTAGATGAAAAAAATTAAAGAGATATGAATAGGAAAATAAGAACTCAAACTATAATTATTTGCCAATGATATGTATACTTAGAGGATCCAAAATATTTTACCAGAAAACTTCTAGAATTAAATGAATTCAGCAAAGTAGCAGGATATAAAATTAAAACCCATAAATCAACACATTCCCATACATCAGTGATGAATCTACTGAAAAGAAATTAGGAAAACTACCCCATTTCTAATAGCCTCAAAAAAAATAAAATACTTGGGAATCAATCTAACAACAGAAGTGAAAGACCTCTACAATGAAAACTATAGAACATAAAAGATATTGAAGAAGAAATTAGAAGATGGAAAGATCTCCCATGCTCCTGGAAAGGCAGAATGAATATTGTCAAAATAGTCATACTACCCAAAGAGCTATACAAATTTAATACAATTCCTATTAAAATTCCAATGATGTTCTTCATATAAATAGAAGAAGCAATCATGAAATTTATTTGGAAGAACAAGAGACCCAGAATACCTAAGCAATCCTTAGCAAGAGGAGTGAAGCAGGAGGCATCACAAAACCAGAACTTACTACAGAGCAACAGTAGTAATTATACTACAGAGAAATAGTAACAAAAATGGTATGGTATTGGTACCAAAAGAGACACATAGACCAATGGTGCAGAATAGAAGAAAGAGACAAACCCACACAAATACAGTCACCTCATATTAGACAAAGGTGGCAACAACATTCCCTGGAGAAAAGATAGCCTCTTCAACAAATGGTGCTGGGAAAACTGGAAATCCATATGTAACAAAATGAAATTAAACCCATATCTCTCACCCTGCAAAAAACTGAACTGAAAGTGTATCAAAGACTTAGGCACTAGAACAGAGACCCTGCACCTAACAGAAAAAAAAGTAGGAACAACTCTTCATCATGTTGGCTTAAGAACTGACTTCCTTAGCAAGACTCCTATAGCGCAAGAAGTAAAATCAAGAATCAGTAAATGGGATGGATTCAAACTAAAAAGCTTCTTCTCAGCAAAGGAAACAACAATGTGAAGAGAGACCCTACAGAATGGGAAAAAACTTTACCACATGTACCTCAGATAGAGCACTAATCTCCAGGACATATAAAGAACTCAAAAAAACTTAACACACACACAAGCAAATAACCCAATCAATTAAGGAACTGAACAGACACTTCACAGAAGAAGAAATACAATCCATCAACAAACATATGGTAAAATGTTCAACATCTCTAGCAATTAGAGAAATGTAAATCAAAACTACTCTAAATTCCACCTTCCTCCAGTCAGAATGCCAGTTATCAAGAGTACAAGCAGCATGGCCTGGGGTTGTAGCTCAATGGGGGAGTGCTTGCCTTGCACATATGATTCTTAGCACCACATAAAAACAATTAAATAAAATAAAGGTATTGTGTCATCTACACCTAAAAAAAAATCTTAAAAAGAAAAAGAATACAAGCAACAATTAATGTTGGTAAGGCAGTTGGGTATAGGTTCATTAATACATTGCTGGTGGGAATGCAGATTGGTGCAACTACTATGGAAAGCAGAATGGAAATTCCTCAGAAAATTTGGAGTGGGACCACCATTTGACCCAGCTATCCTACTCCTCAGTTTATACCCAAGGGACTGAAAATCAGCACACGACAGTGACACAGCCACATCAATGTTTGTAGAAGCTCCATTCACAATAGTGAATGGAACCCACCTAGTTGCCCTTCCATAGATGAATGGATAAAGAAAATGTGGTACATATACACAATGGAATATTACACAACCATAAAGGAGAATGAAATTATGGCATTTGCAGGGAAATGGATAGAACTAGAGAATATCATGCTAAGTGAAATAAGCCAAACACCAAAGGCTGAATGTTTTCTCTGATACATGGATGCTAATTCACAATAGTGTGGAATAGGGAAAAATAGAGGTACTTTGGATTAGGCAGAGAGGAGTAAAAGGAGGAAAGGGCATGGGTGCAGGAATAGAATGAATGAGACATTATTACCCTTGTGCACATCTGATTACATGACTGGTGTGATTCTACATCATGTACAACCAGAAGAATGAAAAGTTATACTCCATTTATATATGATATGTCAAAAGGCATTCTACTGTCATGTATAACTAATTAGAACAAATAAAAAATAACTACACCTTGGCTTGGTTTCCTTATTGGAGTAGAAAATTATTAATTTGTAGAATTTGGGCTGTAGGATCAGTCCACAGAAAAGGTCTGAAATATCTCAAAGTTATTTGGCTAGAAAAAAAAGTGTTTTCTTGAAACCTGGAGGCACAATTCATCACTTTGTGCTCGAAGGCATTCCTCAGCCCACTTCTTCCCCACAGTCTGCAGAGTAAAGCGCAGGACCTCTGCTCCGGGGAGGGGTTGCTCCAGCTGGGACGCTGACTGGCAGAGCCTCCAGCAGGCACCCGGTGTGCAGTCCTGCTGAAGCGCTGCAGCTGTCTGGGGGGCCTCGATCCTCTCCATGCAGCCTCCTGCTTGGGCTGCCTCACCAGGCACTGCAGGGTGCTCACACTGGCCCCGGAGACACGGCAATACCACACGCACATCCTATAACTGACAGCGCTCATCGGTTTAGGAGCTGCAATGCTTGCACCCCACCTTGACCTGGGCCTGGCTGAGCATTCCTGGTGGTCTCCTCTGTCCCCCAGTGATGCTGGAGGAGCCTGTGGGGTCAGGCTGGTAGGGTGCTTGCAGGGGGGTCAGTGCCCTCCAGAGGCACGGGGCTCAGAGCAGCCTTTCTGCCCATTTCCATCCTGATCTTGTCCCCCTGCTCTCCTTTCCCCTCCTTCTCATCCTCTCCACCAGTTTTGGTGGCACGCAGCACCCCAGACCCCACAACCCCAATGGGCTCCAGCCACTGGGGACAGAGCTGCTTTCCAGAGAAACAGCGTGACCTTGGCGGCGTGTTAGAGCCTGTGCGCGGGGCAGGGGCTTGTGAACTGTGACGATGCTCAGCACCACCCCCACCAGGGATTTGAAGGTAATCGTTCTGATATTGACTGGGCTTCTACTTTAAAAAAAAAAATCACCTCAGTTGACTACAGTTTATAGCCAGGTTCAAGACCTGTCACCCCAGAGCAAAGCGTATGGTACAAGCAGCTTGTGACTTGCAAAACCACCCCAGACCCAGGAAACCCATGGGGCAACCGGTAGGGTCTTCAGCTGCTAAATTTCTGGCAGTTTGTTTCACAGCATGGAAAATGGATAGGGTCAAATCCCTCCATTCCAAGGAGCCATTGCCCCTCACTGCGGGTGGCCTCTGAGATGAAACCTGTTGGCATTTGTATTAGTTTCCCATCGCTGCTATAACAAACACCCACAAACGTGGTGGCTCGAACAATACAGCCTCAGTCTCTTCCACCTCTGGAGGTCAGAAGCCTGGAATGGGCCTCCCTGGGCTGGCATCAAGGTATCTGCAGGCCCTCCAGGAGGGCTCATTTCCTGGCCCTTTCTGGCACCTGGAGGCTGCCCACATCCTGGGCTCATGGCCCCCTCCATCTTCAAAGCTGGCTGTGTTGCACCCCACACTAAAGATGCTTCTTCTCCCTCCTCCACTGCTAAGGACCCTCATGTGTGGTACATTAACGACCAGATAATGCCGATGCTCTGCTTCAGGGCTTCAGTCAACTCCTCTGGCCACACAGCCCAATGTACTCTAAGATTCGGGGGATCGGGACCAGACCCTATGGGCTGGGGTGTACTCTACTTTCTGTGCCCCCCACCCCTGATCTTGCTCCAGGAGGGTTTGGCCTACACTCTAACTTCTATTGTCCCAGCAGAATCCTCAGCTGCTCGTCTCTTCTCCAGAATGCCCCAAATCGTATGGCACCTTTTGAGTATGGTTCTTGCCACAGTCAATAGTGGCTGAGTGTCATCAATTGCATTTACTGTTGAGTTCCTCGGATGGCCCCAAATGTTTTTTTGAGCAGTTACTCATTTAAATCGAGACTCAAATGAGAAGCTTTCATCCCAGGTGGTTGATATGTCTCTACGGCCTCTTAAGCTGTAATCACTAATCTTACAATTTACTAGGAACGTATCAGGTCATTTGTCTGGAAAATTTCCCACAATCTAGATTATGCCCGTTGCATCTCAGGTGGCCTCTTAGCATGCTCTGGCGTTCCCTCCACTTCTGTATGCCCTGTCAGCTGACAGGGTGACCTAGGGGCTGGAATGCATTCAAGTTTGGCCAGTTTGGGGGAGTGGGGAGCCAGTCTGTCTCCATCTGTTAGAGCGATAGAGTCTTCTCCTTGTGGGGCCTTGGAGCCGTTGATGGCTCTTGCCCACAACTGTGCTTTGAGTGAGGTGCAGGGCAGTGATGACTAATTCTTTCATTTCTTCTTCGTTTCTTGCCTGGACCGGGACACCTGATAAAGGCAAATTTCTCTTCACTACGGGGGACGCTGGGGCACAGCCCTTCTCTAACTGAGCTCTCTTCACATGGGCTCATGGGTCTTGCCCACATCCCCTTCACAGGCTGCAATCAAGTCCTCATTTTCTGTTGTCAGAACATGTTTCAGAATCATCTGGGTGGGACATTTCTTGCCCCAGACTGGGATTCTGGCCTGTTTTAGAGGAAACGCAAGCAGAGACGACTCAGCCTGGGCTGAGGGGCCGCAGACTGCTCAGGGTCTTGGTGGTGAGCGGTGCTGGAGAATACGCTCTGTGAACACAAAGCAAATCCTGAACACACACAGAAACTTCGCAATCAGATTCAGGCTTCCAGGCATTTCACAGATCTCACTGATCTTTGTGTCTGCCTCTCTCCCTCCCATTCCGGCTTCCCCTTTGAAGCCATTGTCCCAGGGCTTCCTGAACAACATACACAGACACCTCACAACAGAAACAGAACACGCTCAGAAAAATTAGTGCCATTAAAATACGTTGAATATCTTTTGTAGGCTTTTCTTTTCTGTCTGATTTACAAGACGGTCACATGACTGTGTTGCCAAGAGTGTCCGTCAGCTGTTCAACTGCTCGATGCATGGTGAGGTGTAGCTGTTCCAATCTGACTGCAATTAAGGATCACTTTAGCACTCACATATAATTACATGACTTTAATACATGATTATATAATTTATTACTACATCAATTGATAATTTTATATAATTATAACTAATTTTATGTAATTATGCAAAACAGAACTATGGGAAGTCCAGCAGCCACCTCTGGCCCTTCTGCGCTGGCGGCTTTCTCTTTCTGGAAGCAAACATGTTTAACATTTTGTGCTTCTCAATTCTTTTAAAGATACAAGCACAATATTTCTGCCTTGGTCGCTCAGGCTCTACCACAGAATGCACCGACCAGGTAGGTGGCTTATATCTCTCAGCATTCTGAAGACTGGAAGGCAGAGACCCGGCTGCCAGCCGACTCCGCGTTCACCAGTGGCCCCCAGCCTGTTGAACGATGGTGTCTCCTCAATAGTAGGAGGGGCAAGAGGTCTTCTGGGGTCTCTTCTGTAAGGTGCTGCTCCTGTTCCTGAGGGCTCCACCCTCACGACCCAGTTGCTTACCCAGCTCCACCTCCACGCATCCCTGTGCTGCGGATCGCGGTTCAACACAGACCTGGGCACAGACATTCTGCCAAGCGCCCACACGTCCACACCCAGGCAGCCCCTTCTCCAGGGAGCAGCAGCGCTGTGCGTCTCCTTTGCGCTTCCCTGTGGACAACACAGAACCCCTCCAAGCAGTGTGTAAAAATGTTCCTTTTCCAGCTGAGTGGCCCTCCATCGTGTGGATGTGCGGGAGGGTCTGCCCTTGTGAGCATCTGAATGGTTTCAGACATTTAATATTGAAAAAAAAACGCTGCAAGATTAGCCTTTTACATATGCGTTGCTGTGTTTGTGCCCCCGAATCTTTAGAATAAGCTTCTAGGCGTGGACGGCCGGCTCAGGAAGGAACGCCTGACTGTGCGTGGTGGGGGGCTCAGGGGTAATGCCTACCACTCAACAGGTGAGGCAGGAGGCTGGCAAGCTCAAGGCCAGCCTTGGGAACTTGGTGAGACCCTGTCTCAGAATGAAAAATAAAAAGGGCTGAGGATGTGCCTCAGTGGTAGAGCAGCCCTGGGTTCGATCCCCAATGCCACACACGCACACACGCACACACGCACACACATGCACACACACCCACACCCAGACTAGATGCGCACCTGCAGCCCTCCGGGCTGTGCTGCCCTCCTCCCCACTGGCAGCACGGAGCAGGCCCACTCACCACCGTACCAACAGAGGACAAGGCTACCTTCTGGATATGCCGCAAATAGGAAGGGAAGGGGACCGCCAGTCCATTCATCAGTACTTTTCTCATTCTGAGCATGGCTGAGCCTCTTTTTGTGTATGTGGAGCTGTTTGTGCTTTCTTTTTGGTGTGCTCCTCTGAAGCTCACCCCTTGCCTCACTTTTGTTTTTAGGTAGCAGGGATTGAACTCAGGGGCATTTAACCACAGACCACATCCTCAGCCCTTTTTTTTTATTTTTTATTTTGAGACAGGGTCTCACTAAATTGCTGAGGCTGGCTTTGAACGTGTGGTCCTCCTGCCTTAGTCTCTAGAGCTGCTAGGATTCCAGGCGTGCACCACCATCCCTGGCCTGAAGTCCCTTTTGCTGTATGCATGCCTCCCTTTTCCCAAGTATGAACCCCACTCCACCCTCAGTACACACCTGCTGCCCCAGTGACTCGGGATCTGGATTTGCTTGATTGCTTCTTTGTGGTGCATTTTAAATTTCCCCTCTACATTCTGCAGCTCATATGAGCAGGTGTCTACATCGGGCTCACTAGATTCTGCTCCCCTCATAAGGCAAGAATCTTCCCTTTCCAGGCATCGTGGGGTCCAGCTCTCACATCCTGCTCCACTTTGGGTCACTCTGAATGTAAGAGGCAATTGCCACATCCATAGCCACCCTGAGCCAGGACAAGTCCCCACGTGACTTAGCCCCATCGACCACTCTCACCAGGACCCGTTATTTTATAGAGGAACAAACAGTGATGTTTAAAATCTCCATACACTCTGAATTTAGTCTTAAGAAGATTTTCCCTTCCAGCTCTTTGGTTACTCTGACTTTCAGTTCATACAGAACAATCTGGATAAATGTGCTATCCTTTCATTTGTGAATTCTTTGGAATAATATGGGGTGGAGGATAGTATTTAGAGAGAGCAATCTGCGTGGGGGGTGTGCTTTGATAAATACTATGGAGTTGTATTTTCCTATACCTTTTTAGTAGAAAGAAAATTTTTGAAGAAAAGTCATAAGTTCATACTGATTTTTTCAATTTAGATTTAAGATTGTAGTGTATTATTACTTAGTTTCTTTGATTAAATATTTAAATTTCTTTTCTATTAGACTACAAACCTTGGCTTTTAACAACAAATCAAGCAAAGGATATAAACAAGAATTAACTGAATTATCAGCTGTTTGTCCTACACTGTGTCAGCAACCGTTTCAAAACTGCCACTCCAATCCAAGTGGCTTTACGCCTCTTAGGCATTGTCCTGAGAGCACACCCTCCTAGGAAGAGAGTGGAGACCAGCTTCGGAGTCAGCCGAACGGACACTTTCCCCTCGTGGGGGTGGTGGAGGACCTGCAGAATTGCAGAATTGTTCGTTCCCTTCTGTTACCAAATTTCAGGGATTGTTTTCCTTTTAAACGTACTCTTGATTTTTAATCGTACCAAAACACATACATGGTTCCAAAATCAGAACCGTATGAAAACTATGGGGCAGCCCAGCTGCACCACCACCTGGATCCTGCTCCTTCCTGGCCAGGCTGTGCTGGGCTTGCAGTGTCCTGTTCATGACACAGGCCCTGTGCAGACTGATTCTGATTTCACTCCTCTTGCCTCGTTTTCCCTGGGTTTCTTTGAGGAGAGCCCTGGGGGTCGGACCAGCGGGTGGGATACGTGGCCTCCCTGCTGTCAGACCCACAGTTGGCGGGAACTGCCTGCCTCTCTTGTTGTCAACAGAGCGTGCAATCAAACCTTCACATTTTTTCAACTTGATAAGTGGCAATTTTAATTAGTACTTCTCAGGATAAATGAAGCGGAGCATCTTTTCAGATGATTAAGGACCATCTGCACCTCTTTTACTGTGAACTCTTGTTTATATCTTTTGCTAGATTTTTAAAATTCATTTTTTTCTGTAATTCTTTTAAGACATCAAGTAATCTTTCCATATTAGAGATGCAGCATTTTTAGATTGGTCCACATCATAGGTATCCCACTTTACTCATTGCTGTTGGTGAGTAGCTTTGGCCTTGTCTCCAGGGGAACAGGCAGCCAGCCCCCAGGGACTCCATGAATAGGACAGCAATTTCCAGGCTGCGCCTGACCCTGAGCTACTCCACTTTATGAAGCAGCACTTGCCCGGGAGTTGCTGGCTCTGAGTACAGTGTGGAGGCAGAAGGACTCCATCCCTCATCTGCAGAAGTCAACCACCACCCCTGCCCCATACCACCATCAGGCACCAGCTGAACAATTGTGTCAATAAAAATGTGAACTTACCATTCAGTCAGAAGCATGTGGATGCGAAGGTGCTACAACCCCTGAGCAGAAAACCAGGCCCATGAGCTTATCCAACTCTCCAGATCAATGAATGAACAGCCCCTCACCTGAGACCCAGAGAGGAGCCCCCAAGACGGGCTGCTGAGGCCCATCCGGTCATCAGATACCTGATGGACAGGGGACGAGCCTCAGGCTCTGTCCCAGGGCTTCTGCTCATCTTGGTGTCCCTCTGGAGGCAGCCCACTGGGAACTGTCTGGCTTCCGCACCCTGGCCTGGACCAAGTCTGCTCTCTGACCACTGGCACCCTGGGTAGTTAGCACGCTTACCTGACCATTTTCAGTGACTCATTTGCATTCCTGTAGCTCTCCGCCTTTGCCCTTGACATGGCAGCGTGAAACTCTGTGGCCATCTCAAATCTTGTTAGTCTTTCTGAAACCTCTATCTCTTATCCTGTGAGTATGACGTGTGATTCTTGTGTCACAGACACTAGTGATTAAGATTGGAACACAAGAACCTGTGATTGCCCAGGGTTTGACCACCAGCTGACCTACCAGTGTTATGGTGAGATTGTAATAAATCACCAAGTCGATCTTAAAGCAGGAGACAAAACCATCTTTATTCACCAACCGGTGGTCCAGAGCCTCCAGCTGGCGGGCCAAGGGGCAGGCTGCAAGTCTACACCCTTCAACCTGCTCCCGAGGTTTGAGTCCACCTTTTATAGTCCAAAACCACATTAATCATAAGTGGCTGTTGCTGTGATTCAAAACCACAAACATGAGATCTAAAATCATAAGCAGAAGGGGAAGTGGGTCAAAACGACCCTAGTTGAGTACAAGTTAAAGAATGGTTATTGACATCTAGACAATCAATCTCTGACAAGGTACATTGTCCAAGAAAAATGGGAACCAAAGAGAGAACAATTTTACATTGTAGAAGAATTGCCATTTTGTGTTGCCAAACATGCCCTGCTAAGCCACTGTGGATGGGCACAGAGGTGGGGTGTTCCCACGGGAGAAGCATTTCTTACAGGATGTGGAGTCTCAGGGCAAAATGGAGTCTGTCTGGTGATTGCCCATCTAGCCTGGCCCATAACCAGTACCCCATGAATTGCAACGGGTGAACAAGCATGCCGCATGAAGTTATTGTTGTTCAATAGATTCCTCGACTGTGGAAAGGCACGGGAGCTTGGTCTATGTTGGAGGCATAGCTCACTCACAATGCCTTGTTCACCCACTTACTGATGGAGATTTCGGTCCTTCTAACTCAGGACTATTATGAATGATGCTGAATAGAAATAAGTCAGGTGTGAGATAAGAGACTAGAAAGAAGACATAAAGGAAGGGCGAGGGACTGTAACGTTACTCTGAACCTCTGCATACCTTTCCAGGCCTCCCCAAACTAGTCTCTCTCCCAGGACTGTCACTCACAATGTACTGGGGAATCTGTAAATCTATTGGTTAATCTGTAAATCTACACCATTAGTTAGTCCAACAATAAATAAAGAGAGACAACATTTTAAGAAACCTGTGATTTCAGGAACGTTCCAGGGCCCTGGAAGTGACCAGAACACCCCAAACCGTTCTGAGGTTGCAGGTTGACGCCATACCTACATGTCTTTCCATACAACCCCTCCCAAGTTTCCTTTAAAAGAAGAGCCAGGAACCCCAAAGCGCGTCTCATTATCAAGACGGCCTGCACTCCCCCTTGGATGTGCACTTCCCACGCTGCTCCAGACTTTGAGCCCGCACGGACTCACACGGAAGCCTGCGGGTACTGAGGGGAGCTCCACTCTTCTCTGGGAACTCCTCGGGACCTCTCCTGGAGAAATGCCTTCTCCCGCACCCTGTGTGTGCACATTTCAAGGATGCATGAGTTCCCGCCTCTCTCTTCCCAGAGGGGCCTCGCAGTCGACGCTCTCGGCACTGTAACAGCCTAGGCTGCATTCTACAGGAAAGAAGGTGCTCCCGTTATGAAAGGAGGTCATGATTCCACACATCCAGCCTTGTACGGGAACCCGTCCTCTGTTGGAACCCCAACATTTTTTTAACACTGTAAAGGATTTTGAGATCAAAGTGAGCAAGAATTGCTATTTTGGAAGAAATTTAGGGGAGGAACAGCAGCCACAAGGGGCCAACACGACCACTTGATGTTTAGCATGAGCAAAGATCATTCTAGAGCACACAAACTCTCAGAGACCCCAGAACACAGTTGGGGACACCAGGTCAAAGCAGCTACTGGAGACTGTGAGCCTCTGGACCATGGACCTTCCAAAGGGCTGAGCACAATGCAGCCGGGGTTTGGTCATCAGCTACTAAACTGCTCTTGCAGTTAGTGTGGCTATTTTATGTGTTTTACACACAAACCCCCAAACACCATGTCCTCCCCTTCCACAATACAGCCCCTATGTCCCTGTTGAATCAGAAAATGCAAATTTGGGATGGACTGAGTCCCACGATTCTGTCCTGATGAGGTAAAAGCAAACTAATTGTTCTGCAGACATACAAATCAGTCACATGGAAGGAGGTCGCCAGCTCAGCCTGGGGCACGGCCCAGAGCGGGGCCCCAAAAGGAAGAGTGAGGCACCTCCACAGCAGAGCGGCATCAACCCCCAGCTCCACCCTGGCAGGCTGCAGCTCCAGGCGGTGCTGCTGGGAAGCCCATAGCCCTGGACCTCCCTGCTCTCCTGCATGCTCTGCCCGGGGACAAGAAGGCCCCCTCAGCATGGGCTTCCATCAAAGGGGGAAGAGGTGAAGCAGGGAGTCTTTAGCACAGGCCAG